>VXBL01009131.1:39034-64333 GCA_013400195.1 Aramus guarauna | reverse complement strand
AACCCCCATTCCCCATCCCCCTGTGCTGCTGGCAGGGAGAAGGTTTGAAGCCGGGAGTGAATCTGAGCCCAGGAAGAAGGGAAGGGTGGGGGAACATGTCGTTAAGATTTGATTTTATTTCTCATTCCTCTACTCTGTTTTGCTTGGTAATAAATTAGATGAATTCTCTCTCTAAGTTCAGTCTGTTTTGCCTGTGATGATAATTAGTGAATGATCTCTCCCTGTCCTTATCTCAACCCACAAGCATTTCATTATACCTTTTCTCCCTTGTCTAGTTAAGGAGGGCAGTGACAGAGCGGATCTGGTGGGCACCTGGCCTCCAGACAGGGTCAACCCACCACAATAGGAGATCTATCTTTTTACTCAACTTCAGTGAAGGCTGTTTGGATTATAATAATTTAATGACATAAAGCTTGCAATTTGCCAAGAAGATTCACAGTTTAGCAGGGAAAGTCAAAGCCCAACTTTGGTATGCAGTGCATGATATATGCTTTTGTGAAAGAAGGAGAATATATGGATCATACTGGTTCATTTTAGTAGTTTTACAAGAGCCAGCAAATTTCTTACTCATATGTCAGAATGTCAAAAATGTCAGATTCTCTTATTAAACACACACTTATATTTACTTTAAACCCCACTTTGTTATATAAATAATTTTAGCATTTTTCATCTTTTTTATTATGTTGGACTCCCTGTTAAAGGTCCATGGGAAAAATCCTCTTTTTGATATCAGCAGATGTAGCTAAATCCATTGTCACATTTGTTGCAATACTTGTTAGGACTATCTGCACCCAAGCATAGTTCATGTGATTCTGCAAGGAACCACAAATATCAGTAGTTCAACAAAAGCATCACATTATTATTATTATTATTATTATTATTATTATTATTATTATTACTACTACTACTACTATTACTA
This sequence comes from Aramus guarauna, assembly GCA_013400195.1. Lineage (NCBI taxonomy): Eukaryota > Metazoa > Chordata > Aves > Gruiformes > Aramidae > Aramus > Aramus guarauna. Next base: position 63,414 of record VXBL01009131.1, on the reverse strand, counting down.
CTACTACTAAATTTCTANTCTCAACCCACAAGCATTTCATTATACCTTTTCTCCCTTGTCTAGTTAAGGAGGGCAGTGACAGAGCGGATCTGGTGGGCACCTGGCCTCCAGACAGGGTCAACCCACCACAATAGGAGATCTATCTTTTTACTCAACTTCAGTGAAGGCTGTTTGGATTATAATAATTTAATGACATAAAGCTTGCAATTTGCCAAGAAGATTCACAGTTTAGCAGGGAAAGTCAAAGCCCAACTTTGGTATGCAGTGCATGATATATGCTTTTGTGAAAGAAGGAGAATATATGGATCATACTGGTTCATTTTAGTAGTTTTACAAGAGCCAGCAAATTTCTTACTCATATGTCAGAATGTCAAAAATGTCAGATTCTCTTATTAAACACACACTTATATTTACTTTAAACCCCACTTTGTTATATAAATAATTTTAGCATTTTTCATCTTTTTTATTATGTTGGACTCCCTGTTAAAGGTCCATGGGAAAAATCCTCTTTTTGATATCAGCAGATGTAGCTAAATCCATTGTCACATTTGTTGCAATACTTGTTAGGACTATCTGCACCCAAGCATAGTTCATGTGATTCTGCAAGGAACCACAAATATCAGTAGTTCAACAAAAGCATCACATTATTATTATTATTATTATTATTATTATTATTATTATTATTACTACTACTACTACTACTACTACTACTACTACTACTACTACTACTACTACTAAATTTATAAATTTTCTTTTCCTTTTTTTATTTCTTGCCAGAAATGCCTATGACACAGATAGGCTAAGAAACCAAATGAACNTTTTCCTTTTTTTTTTTCTTGCCACAAATGCCTATGACACTGATACCCGACTAGAAGTTTCAACAAGTTTTTCTCTGCTGTAATCCAACTATCCATTTTGTATTGCTTTATATGTGGAAAAATGAATCAAATAAGGAGTCCCATACTGGCTGCCTTATGTCCCACATGGACATATCAGCAGTCCATGGAAGAAAGTGCCCCAGCATGAGCAGGTGCAGTAGTTGGACAACCAACATGTGGTGCACCTGATGAAACTTCTGTTGCATTTGCGGTGATAGTTTTTGGACTCCCCTGACTTTTGTGAATTTCTTCTAGACTACAAATAAGATTTTTGGCTGACTGTCAGGTGCAACGATAAAATAATATGCTCAGGTTGATTACACATGTAGATTACTAAAGGATAACCTCGTCTAAGATTATACCTCCTTTTATTCCACTAGGAGTTATATTTCTTTCAATGTTCATTTTACTCTTCATAGTTGAATCACACATAGTGGGTCTTCTCATGTTTCTCAGAAGTTTGAGAAATTTGATCTTCATTGGAACCCTTCTATAGATTGAAGTACAGCATTTTCATATTTTTTCTGTAATTGTGAATGATGATAAAATTTATATTGTATGTAGAATTCTCATACAGAGTGAAATTAAATTCCAGAAATAACAGGAAAAGCTGATTTATGGACCATTTCTATGCCTGAGAAAGTGGTAGAGTTCATTGATGAAACACGTAAGTGCAACTATGTGGTTTCTTTTTTTTTTTTCTTTTAATAGGCTAAGAAACCAAATGAAGTGAGGTGTTCAGGTACAATCTTTAAAAATGCTTAACCAGCTTTATATGGATGTATCAGCATGGACACTATCAGCAGAGCTGAGCTGCTTTGCCCACTCTGACTACATATCCATGTTAGCTGAGGCCCGGGACTATTATAAAGCATATATAAGATTTCTGACCTGGAACCATTTCAGAAATTACTTGCCTGGAACACAGAGAGAATAGTTCAACACTGTCTTTTGAAACATATCATCAGTCTCTCTTGAGTACTTAGGCCAAAATGGGGGGATTCATTGCCCCTTACATTAAGCATCTAAAATGCAATTTAGCTTCTATCTAGGTAATAATAAAGGTAGCTTCTCTGGGGGAGTTTTTTCATTGTAAGACATGTATCTAAGATAGAAGCTTTCTGTCTGTTCTGACTGTTGAGGAAATGTAGTTGAGGTGCTTAATAGTAGCTGCCTAAGATTTAAATGGATAAAGGCAGATGACTCGTACTAAGGATAAGCAAATTGTTCAATGTATATGCAGAAGGGGCAGAGTCAAATCTACCAGTGCCGTGTTTTAGAATCCTTCCTTTTAAGCAGACAGAGCCACAATGTGTAAAATGTGTCATGGGTATCATTCAGTAAATCATTAAACCATGTCAGGCTTTCTTAGTCCTCTTCATGACACAGAATATAACAATAAAAATGGGCAGTGATGGTGGTGTTTCTGACTCTCAGTCTAACTCATTATCCAAATTTAGAGTAATTTCTCCTCAATCCAACAGGTAGTCTGAAAGGGCTTACCTCTACCACATTCACTGGAAATAATAAATAGAATTTCATGAAGAATAATACCATATAAATCCAGTAGAATTCCAGTTTGAATCTTTTGATTTCTGCATGCAAATAGATCTCTCCCTGGAGATTTCATTGATGTGAATTTTTAATCTTTCTTTATGCGATACATTTTTTCTGCCTACTCTTAAGTAGCTTTAATTTATCATAGCCTTAACTGTTTTTCCCCATAATTACTCAACAGGGTCAATATTTTTAAGTATTTATGCTTCCTTCCCAGTTTTCAAGGTCAAGTGCCTTTTTGGTGGAAGAAAACTCAAATTGTATTTCATTTCGGTTTGCTGTCATATCTTCACAAAGGGGTCAAAGGTATTGAAGTTTTTATTGAAGACTGTGAGCATAACATCAGATCCAAAGAAAGCAGCATAATCTAGTGATGATATCTAACTTTTACATTGTAGAACTTCCACAAAAATTCTTGGGAATAAATTCATACTAGCAACAATGTGAAGAAAAAAATATTACCTTATTTGTTAAAGTAACCATCAATAATCCATTCATCCTCTAGAATGAAAACCCATCAGACTCTTTTTAAATTGAACTAAGCAAATCTTGATATGTGCATTTCCTGTCCCCTATCTACCTTGTACAAGAAAGATGTGAATTTGTTCCTTTTATTCTCTCAGCAAAATACAACTTTAAAAGAAGTATAATTTTCACAATGTGAACAGTACTAATCACCATTCCATGAGAAGGGAATGTTTTGTTATTATTATACAGTGTTACAAAAAATTATATGTTCTTTATTTATCAATAAGAAGCACAGAAACATCTCCATCTCTTAAAGTAAGCAACTTAATAGAGTCTTTACTCTCATGCTTAATATTTCATTAGATCAATGACAGTGGGCTAAATCCTCTTCACTGAGAGCAAAATGGAGTAGGGACTGGACCCCAAAGATGTAATAAATGTTGTGAAAACTTGAGATAATATTTTTCAGAAGTCCATTCAATACAGTTGAAAACAAACAAACAAACAAAAACACCTGGCAAATTAAGGTAGTCAGAGTGAAATAATTTTTCCAAATTTCTCAGAATATCTTATGAAGACGTTCCAAACTCTTTCAGCATGCATTCAGTTTTAACATGGTCAAAATACAGGGTGGAGGTTGCATTACAGTTACTCTGATCATCACCTTTATAAACATTTCATTTTTATTTTCCTAGAAGAAGAAGAAAATGAATAGAGCAAAGATTTATGTCATTGAATGTCATAGCTGATTACCTCTAGAAATGAGAAGAATGCAATTTTTATGACTTTATTTAAAGCTGAGCCATTTTTCATAAGCAAATATAGCCAGGCCAGACAGCTTTAATTTTTAAGAATGTATGGCACACTCTGGTATAAATTTGTATAGTATGATATGTTTTTAGAATCAGTGTTTTCCTAAATAAAACATTCAGCACAATTCTAGTATGCATAATATTTCTGTTGTAATTTGCAATGATATTAAGAAAATAATTTTTCTTAGTAAGATGCAGGCACTATGAACCATTTGAAAATACCATTCACTGATAATTTACTTCCAGGGATGACTTATGGTTACTGTATGAAGACAAAATATTTTTATTATGAAATTTCAATAAACATGGCCAGTGGAATGAAGTTTCATGGAGAATTAGATGTGCAAAGAATATGTAAAATAACTAATGAAATTCAAGGATCATAGCTATTAAAATGTAAAAATAGTTGTGTGTCTGGCATTCATTTTTTATATTTATTTTTCTGGAAAGATACAAATAGTCATATTTTTGTTATATGAACTACCTGTGCATGGCCAGTATACAGAAAGGTTCCACAGACCTATCGATTCCCTACTAGAAGTCTACTTCTATGTGCAGTGCATGTCCAACAAGATAGTCTCAAAAACTGATGTATATGACTGATGTATTATCTCCTTTGTAAGAGCTGAGCAGAGGAGTATGTGAGAAGGGAAGTCCATACCCAAACGTGTTCACGTGAGAGCAAAAAGGATCTAAAAGTATATCCGTGTAGATGGTGGCAGTCATTGGAAGAAAGCTCTGCTCTGAAAGCTGTGTGCGTAGTCCCTTCGGGTTCACAAGCTTAGACAACACGTATCCTGAAACTGTGATGTCCAGGAACAGGGACACAACACTTTTATTGTTGATTTAGTTAATAAATATTCACAGTGAAACAGTGAGTGCAGCAGATATATTTTGGGAGTAAGTATAGATAAGTAGGATTATTTGTTTTTATTTGTTTAATAGAAACTCTGATAAAATGAAAAACAACTGACATTGATTCCCCTGTCACACACAGATGCCTCCATTTTCTAGTTTATCTTTTCTGTAAAACCTCATTAAGAGACTCTTTACTTCCTGTGGTCATTATATTTCCCAGCAGGAAGCAAGGAAATTCCAGTATCACCTACCACTGAGCAAAAAAGAAAGCCAAAGCAAAAAAACAGAGATAATGGTATCACAAGGTTTAATGGGACAAAAATCCACACTGCAAATCTGTAAAACTGTTAATGACAAAGTCTCCGCAACTTAAAGGTGCAATGGAGCTTTGAGGTAGAGCACGCTTGAGTTTATCTTAATTATTCTAACTAACTTTTCAGCAGCCTGTGGGCTCTGGGTACTTTGCACATCTTTGCTCTCAGCAGCAAATAGGTGAGCTCATTTGCCATTGCCAGGCTCCAGTAGATACTTTTGAGAAAGCAGTGTCAAAATCTGTAATCTTGGAAAGCAGAGGCAGGTTGCACACTGCTATACCGTAATTTTCTTCTCAATGCACTTGGTTCACCCAGTTTGAAAAGTTCATCCAGCCCTAAAGATGGGTGACAGTTTTGAAGCTGATCCATCTGACTGTTTCTTTTAAAGTGAGTACATCTGAAAAACCTGAAAGAATTTTTAGTCTCTGCAACAAGTTTATATTTGACCAGAAACTGAGATGGAAGAAAAAAGATTAAAATAAAAGTGCTTATAAACAGACTTCCCCCTTGTCCATGTATCCTGACAGAATGGCCTCCTTTGAATTTGGATCTCAACCATCAATTTTTAGCAGTTGGTGAGGTTACAGTCAACTTCACCGTCCCAACTGAAGTCCCTTGGAAACCTTTTTTCTGCCACCTTTGAGACCTCACTGTGTACACAGCAAGAGTCTCAGTCTTTCTTCTCAACAGTAGGATTCCCACTTACAAACTTTTTCCCGCTCTCTTTCTCTCTGTGCTGTCCCTCTTTAGGAAAGTTTCTCTCTTGTGGATATATTTTGCCTCTAAAGAAGCAAAAATCTTCTACCTTCTCCCATCAAATCTTTCCAAAAGGCTGGCAGCAACCGCCACCAACTAAACAGTCATCCTCCTTTCCTGTTGCTCAGCCCTGCCCTCTTTACGTAGCAACACACAGCAAAACAGGCAGCAAGCAAGGCAGACACCATTCCTTGCAGTCTGCTTTTCCTGACCTCTGTCAGCATCAGATTGTTCCTTCAGATTACTTTTTTTGTCCCCTGCAGTGTAGCTAAAATACACCTTTTAAAATTTTTAAATATGTAACTGAGAAGGTTTTTCTTGGGCAAATCGGTGGGTTTACTCCACATCTCCTGTTAATAATCAGGATCCTGAAATAGTGAATTTTTGATGTTTTTCACAAGAACTCTCATAACATGAACATTCAGTTAATCAAAACAGCCACTCCATAGAGAAATAAAATGTACTTCAATATTAAATTGCATACATTTGATATGAGATGACTTGTAGTCCATCATACAAGCCCTCATTTCACCAAATCCAGTAGATAGAAATAATTTAAACATTCCTATTTCTTACTCACACACCAGCTTTTCATAAAATGTAATCTCTTCAGGCAGAAGGATAGGCATTGGGCTAGAATAATGGTTGCTTATTTTCAGACATCATCCTGTATTCTTGCTAGAGTCTGAGAGCTGCAGTTACCTTAATTGGATGTGATTTTTCTGGTTACTGAAATTTTGAGCAGGTTGGTAGCTTCAGCATTATCTGTCATGCCATACTATTGACATGTTATAAGCAGAACAGACCTGATGTAGTTGGTAAGGATTGAGACAATAGTAAGCAAAAAGGTTCAAAATGAGCTACTAACACCAAAATGATACAGGTGGCAGGGGAAAGTTTAACATCCTAAGAATTTTTATACCTTGAGAACAGGGTCAGTTGAAAAATGTTCCTCTTGAGGAATCTTCTCTTCACTAACTCTTATATTCTCAGATTATAATGAGCACAAGATTCCTATCAACCCAAACCCAGCTACTAAGGAATATAAATTCCATATCACAAGTTTATGAGGTGAAAACACTTAACCTGGAGATGAATTCTGTGGGAAAAATAACAGTCTATTAATTTTCTAACTGGAAAGCGTCAGTTTTATTGGGTACCAGTAATTTCTGAAAGTTCTTTAACAGGTGTAGAGATACATGTGAAGGTTTCTACCAACCAGACTATGTGGCTATGATATTTCAGGGGTATAAATTTTTGCATGCATATATTCCTAGATGAAATCACAAAGGTTTTGTTTGTTTGTTTCTGTGAAAAAGCACTGATAATTCTATTCAGTTCTATACTAATACACTTGATGCCTTCCTGTAATATTAATTAAGCATAGAAAGAATAGAAATCAATACAGCTCTGAAATACAGCCATGCAATACTAAAAATAAGCATGAAAAAAGACAGTCTATGCAATGTATTTCTGAGTGCTTGTGAGGCTTGTGCTAGCATTGCAAAGAGCAACTGTTTTTTCCTCCGTAGGCAGCTAAGGCTAGGCATTTTGTATGGCGTGTTTGATGGTAGATGATATATTTCTTTAACATTACTGTTAAATTAAGTCTTAAGAGCGGATTCTGATCACAGATACTCTGGCGAACATCTGGCACAACTCCACAGAGGAGCTTTGGAGGTATTCTAATTTATATTGGTGTCACTTGGTGTCACATTGATGAAAATTTGGTCCTGTAATCCTCCTCTCCACAAGTTGTTTATGTTTGCAACTTTGTGGCTAACAAGAAATTTTATGCTGATAAGTAATTTTTCCCCAATTCTGAAGTTCTCAGCAAATCTTTGACTCTGTAAGGACATACAGGAAGGCTTTGTTTATCTTAGAAAAAAAAAATAACTGGAGAAACTAAGCATAATGCAGAAATAGAAATTATATTGAAGGGTATTTTCTGATTTAATTGCATAGTTTAAACAGTTAATTATAGTAGACTATAGTCCTCTTGATAGCCTCTTTTTTTAAAACCAAATGCAATAAAACAAAGCCACCTTCTGTTGAAACACAGGAAAATCTCAGAATGCATTTTCAATAATAAAGTAGAAGGCCAGAGGGAAAAAGAATATCCAGAGTCTACTTAGAAGTATGAGTTAGCTGTTGACATTTACAATTTAATTGCTTAATTTCTATATTTGCTTAATATATATATTTGTCATGGAGGTTACTCTCCTCTGCGTATTATGGACAGGCCTATATTAGCCACACTTGCAGTTAACATTGTAGGTTATTATTGATAACTCAGGTTGATTCTGCTTGCTTCTCTAGAAGATTAAGGGTAAAAGTCTCTGTGATTGAGCAATAATGGAAGAAGGCTCAGAAGAGGTGGGCGTAGGAGATGTGCTCATGAAGCTAAGCCCAAGCAAGAACAACATAAGAAGTGATCAGAAGGAAAGCTGGACTTAGCTCAACACAAGGAGAACCAGAGGGTGACCTTTATTTAGAGATAAACAGCTGTATCAGTTGACTGAATTGACTAACTATTTCATTTGAGTAGATCTACCAGTTGTGTAAATGATTTTCCCAGTGTTAATCAGAAAGCTGTGAATGTTGTCTTGAACTCACTAGAACAGCACGGGGGAAGTGTGTATGTGGCTCAGTCCAGCCCAGTGTGAAAACCAAATAACCAATAGAATGAGCTTTGAAGACAGCAACAGGCTTGAGCTGGCTTCCAATGAGCATATAGAGACCATTAGCAGGAATCACATTAGTATTGTGATTGAACTATATATTGCAATTGCTATATTTTGCTAACTGTACTTCCATATTGATTTCACTATATTGATGTATCACCCTGGAAATTCAAAATCCTGTGTAATGTCAAATATCTACAAGTGAACTTGGTATTAAACATTAAACTCTTGTCATGTGGAACCTCTAGAAAGAATCTGGTCAAATAGTATTGGACTCTAGTCAATCTGTTGATAGAAAAGTGAGAGTTTCCTGATAATTCTAATGTTCTTTGACTAGAAAAGTCTCTTCAACAGTAGATTGAGTATATTCTTCTCTAGTCACCTAGTGTCCACTCAAGACAGTTTCTAAATACTGCATGAAGAAGCAATGTTATCTGTTACATGAAAGTTTAATTCAAAACAACTGTTCAGATTGGGCAAGTAAAACAGAGGATAACAGGGGGTTTCTGCTAATATCAACCATACAATCCTGATTTTTGTAAAATAGACAAAAAGATCTCTCTTAGCTTACAGCTCTGTCAGAATGCAAATATTTTTCCATGGAAGTATAATATTTCTTGACACTTTTAATGTGCTTTCTTATCCTAATATCTGTATCACTTTTTAAACATTAACTAATTAATCCTCTTAACATTGCAGTGATTAAGTGCTGACCTCATATGAAGGAAATCGCACTGCCAAATCTCACAGTTTTGCTGCTAATTATACAATATTTGATGTGTATAGTTATATATAAAGATACAATTGCTGTAGTTCAAATTGCTCCTTATGCGCAAAAGTCTTTCAGTGATTTTTAAGGCAGCTAATTTAGCATCTTTTTTTTTTTTTTTTTTCCAAATTTTGGTACAGTTTTGCATTCTGTTTCCAAAAATGGCTATAAGTAGATGCCTCATAAAGAAGAAGAGTAGAACAGGTATTTCTGATAGTTTCTCTTTATGAGCCTCTAAGTTTTCCAACTATATCCAGCTCACTGTATTTCCTGAGCCTACTAAATTTTCTCTACTTGCTCACCTCATTTTCTTTTTTGTCATGCAGTAAGTAGGAGCTGTTTCTCCTGTTTAGATTCCAACCTGTACTACCTTTCAGATTTGCAAGATTTTGCCCTGAATTTTTTGAATGTCTCTGTATGCTACCAGAGTATCCCATACATGTGTCCTCTCTTGCTGTCCAGTAAATCATGTTTGTTTTATCCTAACTTGATGTATTTTGCATCAGTCTGGCTTCAGTGATGAGTTGGGAAGTGTGCTAAGTAGCTTGCCAAAGGGTTGTCTGTCCCATAAAACACTGTTGGCACAATATCACAGTTCACAGTACAAGTTTTACCTTTCCGATGTTAAAAATAGCATAGAGTAACAAATAATAACATTAGTCCCACTCAAAATCTGCCATTTTGGTAAATAACTGATCTGTTTCCATGAGCTCAAAGGGGAGATACTCAGGGCTTGTGTGGGACACAGGGAAGGAGGCTATGAGTTGTCCTGGTCTTTTTTTCTGTTTACCTCTTATATGCCACATATTATTGTTAAATGGATGTACTCTCTTCTCTCCTCTCTGCTGTCTTGGTGAACCAACTCGTGTTCTCCATATTCTAACCTTTTTAATACCCAGCTTTCCGCTCAAGCTCTTGTATGCTTTTCTTGTTGCCTCATAAAACCCTACACAGCAGTCACTTTTTCATAAAACTAGTTGCACGCTTCCCAATGTGGATTAAATAATCAAAGCTGCTTTTATGCCTGACAGGTCTTGTTGATTATCATAAGACAAAAACAAAACAAAACAAAAAAACTCTTTTTTTCTCAAATGACATACCCTTCATAAAATTTGTTAATGAAATGAGCTTTAAAAACTAACCTGTAATAAAACAGTACATATATCTGTGATGTCACAAGCTCTATACAAAGGAGATGAAACAAAATGGTGTTTGGAGTTTTTATTTGCATCCATTGATCTGTTTTTCTCTATTCTTTTTCAGTAAGTGCTTGATTTATATTTAAGCAGTTTGTAGCCTGCTACTGTGAGATGCAATATTTCTGATACAATAGTGTGCATAATGTATTATTTGACATTATGTTTACTATAATCTATGAGGAAAGGCTATTTATTCATACAGTCACTCTTATAAGAAAGTCTGAAACAAAAGCTCTGAAATAAAAGTTCTAAAATAAAAGCTAACAATAAATAATGTTACTTATGCACATGTCCCCAAAATTGAAAATAACAAGTCCCTGTAACTTCAGGAAGGTCAAGGTACATCAGCCATACTGCAATTTACCATAAAATCACTTGTTTGGAAGCTAGATGATCCCTGCAGGTTTCCACTTAAAAGTTAAACTGTTACCTTCTTCTATTTAGCAAGATGCTAAACTGACAGAGAAAAGAAGAGAAATTTATAGAAATGTTCATTCCAGTGATCACAGTTTTCATGGGCTGTGTGGGCTGAAAGACAAACCCCTTTTAGGAAGCCAAATTATTTTCATTGTTATGTTTCCTTTCATCATCCTTCATTAAGAAAATCACTGTTTCAAGCCATCACATTGCTTAATATGAGAAATAATAAGAAAAGTTATATGAATCTCAGGAAATGTAAAATTAGCATAGCTTTCCTATTTGAAATTATATAAGTATTTTTTACATCTGAAATCATTGAAATATTATTAAATTTCTGTAATTTTTAAAATAAGAAATTATTGCCTAAATTTTGATATGTCTGCTGTAGGGATTTATGATGCAGGGTCCCATTTATCTCTTTAAAAGCAAACATAAATTTTGAAGTGAGCAATGCCTAAGCCAGGTGTTTAAACTTGTCCTTACAGTCAATGAAGAAATATCAGTTGTTTCAGCACGAAATTCTTTCCATCTCCACAACTCTATAGCCCTCTACAGCTAACAAGCGATAGTACAAGAGGAAATGGCCTCAAGTTGCACCAGGGGAGGTTTAGATTGGGTATTAGGAAAAATTTCTTCACCAAAAGGGTTGTCAAGCACTGGAACAGACCGCCCAGGGGAGTGGTTGAGTCACCATCCCTGGAGGTATCTAAAACACATGTAGATGTGGTGTTTAGGGACATGGTTTAGTGATGGGCTTGGCAGTGCTAGGTTAATGGTTGGACTCAATGATCTTAAGGGTCTTTCCCAACCTAAATGATTCTATGATTCTAGATGTCCTCAGGTAAATAATGTCCTGAAAGTAACATTATTTTCTCTATTGACTATAAAGCAAGCCCTAGATAATTAGGTCAGCTATAAATGTCTACACCATGGACTTCTAAAATTGAATGAGATGAATCCCTACCCTAATGTACTGAGAAGCCATTAGATACCATAACATCCTAGCCCTTTCCAGAACTGGAAAATATTGCAGTCTCTTCTAGAAAGGCATTTGGAACCATAAAGCAAAACTCAGGAAAGAGCTTCTCATAATCTGTAAACTATAAATGCTAAAGCAGTTCAGTTTCCTGGTTACCACATATTTCTAATGGTATTGCATATAAAATGGCTTGAGTATCCTTCAATGTCTTGATATTTCAAATCAAAATGGGAAAGCACAATTTTAGGAATACAGAAGAGAGAACTAATCCATCTCTCCACCTAAAATGCTCTACACAGTGGTGTTGAAGGTACCTTTCTGAGAGGAATAGGGGGCTCAGATTGTTCAAACTACTTGTCCAATTAATTATGCAAGAAAAAAAAAAAAAAAACAAACAAAACTGTTAAAAAAATGTATGCATTTTCTTACAAGGTATCAGTAAAATTGTTGGTCTGGGTCAAATGGGATTATTGACATTAATTTCTTAATTCAGCTGACATTTTTCGGGATTCATATTTTAGTCTGAACCCGTACAACGTTGTTCTCATTCAATTCAATTTCTGTGTGAGAGATTATCACAGCTGATGGCATTGTTGCTGCCAGGTGTTGTACACAGCTTTTTCACCAGGGCAACATGAGTCTTAGGTCAAGTCACTTTTTACTGGGAGATTGTGTGAAGTGTAGAAGGGGTGTGCTCCTCACTCTGGATGACAATGGGGATTTGGGCTGACACAAAGAACCACAGTCTCAGCATTTGATCCCAAATTACTGCATTGACCTGGCCACAGCTATAAACTATAGAACACACCAAGTTTAGCTGGAAGGAACATATCAGCTCAACTCTAAGGAAGTTCAAAAGTAAGTTTTTTATTATCTTTAGGTTTGAATCCTCTGCTTTATGTTAACCCCTCAGATGCTAATAAGGTGTTATACTTTGGTATTTATATTGCTACTTCTACTTTCTTTTCTATTTACAAAGGACTCCTTGAAGATATAGTTATCTTTATTTTCCTTTCATTTCTTTTAACAGGTATTAATTTCTTTCATATTATAATTTTTGGCTCATCCAGATATATGTTTTTTCCCCTTTCCAGATGCCTGGCATGCTTGTCTTTCTTCCAGTAAGGTTAGTTTTGTAGCAAATTTGTTTGTTCTGTGGTATGGTAGACAGGAGGGTCCTTTATGCACAGAAACCTACCTATTTAAAACCAAACTGGCAAACAATATAGTAACTAAAAATACTTTATCTATCAAAAGACTGCAACTTTACCATAGGAAAGCATCTGTAATACACAAATTTATTTGATGGAAGAGTGTGGGATGCAATTGCATTATGATGGAACTTTGGAGCTCTAGTAACCCTCATTCATCACGCTTCGTGTAGCGGTAATGTCAGATTTTGTCATGTAATCCAGTCTCAACCTGGTCAGTTCTTGCATAAGATTCATCCAAGGAAAATGTAAGGTTGATGGGAACTGGTGCTGTTGATTTATCTAGATATTCTCCATGCCATTATCAAATTTACAGACTATCAGAGCATATGCAATGAGCTAGTGAAAAAAATTTCTTTCAGAAGTGATGACTAGTGTTCACTAGGCTCACCACCCCACTTCCTCATGTCCTCCCCTTAGTCACACATGAAGAACCAGTGTGCATCACAAGGTGGATCCCTTTCACTCTGACCAGGCAGGAGAGGACTGATTTCCTGGGGTGCCCCTGACAGCCAAGGTACTGGCCCATAGGGATGAGGAGGTACAGAGATTTTCTTTAACGTTTTGGAGCCAAGATGACACTTTCTCCACAGTTGATGTATCCATATCAGAGCAATATATCACTTCCAAGTTGTTGTTAGAAAATGATGCTGGGGCACTTTGAATCATCTTCCTCCACATGGCCCAGGTGCACAGGACATCCTCTGGATCTTTGGAGATGTCATAATCTTCTAGATCACTGTAGAAAACTTCCAGCACCACTAATCTCTCAGGTACTGGATGCCTTCATCTGTGGTAGTCCACTTTCCTGGGGAGTTCACAAGATCTTCCTTGAATGGATATCTTGCCCTCACACTTGAGAGGAGCCATCTCCAGAGACTGCAAATTGCTGCTTCTTTTCCAATTCCTCTCTCAATTGTTAGGTTTCTAGCATGGGTTCCCAGCTGTTGGGGTTCCTTGACTTCCAGTTGCTGACTGTCAGCTCCATTATCCCAGCATTGAAGCAACCAGCCAGGAATCTGCTCATCTGGCTGGCAGCTGTAATCTTTGCACATATCTTGAAGTTCTGATGAGGTCAGGGACCAGGTTGTTTCCACTTCTTGTCTGAATTCTCTCACTCCTTCCTGCCATTTCTTTGTCAAAGGACCAGCTGCTTGATCAAACCTTTCCTCTTCTTCCTCCTCTTCGTACTAATCAATGATATGAACGCCTCATCTTCCTTGTCCACTGTTTCTTTTTCACTACTGGGGCAATTACTGTAGCTGTTGTTGTTTGGGTCCCTATCTCAACCATGGTGTCCTCCAACGCAGTTTGGATCCCTGCCTCAACCACAGACCTCTGAAGGTACTGAGCTGTTGTTCAACAGGCACAGGCCAGGCTTCAGCACAGTGCTAGAGGCTGTTGGTTTTCATTGGGGTAGGCAAGGAACCCTTCTATTGGGTGGTCTGTCAGTTTGCCAGGGTTGCTTGCCTGTTCAGATGTGAAGTTCTGAGTTATGGGAGGTGATAATCCTTCCACATACCCTGACACCCAAAGACTGGATGCCTCAGGGCACATTTCAGTATTGACTCACCCAAAAGTTGTCTTCTCTTATACTGGGATGAGACCAGATTCCAATATTCTAAAAGGATTAATTAATAGTATTAAACAGCTAACATAAGGGTGAACAAGGACATTGGAAGCCTAATAAAATCATTCATATCAGTTCCAGGCAGGGAGAGAAATACAAGATATCTCCCCCAACAGAGCAAGACCATCAATGCCAGGGCAAAGAACATAAATATTATTTTTATTAACATGTTCCCAAGTTCAGCAAAATACAGAGGTAAGCAGTGCAGCCAAACAAACTCTGTGATCTGCACATGAGCTTGTCACTTAACAACTACTAGAGATATAGCACACTTAATATGAACCTGCTGTTGTCTCGTGCCCCACATTGGGTGCCAAAAAAGGACTGTGGTGGGTTGACCTTGGTTGGATGCCAGGTGTCCACTTAGCTGCTCTGTCACTCCCATCCTCATCAGGACAGGGAGGGAAGAAAAATAAGATGGAAAAAAATAAATCATGGATCAAGATAAAGGTGGTTTAACAAAGCAAAAGCAAAAGGCTGTTCATGGAAGCAAAGGAAAATCAGATTTATTCTCTATTTCCTATCAGTAGGAGATGTCTGACCACTTCCTGAGAAGCAGGGCTTCAGTACGCCTAGCAGTTGCTCCAGAAGACAAATGTCATAAATAATGAGTGCTTCCACTTCCTCCTCTTTTCTCTTAGTTTGAATTGCTGAGCAGACATCCCCATGGTATGGAATACCCCTTTGGACAGTTGGGTCAGCTGTCCTGGTTATGTCACATCCCAAGATCTTGCCTACCCCCAGCCTACGGCTGCTAAGGGGGAGAAATGGAGAGACAGCCTTGGTGTGTGCCACACTGCTCAGCAGTAGCCAAAACACCGGTGTGTTATCAACACCTTGCTGCTACCAGTACACAGCACAGCACTATCGGGTCAGCCAGACCCAATACAAAAATGATCAGAGGGCTGGAACACCTCTACGATGAAGAAAGGCTGAGACAGCTGGGGAGGAGAGATCTTATTGTGGCATTTCAATATATAAACAGGGCTCATAAGAAAAACAGAGAGAGACTTTTCACAAAGGCCTGTAGTGACAGGAGCAGGTGCAATGGTTTTAAACTGAAAGAACATAGGTTTAGATTTGACAAAAGGAAGGAATTTTTTACAAGGAGGGTGGTGAGACACTGGAACAGGTTACCCAGAAAAGTTATGGATGCCCCATCCCTGGGAGTGTTCAAGATCAGGTTGGATGGGGCTTTGGTCAACCTGGTCTAGTGGAGGATGTCCCTGCCCACAGCTGAGGTGTTTGAACTGGGTGATATTTGAAGGTCCCCCAAACCATGCTATGATTCTTCACTCTAGCTTAACTTCAATTTCCTTTTCAGTTTCCTCTCTTTTTTTAGAGATTCTTTGTTTGCACAAACACACTCTATGGCAACAGCGAAAGAGGAACCCTAAGAGTTACTTTTTACTGTCTTCAATTTTTCCTTTCCTTGCATAGTTTTCAAACACAGAGAATTTGCCTGACTCTCCCTTTTTCTGGATGTGTTCAGTTTTGTCTGTGTCAGTGTTTCCCTGCAGCATAGCAACAATTCAACCTTAGTTTATAACTGTTTTATCAAGGGTAGATGCATTAGATTAAATTGATTTCTATATATGGAAAAAAAAATCTGTTACTTTCCCTTTCAAATGCTGAGTCGCCTCTTGATTGACAACAATATGTCTCCCTAACTTACATTCATATATTTTCAAGCCACCTTTCGTATAAACTGTTGGTTTATTTCCCTTAATGTTAAATTGTCCTTTGCCCCATATGCAAAAATCTGCCCAGCACAGGTTCTGACTCAGAAGGAATCCTTTTAAACGTGCTCTTGAAAATGCAGCAAATTGTCCAATTGGATTTCAGGCTCTAAGTCACACTGCTAATATATGTGTGTGCCCATGCCTTAATGAGACTAAAATGGTGGTTTCACTAGGATACCTAGTGATTCACCCAGTTCATGCCTCCATAGTATTTTATTAAATCTTGTCTCCTGTTTGTTGTTTTTTTGTTTGTTTGGTTTGGGTTTTTTTTAATGGAAAAAGTAACCAAATTAGATAAAGTATTCTTTGTTTATTTAAACCATTTTTGGAGAGAAAATATTAACGTTTTAGATTTTTTTTTAAACTACTTTCCACATAGCATAGCAGAGAACATGTTCCTTTTGCCCTATAGTTTCAATTATAACTAATTTATTTTGCAGTGTGTTCTCAGAAAACACCCACAGAATTCATAATATTCATGAACATATTTACAATAAGAATGTAAGAAATACAAATGTCACATTGCTTCTTGTTTCTTTATTCTGAGGTGAGTTTTACAGAAACTTGTCAACACATCTCACACAAAGTGTACTGCTGGCAATCCTACATAGAAGTATTATTAAATGCATATGTTGACACTCCATGTTTATATCTTATTAACTGAATTTCTACTCCATAACTGTTAGTGAACTGAGTATGAGACAAAGAAGCAAAGACAATCTTAAAAAAACCAAACCAAACCAAAACAAAAACCAACCAAAATAAAGCAACATAACTGTTTGACAACATCAAATTCTCATCCAACCATGAAATGTCAACCTAAAAATGTTATTTTCATGTGGAAATTATATTATAGTTCCAGGAAAAATGAATTAACCTAATTCTGTAAGTCACAGTACATAGGCATTTTCCTCATTTCCCATGCATTGCCTCATTCACTTGATTGCCTCCACTTTCCTGTTTTTCAAGATATATGTTTATAGTATTTATTTTGGATTTTATTTCTTTTACAAGTTTTTTAGTCATGCCTATCTATTTGCCCTGACATCTTTTCCCCTCGCTTTTCTTATTCTGTTTCTATGTTCTTTGTTGCAATGGGTTCTATACTAGGTTGTGATTTACTTGCCTGTACTGATAAACTCCTACATTGTCTTTAAAGGAAAACATTAAAATCATAAGCTCAAAGATCAATAGATCAGTTCGTGTGAGTAAGTGTCACCAGTGATGGTGACTTACCGTGAGCATTAGCAAATTATTAAGTGCAAACTGTTTCCAGATCACTTATGCATTGTTCGATTATCTACATCACGAGGTCTTTCCTTGCATTTATCTTCATGGCTTTATGACTGTGAGTGCGCAACAAAAAGCCATGCTTTTCTGAATGCAGTGAAATAAATTATTTCAAATTTTTTCCTTGCAGATTGAGGTGGTTTATTCGCCTGACTCCAGTGAAAAATACAGGGGTATTTACAGCAGCTGGGGACAATGTGTTTGAATCATAGATTTTGTACCTAGAATCTGTAAAAGTCCCACCTCATACATTTAAATTCTTGGCACGTCTATCCCCATGACTACACCATAGAACATACTGAAACAAAGCTGTGGTTACCACTGAGTGTCCCTGCAAGTGACAACGTTCTGCTCATGAGATGCTAGCAGCCAAGTTGCACTTACTCTCACCCAAAACATCACAGCTCCTTACATTAACTGAAATGTTTATATCCACAAGAGGGATAATTTTGTATTCTGCATGTGTTCTTGGACAAATTCTCCTGATCACATTAATCCTGGGATGCCCTAATTGTTTCAAGAAGTCTCCTCTGAACATAACAAATCTGCAAAAGTCACTGAACTCTAAATTATTTTTTTCCTTCCAAACCAATGACAATGCCAAAACAAAACAAAACAAACAAACAAAACCCACTCTTTGCTGTACGTACAAATCGTGCATTGTGTGAAAGAGTATTTTGTGGTGTATGCTAACTATGGGGCGGGACAGTTAAAGTCAATATTAAATGCTACCTGTGTGTTCAACATTTATAAACCACCAAGCATTTCAGTCAAACAGCTGTATTTTTTCTTTGGTCCTTTGACATGTTTTCCTTGTTTTCCAGAGAAATTGAAAGGCTTTTGCTTTCACTGCCTTTTCTTGACAGAGATGCCACAAGGTATCTATACATCTCAAAGGCTAACACAAAATCAATCTGTGTGATTATGCAATTTAACTGCATTTGCAGTGCTAATTTATCTTCTAGCATCTGTAAATTACTTTATTATAAAAAATTCAAAGGCTTAGCTGAAAGCCAAATTAGACCTGGTAGCAACACAAAAACATTATCAACAAGGGAAATCTCTAAAAGCACCAGCAGACAACAAAACATCAAGTGATATGTAGAAAGACATAAAATGTGATATAAATTCATTAAGTGCTGACTATTGTTGTTTTATTTGAGATCTGAGTAAAAGTATATTGCTGGAAAGGTTTACCAAGTTGCCCTACAGGGATCCAGTTTGCCATTTTCTTTTAACCCATACTGTTCGGGTAGTCTATACTTCTATTTGTGTTTATCAAGAAATTACAGTTTCACAATTAAAATAAGAGGGGCAGGGGATCATAGGATCTTTGATAAATGAAGACAAAAATTGTCCTCCCATTAATGAAATTTGACAGCTGAAAGTCTTTCCTCGAGTTATTAAATGACAGGCACTGAATTTAATGTTAAACATTTATGCATTATGAAAAAAGCAACCTATGAATTCAAGGTTAAACATTTATGTAAAAGAGCAGCTTGGAAAAAGATAGAAACCTGGAAGGAAACTAATGACCTTTAAACATCAGAGGAAAATTTCCTGTCCATTAGGAGGTCAATGTGCTAATGTAGCACAAAACTGCACTGATGTGATTTCTGGTGTCACATCTGATACTGACGGAAACCATGTTCTCACTGAAAAAACAGCTTTATCCTACTAAGGGGTAAAGATTTCAAAACCCTCTCTCTTTTGCCTTTACAAATACTATGTGAGTTTTCCTCTTTTTGCAGTTCTGGAAGAATTTGACATAAGACTTGACATTCTTATTAAGTTGAAAGTCTGACAAAGACAAATCTTCTTAATACTTGAATATCAAACAGGTAGTAAATGTAATGACTTGACACAATAAAGACAAACAGAAGGAGTCTAACGCTCCCACACATTCTTTTTACCATGTTCTCCATCCCAAACACCATAAACAACATATCTGCTAATAGCGTTCCAGATTGGAATGTTCCTACTGCAGGCAGTATGTTAATCATTATGATGGCAGGTGTAGGACTAATATTTGCTGGTCAGTCTCACACTGCTGGAAGATTTTGACTGAAAATCCAAAATATGTCTGATACACTTCTTACAACATTATATTATTTCCAGGTGAATTCATAGTGAGTTTTTGTCTTTAATAATCACATATGGTGCTTGATAACAGAAATGTTGGGGAAAGAAAAAAAACAACAAAAAATAATATCCCACAATATGAAGTGTTTCATCTAAAGGAAGAAGAAAATAAGTCATTTATAAACCTACTGCAATCTTAAAATAATATAACTGTCATGATTTTGTCTTAGTAAACAAAACCACATCTTTTGTTATGATATATTTATCTTCTGCCTTTTAAGACTACTAATTAGACGTATATGTTGATAAGTAAAAAAAAATATTTTGTTTATATTATCTTTTGAAAGTCAACATGTCCTTGATGATGTCTTTTCACTCTAAGCTATAAATGCACAACTGAAATATGACTGATTTGCCCCCGTGTCTTCAGAAAGCCTCTACTGCTTAACCAAGTGAGTCTATTTCTTAAAACTAATTGCAGGAACGGACTGCCTTTATAGCCTATGTAGCCAAGAGAGACTGATTTACAGATGGGGCTACTTTATCATGGTTTTTCTCTGGCTTATGTTCTATAATTACCAAGCAACTAAATTCTTTCTGAATTTGGGTAAAGTAAACCTGAGAATCAAGATTTTGGAGACAATTTCCAATCCTGGCAACTCACATGAGAAACAAAAGATTTACTAACCAACCAGACACCCAAATTTTGGTCCACAGCTATTCTGCGGACTACTTCAGTCACTGATTATAGATACTAAAAGTCTGTCTATCAGTTGGCATGTCCCTCCTGTGTATGCACCAGAAGATAGGATTTCCACATCTCACTCAGCACTGTTGGTGCTAGTCTACATAGCAAGCTTCATAAATGCAAAGATCATTAATTTTTACTGATATAATGTACAAATGTAAACCAAAAGCAGATTCCTTTGTATGAACAATATACACAACAAATTAAAAAAAAAATAAAAATGAACAAACATGCCCCCCCCCCAAAAAAAACCCAAAAAAACCCAAATCAAATAAACAAACAAACAAACAGAAAAAGAAAAAAGATACAATGGGAATCATACTAGAGAAAGTAACTGGAAATGGACCTGTAACCACAGAATGTGCCCTAATACGTCCGAAGTTGTAATAATGTCATCTTACTCATAGTAAACGGTAGATTTACCTTCAGTTAAATCCAAACCACAAACAATCCCAGAGATGCAGCCCTGATCTACAACATATCCTGAAAGAATGAATATTCTCTCAAGTTACCGAAAAGATATGATCCTTAGATGGGAGTAAATGCTTTAAGCACTAAGAGAGGAGAAGAGAAACCTGAGAGAAAAAAAGTAGAGAGAAATATCAACCAGAAATAGTAGAGAAGCATCAAGCAAAGTATAAAGACAGAGAGGGATATATACCGATATGAGAAGTATAATATTGAGGGAAGAGCATCTATAGGAAACTAGTTATTATGGAAGTCCAGGAAAAGAAATAAAACTGGAAGAAGAAATATCATGTTGTCACTGGGGATACACAGAGACAGTGAGGGAAGAGAAACAAAAATAAAACAAGATGGGGGAAGGAAAGTACATGAAATAGAACAGTGATGAGCATAATGGAGAATAAGAAAGAAAACAGAAAGCTTTTAGTTTGGTGGATTAATATTTATTTATTTATTTTACATTTCCCCAAGAAACTTCACATCGGCATGGAAGGGCATGATGGATATTTGTTACTTAGGGAATTTAGAGGTGAACTATAAATATAAACCATAGGAGAAAAACTGTAGACCAGAAATCTTAAATAACCAGGGTAACAAGGGAATTCAGAGTGTCTGTATTTTTAAAATGGACTTTTTTTTTTTTTTTNNNTTTTTTTTTTTAAAAAAGTGTTTTTTTTTTTTTTTTTTTTTTTTTTTTTTTTTTTTTTGGCAAATCTTGAAATATAGCTTATATAAATCTTCAATGTCTCTTTTTGTGGACTGTCCTGTGTGCTTTGCTCTGGAAGTCTTATATACTGACCTTAGCAGACATAAGTCCTCATGTCATTTCCCTCCCCATCAAAGAAAACATTCAGCAGGGCAAGGATCTTTTGACAGAAGGACTTCCCTAGGAGTAGAGATCTGTTCTCATATCTTGTGCTGCTCACAGTAGGAAAGTGCAGTTTGCAGTAGGAAAAGTAAAGGATTATAAACTCCTTGCAAAAACAGGATATTACGAGATTTTTTTCCTTTCCCCAGATGCAGTTCCATGTTATATGTCTCTTGGTTCAGTGCCTTATCTTGTCAATTGTACCTTCCTTTTTCTTCTTCTTCTCCTTTCTTTTTTCCTCAGAAAAACGTTTTCTTACTTCACATCCTACTTCTTTATTGTGAGTTGTTTTTTGGTTTTGGTTGGTTGGGTTTTTTGCTTGTTTGTTTTTGTTGTCTGCACCATGCCTATGCTTCATGGTGAAAATGTGAAAAAAGGAAAAGAAAAAACATAATGTGGAACAAATGTTATGTAACAATACTCCCAGTTATATCAGTTATGGAAAGTGAATCTGGAACCAGAGGATATAAGCATAAGTATTTAAGCTAATGGCCCACTATTAGCATTAGTATTGTCATAAATCTCTGCCAGGTCCAGACAAGGGGACCCTGCTGTGTTGGCATGAATTCCAATGATGTTTTCTGGGATTCCTTTAATTGCTCTCCTTTAACACTGGAGCCTTTAGCTTCTCGAGACAGGTACAATTTATTTTAGCTGCACCATGATACAACTCTGTAACAATTACACTTATTTTATTAAGGGAAGCAAACCAGGGACCATTCTCTGTCTCTGAGAACGAGTGTCATGGAACACCTCACATCCAGATGGCTAAATCTCTTACCTTTCAAAACAGAGTGCCTTCAGACTGCCTTTTGGGATTGACACGTTCAGTCCTGTCTCCTGAATTGGTCCCAGGAACTGTGCAAACACCAGCTGCCCCAGGTGACAACCATGTTAACAAGGTAATAGGAGCAATGGCTGTGTGGCAGCACCTGTTCCCATACCCCTGTGCAGATTAATTTACTAGTACAGGCATTACCAATAAAGCTTTTAAGTGCTACTGTAATGCAAACAATAAAATGAAACTGGCAGATTTCCCAGTATTATGTTAATCTCTTTGGGTGTATTTGAACATACTTGTTTAAAAAATCCAATTAATGCTAAAAAAAAAAAAAAAAAAAAAAGGAAAACAATAAACTATATTCATTTTCCCATTCTGGAGAATGATAACCCTAATAGACTGAAATCTTACATTGCTTTAATTTGTCACAGATTAAAAGGACTCAGAAAAGGTCTGCAGATGGAAACACTGGCTTGGTCACCGTCTGTGAGACAGATATAGGTCTCTGTAAGCAAGTTACAGCAATAGAAAATTGGAACCTGGGATAGACTGTTTATAAAAAATGCACACTTAGATATTTCTAGCTTTAAGGCTCAAGATGGAGTATATCTTAGTTGTACGAAATAATGTAAACACAAAACACGTTTGTGGAAGGAACTGCAGTGTCTCACAGGCCTGTCTGTAACCTGGGGTTGGTTGCACCCACAGTCCAAAACAGGTCAGTCAAGCAGACCTTGGCGCATTGCAGGATCTGAGCGATTCCCGAAAACCAGTCTTTGAGCTCAAGAATAATTTTTCATGTATTGCTTGCATAGAGTCCTTGCTATTCTGCTTTACCACACTGACACTGTGCTCTCTTTCCTCCTACTGAAATTCTTGAGGTTTTGCTTCTTTTATAGATGCAATGGGGAATTAACATCCCGCAGAAGGGTGGGTTTTAGTGATCTCAGTCTTTTTACAGAAGATAAAGCACTGTCGGATGCTATTTTTTAAAAAAATCCAAAACTTTCCTTGATACTATTAACAATGGCAGAGAGATTTTATGTGTGCAAAAACACAGAATAAAATGGAAACTACACTGTCATAGCTTGTCTTCTTACAAACTTACTCAGGAATTTGCCCTATTTATTGGACTTTTTTATTAAGGTAGTCCAGTGAAAAATCTGTTATAGATCTAAATTTATAAATTTGTATTAGAAAAGAGGCCAAACAGGCCCTCTAATTCTGACACAGCCCCCTGCTTCTCAAAATTATGAAGATATTAAAATCAAGAGTCCAGTTTTAAGATTCTTTATGGATTTTCAGTTAAAGATTAATTTTCAAAGGGGGATGATGGACCAATAAAATTGTTGCCTTCTAGAAGCAAATGTTACAGTCAAAGATAATTCAAAATGCCCCAAACTGCATTTGAGCAGAAAACTAAGAAATATGAGGATTTTCTTTCCTCTAAACACAAATACAAATTTTAGACTTGGACAAGATCATAACTGTGAATCAAAGTAATGTAATTCAGTCCAGTGATAATTAAATTTGTTTTTCAAGTTTAAGATCTGTATTTTTTTGTGTGTAAATCCTTAAGCTAATGTGGGATTGCTTTGTTTTACTTTTAGCTAACTGATAAAATGTCTTTGTCTCTCAGCCAACCAGTTCAAAAATACCAAAAGCATCAAAGATAAACCTGTTCAGAGTGAAGGAAATTAAGTTTTTTGATATGAAAGTTCTTTAAGTTTTTCTTTGTCATCATCTATGTGACAAGTAATTATTAAGGAGGAAAATATCACTATTCTAGTCAGATTAAAAAAAAATTTACATGTTTTTAAAATCAAAGATAATCCATTGTTTCTGTACTGTTGGTATTGGACTTTTTTT
>VXBL01009131.1:3108-39015 GCA_013400195.1 Aramus guarauna | reverse complement strand
TTTTTTTTTTTTTAGTAGTACAGATTTTACTCTGTTACTTACAGTCTCCACTGCTGTAAACTCACCAGGTCACTTAGAAATTCATTTGTCCTCCTGAGTTTGCTCTTTTTCATCCTGAAATATATCTGTAAATTTCTACTGAATAAATACCTGCAGTATCCTTGAGCAATAGCTCAGCATGTGGAAATGGTCAGGAAATAGGCAGAGTTATTTTGTTTATTTTCAGCTGTGTGTCCAAAAATATCCCGGGACTTGAAGACAATTTAAATGCGTTTTGGGCTAAGACCCAGTTAAGACTCTCTCTCTGAAGACTACACACCAAAGCAAAAAAACAGAAACCACTCAGAGGCTACCTAGGACTGCTGTGTCTGATATATTTTCATAAAGAAGAGCTTTCTGAAACCTAAAAAGGGGATATAAATCATATTAGAAAACCAGGAATAGCATTAAGAAAGATTGATTCTGTCCTAGTTAGCTGAGACACTCCTTACTGTTTCATTCTCAAAATATGTATTTATGGCTGGTGTTGCTTCAGCTTATCCCGCTGCCTGTAGTTCAGGAATGAGCGAAAACTGGGACTTCCACCCAAGGGTGTGGGGCTGCCTGCCTGCTGCCTGCTTCAGATCCTGTCAGCCCAATTCAGGGGAGGGTTCGTCTCACCACGGTGTTTCCTCAAGCTGCTGCTTCCTAACACAGCCCGCTGAGGATGTCACTTTAAGTCGGAAAAGAGAGTAATGCCGCACGGAAAGGTGGGTTGTGCTATGAGGTAGAGAGGGGTTTCACAGCAGCCAGGAATTTCTTTGCCTAAATATAGCTGTGCTGTAGCTTTATGGAATATTGCTTCAGACTATTAAATTTCTTGTATAACAGTCGGAATTGGAAATGGACCCTGTATCTCCTCATTTGGATTTAGAAAAGGAAACATCCGAAGGAGCAATAAAAATCTGGCATGGCCAATATGCAGAGCCTGAGACATTCTAAAGCTTTTACCATTTGCCTTGATTAAGGTTAATGTCCTATACTTTGTAGGTTGGTTAAAGTCTTCAGAAGAAATTACTCAAAAAATGGTAAATAAAGCATATACAGAATAATTGAAAGTATTTCAGGGAATTATCCAGACAGAAAACCTTTAATTCTAAAAAAAAACATTTGAGGCCATAAAACTAAAATTTGAATGCTAAGATTTTTTTAGATTCCCACCAGAGTTAAAAATCTCTGCAGTGGGGAGGACAGATGGATAATCCTGACAAATGATCTAGAAATTCCACTAATACAAAAATTACCTCCAGTATTTGGATTGGCTCTTCCCAAGCCATACCTACCAGTTACAAGTATATAATTTGTTGTTCTGATTGTTGTTATAGTTACCATATTTGTAAAACTCAACCAAGAATTTTAATTTAAATCCTACCATGAAGATTGTTGGTTTCATCTGAAAAAGTTTGAGTCCAAATCCAGGATCATTTTGGGGGGGATTTATGTAATAATAAATCTTATCATTGTTGAGTTTTACAATCAAAACAAATGTACATTTGTGTGCATATTCCTTCATTTTTTGTCTGCTTAAGTAACAGACTAAGTGACCAAAGACAGAAATTTTGACCCTGGAACTGCTCTCAATTGATTTTATTTAAATCCAGAATTCCGTCAGAGAGTAAAGCTAAATCAAGTTCTCCTGTGTGTGCTTCTCCGGAAAAGCACATGTACAGGGAGCTTTTATCACAGCTTAGCTGACATTTGGTTTAGCCATTGCATGTCTA
The DNA here is from genome assembly GCA_013400195.1 of Aramus guarauna. Classification (NCBI taxonomy): domain Eukaryota; kingdom Metazoa; phylum Chordata; class Aves; order Gruiformes; family Aramidae; genus Aramus; species Aramus guarauna. The sequence continues at coordinate 37,255 of VXBL01009131.1, read as the reverse complement.
AACCATGATTTATTGTTACTGGTGGGATTAAAATTTTAACCTGGCCAGGGAAATGCATTTAACTGCACTGTGTTAATTATGGCTCTTGCTGGGATTGTAAGACTTATGCACTATTTCTTTGTCATAAATAGTTATTTTAGTATTATAAAATAATGCAACAGGCTTTCTTTCAAATATATTTGTAATTATTGCAAAACCCCATGGGCGCGGTTTTACAGTGGGAGGTGAGAAATATACTCCACATATTTCCAGACAGTAAAGCAAATATTCAGCTATGCCAGGGAGGGAAGATCATGCTTTATGTGTATTTCTGTGTTTACTCAGGCTCATTTGTTCTGTTCTATATCAATTCTGTTGTGGATTTCTGGTGTAAAATGATTTGTAGATGCTTACACTGTATTAGGGCAAATACTACTATTCCAATCTGATCCTTGGAGATAATGCTGAAATGGTACAATAGCTCTTATCAAATATCACTGGGAGAGAGCAAACTTCAAGATCCCAAGACAGAACTGATTATAAATATTTTATAGATAGATGTCTAATGGATGGATCAGATTTACTGTGAACAAGAGGCCTTTATTTCTTGTCTCTTTTATTTTTTTTTTTCTTTTTTTCTTTTTCTCTACAGCACAACATAGACAATGAAGAATCAGCATGAGACCATTTGGTTTTGAAAATTTCCCTCACCAGCCAGATTATACATAAACCAAGATTTTCTTGGCTAAGCCTATGCTTGTTGTCTTAACTATTTAAACATACTGACAAAGTTGTTGATGTATGCTTTTCAAAAGAACACTTGCATCTTATCTCTTTATAAAGCACCTATCCTATTTCTGGGATTTTAAGTACAGTAAGGTGAAACAAAACAAAGTAAAGGCTATTTGAAGCTGTCAAGAAGTTTTTTCTTCTCTCTCTTTTCCTCTATAAAAAAATACTATTGGTGTTGCTAAGCAAAATTAAGGTTTTCTAAAGGAAGGAAATATAGCATAAGTGTATCTTGCTTACACAGTTTATAGGGTTCCTCAGTTCATTAGCAAGTGTTTATGAGTTCAGAAATTACACATTAACTCCTATTTCTCCTTTTTCTCATTTATGGTATAAAAATATGTGGGCATAATAAGCCTATTACCCAATAAGTAGTGTATTATTAATTTTGCTTGATAACTAAGAAAGATATTTCACCAGTTTTAGAATTTCCATATCCAGTTTTAGATTTAAGTGATGCAAATATGAGATCTACTACAATTACACCAAATAATAGCAACTATTTATACCATTCATTCTGTAAGAGGAGTGGGGAAGAGATTGCTAATATTGGCATATGAATTAACAGATGCATTGGATACTGCCATTTGTCCGGCATATGGTCCTGTAGCAGATAAACTTAATAATCACTGGGAACCACTAAAGTAATTTCACTTTGAGAATTGTTGCACTACTTCTGCATTGAAAAAATTGTAGCATTCTGCCCTGCAGACTGACTGTGGTTTGTGGAGTTACTGAGTTTCTATCTGAAAGAAATTTCCACACTAACTGTTTCGAGTGGGCAAATGTCAGGTAGATGACATTAAAGAAAACATTATTATTTGAGAAAACCAGGTGAAATCTTTGGGGCTGTTTCCCTTTTCTGACTTAACATCTTGAGAATTCCTAGTTTTCTGAGGACGTTCCTGTGAGATTTTGAGGTTTTGTTGTATTTTAGTTCTTTCATTCTGAAATAGAGGGTTCAAAAATACAACTCTAAATAGAAGAATCCAGTTCACTTCAGAGCAACTTCACTTTTCCTTTTTGACATGCAAATAACGTTACCTCTCCTAGAGCAAAGATAATCAACATAGGAAAAGATAAAACATTCTATGCTCAATGAAGCATGTGACTGGGCCATAAATGTTATTTCATATTATACAGTATGAAATACATTCCTAGAATTACAAAGTGGAATAAAAAAGTTTGCCTTGTGAAAGAGAATGCATTTTAAAAAAAAATTCTTTGTCAAAATTTTGGTTAATAAAAGAAAACCCTAGAACTTAGCTTTTGTTAGCTGTTTCATTTTGCATACTTTGTTCAACAGAAGGTGCTATTTTCAGTGCTCTGGAGAAAGCCGGCTTCTGAGAGAGAAGATGGCATTGAAATTCTTCAGCAACATTTTTTTGTTAAACTTCATTAAAGTGGATGAAATGGGATCAATTTCAGAAGAGTGATGGGGCAGTAATGAAGAAAGGCCCAGTGCTATTGAGAGCCGCACACATCTGATGTTTTTTTTCTGATACCTGTTCCAGGGGAACATCCTTACTCCTTAGCTGCTGTTCTCTGTGCAATTATCACCTTCACTGCTAAGGACAGACTGCACATCATTTAATCACTCCATCGGCAAAGTCCTTGCCTGTGACATCCAAAAGCAGGCAGGAAGGTATTACTGAAAAAGAAAAGGACACTGGAGGGTTTTTTAATATTGTAAAACAGAGAATCAAAGCTTTTGTATTTGCTCTAAGATAACATATGATAAACAAACATAATAGAGAAGGCAGCTAGTGTCACTCAACCTTTTTCATGTAAGGCGCTTTAAAATCCAGATTGCATTCAACATTGATGCTTTTCAATTTCTCAGATAAGATTACAAAACTTTAATTCTATTAAGCCATTAGATAATGTAGTCTGTTCATCTGTTGTTTATGGTCAGCAAGAGACAATACTATACTGTGGCTAATGACCTGAATCAGGTGATAAAAAAACAGGCTGACTCTGTGTTCATGCTTCTGATCTTGGTTAGTCATAATTCCCCTACCAGCCTTTTCTTTGTCTGCTTAATTATATTCAGTTTGGGATAGGGAAATTCTATAATACTATTTCCTAGGGTATCTTGAACTTGAAGACTATCAGAAAATCAGTGCTGTTCTGTATGAGTATACTTATTTTTGCAAAAGTATTACCAAGTTGAATTGTTAAACCACAGTATGCAGCACTGTATTTCTCTAACATGATCCAGCAGTTGGGAACAGAAATATCAATATCAGTCATGGGTGTTTTAATAAGGCATGTTATATGCCTGTTCTCTCAGACTCATAAATACCTCCTGAAGCACTTCCTACACAAATATTATTCAAACAGTTCCTTTGTAATAACATTCATGAAAATTGCAGTCATATTCTTCAGAATGGGATCATCAAAATTCTGAATCCTAAAAGTAGCATGCTATGATTTTAATACAGCTGAGTGCCATATCTGTCCTTAGTCTCCTACTCTTGCCTTGCACTCTCCAGAGTAGGATCCACACAGAGTTTCCATGGATCAATTCTACCATCCTGGATGCAGTGACTTATCCCACCAAGGTAGGTAGATGCTTACTACATACCTTCTTGCTACAAACCTCACTGCTATGAGTCAACAATCCTGTCTCCAAAGACCTCCCTCCCTTTTATTTGAGCCACTGTCATGAAGAATTCTCCATGTACCGCATCACTAAAATGCAACTGTTTAGTCAGATCAGGCCAAATCTACCCATAGAAAGCATTTCTGCCTTCATTAATGTCTTCACAGCCAGGAAGGTAAAAGGCCATCATGTAAATTGCCTCAGAGAATAATAAAATTCAGAATAAATTCAGTTGAAATGGTGCAGCTTCTCCAAAATCATGTTGTGTATGGACAAGTAACTTAAAGTCCGGAACAATGGTACTTTCTATGAATTTTTCTGAAAAACTTACACCATTTAGTGAAATTCAGTATTAGTGGTCTTTCATCTTAAACTAAAATTGGCAACAAGTCTTCCACTGGAAAAATTTCCAGCAGTAGAAACTTCACTATTCTTTCCCAATTCTCTTCTAAAATTAACAATTTTTTAACCTATTTGTTTGTTGTTTTGTTTTGTTTGTTTGTTTGTTTGTTTGTTTTTTTAATCTAGACATAAGTTAAATTCTTCTTGAAAATTCTCATTTAGATCATCATCAGTAATACAAAAAAGGCAGTATGTTGTGTTCCTATTCTCATCCTAGTAAAATTAAGAAAAATAAACTGTAACTTTATCCCCTTCAATTCTGTTTCACAAATTGTGTAAGTTTGTGGAAACAGGCAAACGAAATAAACACAAAATATTTCACAGGGAGAATTCCAAGCCACAAGCAGGAAATCAGATCTATTGTCCTGGCTTGGTTTAGAGTATAATAGGTTTCCAAAAGCTCATGGAAGTGTGCATTTATTGTGGGTAAAATAAGTTTGCAGTCCTCTTCCACCCCCCTACCCCCCCCCATAATATACTGCATGTTAAGAACAAGCTTTTCAAAAGTGACAGGATCATTTTCAGAAACAACTGAGCATCTGCTCTCTGAAATTAGATCTTTTAATGGTACAAAATTGATCCAACAAACTTCATAAAAGCTTTTCCAGGGGCCAGAATTTTACCCTTCATATGTAGTGATTTTGAGAACCAATTTACTTTGACTTGGAACTGGTATTCAACTTCTATAAACAAGTTATTGGAAAAATTATTTCCAGAGTCTCAGAAGCATTAAACACATACAGTCTGAAGAGTAGAAAGAGTAATAATGCAATGATTTGTTTATTAGTGCAAGGAAAAAGAGGGGAGAAGGGAAGAAACAAATGATATTCCTTTCCCTGACAATATGTTCACCTCAGAAAAGGAAGTTTCAGCCTGGTCTGTGGGGAGTATTGGAAAGGATAAATATGTTGTGACATTTTCCAGTTATGTTGCTTTCTCTATCTCCTGTCTTAAATAAGTAGCTGCTGTTCTCCTAATGTGACAAAATCCCATTGCTCTCAGCTTGGTAATTAAAGTGCAGTAATACTTCAGGTGATAAAAACATGAAGAGACGTGTTAATATTTCAGAGATTACTTTTTTCCCCTTATTTTATTCAAAGATGGAAATACATAGTTAGCTTGAAAGAGACAATGATTATGGAACCGCATGACTATGGTAGACACATTTAAATTAAAGGTCACTGCCAAAAGAACAGTCATCTTCAATTCTATCAAACATAGCAAAAAATATGTGTCAGAGTGCCTAGCAAGTCTGCTGGGGCTAACTCACATTCAGAAAGTTGGATCAGATGGCTGTTTATTTAAGATACATAATGCATATGCATTAGGGAAGCGGGGTGGCTGATATTTTTGCAGAGGAATGCATGTAATTCTCCTACTGAATATCATAGCAGTAAACAAATAAAATCTGATTTCATATTTTTTTTACTATATACATATTTTTCAAATGCATTTCCTTCATTTAAGCCTGCCTGAAATGTCTTAATTCAGGTTTTATTGGACCTTTCCTCTCTTTCCTTCTGACAGCTGTTAGGACAGTATCTATTCAGCATTCAATTTATGACTTTAAATTCTGACCATCCAGGCTTTTTGCTTGCTTGTTTGATTCTGATTCTTTATATTCAGGAAAAGTCTCATTGAATTTGATCAATTTAATTAGGGATAGGATGACATGACCAGAAGGAATCATCAAGTCCTTACCTCTAACATTGCAGCCAGCTATTTGTACCACAAAAAAAGTAACAGAATATTTTAATAACACACTGGAAGTCTTTCAGGATCCCATAACAAACCCAGACTTCATAAGAACATACTAATATGTGGCTAGGTAGTCAAAGCTGTAGCATACAAAAGGAAGAGAACAGGATAGATTAAGGCTACTGCTAGTGTTCAGTTTTACTTGAGTGAAAACTGAGGTTATCAGAATAAATGGCCAGACTACAGAGAATGACTGAACAACTTCCCCCAATTCCACCCAAAAGGTTGAAGGCCAGGAAAGAATCACTCACAGTTAAATGAAAACTGTAGTTCTGAAAGGAAAGTCACATGCTCATGAGGAATTTCTACTTTCGATAGGTCACTTATCAGGACATAATATTGTTTTTGAAAAATGTTTTCAACTCTAATCAAAATGTCTTACAGCCAGAATTAAAACCCCAACACAGAAAACAATCAACAGACCAGCAGAGAAGAAGCAGAATATAACTTGATGTCACAATGGGAAACCTGATGAGAACAAGTACATACCACCTGTAGAGGAATATCAAAGGCAAAATTTTTCATGCCATGAAGTTCTTTTCAATTCTCTTCCTTAAACTACACCAAGAAAACTGGTGGTTTATTGAGTAAAAATCCAAAAACTTTTTATAATAAATGAAATAATAGTAATAGTAATAGTAATAGTAATAGTAATAGTAATAGTAATAGTAATAATAATGTATTAATTTAGCAATACTTTAGATGTTATTGGTGTATTAAAGATACATAGAATGATAGAATTTCTGTCCCAAAGAGTTTCTGAACTTCAGTTATCACTTTTCATCACCTCTAAAACTCAACAGGCACTTAGAAAAATATTATGGCTTGTTAACAAATTACATCAAAGATACTTGCTCTAAAGGCCACCTGCTGGTGTTTACACTAGTCGTCTAAGAGACATTTCAAATCAAGGCAAGTCTTTCAAATTCAAGATTGTGGAGCATCTATTCATGTACAAATTTCTGTGTTACATCACTTGCATCAGCAATGTTTTTGCTAATGTTAAATATACGCTGTCGAGACATTCATGAGTGTTAGGAGGTTCATAGAATCATTTAGGTTGGAAAAGTCCCTTAAGACCATTGAGTCCAGCTGTAAACCTAACGCTGCCAAGTCTGTAAGGTTGTTTCACAATGGTATTTAAAATTGCAGAAAAAGAAATTTGATTTGAGTATGTGGTGAAAAAAAACAGATAATTAAAAATTATATTTATTCTTATACTGTGGCTGAACAAGTGTCAGAGATAAAAGTTTGTCAATGGCACAACAGCAGAAATTCTATAGGAGAGAAACATGAGACAATTTGTTAAAATTAGTGCCAAAAGTGATGCTTTAGGTGAGGGTGCAACTGACCTAAGTCCTCTAAATTTGGTTGTCTGTCCTCTTTAGGTCATGCTGATAAGGAATGCTGAGTTTTACTTTATTGTATTAAATGTCCTTTCTTATTTCATGTGGCCTGAGAAACAACCTGGATTACCCGTATTGTACCCTTATTATGTGGGGAAATATAAATGAAGATGGATTTCTTACAAGAGATTTTTAGGTATTAAACTGTATGAATAATGCTCATTTCTCTTCAATCAGAGAGATAAGAAGAAAACATTTGTACCGGGAGCACAACCTTCTGTTTTGGTTTACTTTTTCTTCTCCATATCTTTCATCAAAAATATTTGAGAGTTTTTAACTGTTTTCAAGTACCTTTTCTTTCTCAGATTACATTTGCCTCAACACCTTTTCTGCCTGAGATATACCATGAACTACCAGATATAACTGCAAACACAAACAGAACAGAGGGGTGATAAGTCCTCAAAGACAAAATAAGTACAAATCTGCAGAAGGGGTCTGTCCATAAACTAGCACCAGAAAGAGATGACTTGAAGTCGAATTCTGTCAGGAGTATTTTTCTTGGCCCATATATTTTCCACTTCAGAATATCTGCAACTGTATTATTCTCCCAGTGAAAAAGCAAGTATCACACAGAGATTCTCTGTTAATCTGAGGAACAGGTCTTCAAAAGATGGTTTAGATGGACAGGGAAGCTGCCTTGGATGCAGATTAGGAACATTGACTGTAACAGCCTCATGTGAAAAACTGAGTTCTTCAAGAAGAGTAAATGTGTTTTATACAATAACGGACTTCAAAGTTCAACACTAGTAGAAACAGTTACTGATTATAACTAGAAAAGTTACAGCTTGAAACTTTAAATATTGGAGAGGCATTTTAATTTTTTTAATTTATTACAAGCAACTTCTCTCTCTCTGATGTATCTCTATGAAATAATGTCCTTTTCCTCTGATTATCCTCCTCTTTAGGCATGAGTTGTCTAGGCTTGTGAGGTGGGACATTAATGGTTTTTATTCAGGCATCCAGTGAGGCGGCACAGAAGAGGAAATGATTATTTTTTAACTGAATGCACTGGTAGCGATGCACCCAAATGCCCCAAATTAGCTTTATTTTTCAAAGTTTCTAGAGGAGCAGAATGCAGGATCCGTAGCGTACATATTAACAGCACCAATTATCCATGTGACTGCTGCTCTTCTTGAGCTCTGTATATTTCAGGAGATGCATTTTCCTTCTTTATGCTTTGTGCTCAGATTGTGGAATCCAATAAAATAAACCAGAGAAGTATCGCTGATATCATGGGCTTTTTTACTACTTCCCATTGGGTCCATGAGGCTAATTAATTTCTGTGATACAACCATATATATTCTGCAAGTGATTCCTGGAAACATGTGGGCAGAAGAAGGTTTCAGGGTTTTTGTTGTTCTTCATTTATATTTTTCCCAGCTTTTTCCTGTAATTCTCTTCACAAGAAGCAATAATTCCTGCTCAAACATCTTTGTGCTCTTACTTCCTTTCCCCACAGCTGCTGGTTATCTGAGTTGCATTAACAATAATGTTGCAGCATGTTGCTGAATGGTTTTTCTTCTCTCAACCATAAGTGCAAGAACATTTTGTTTCACTGTTCTTTTACATGTCCATAGAGACAATAAGTAATGGAGATTTTTTTTTTTATTTTTTTTTTTAAAGGTAATTAAGGAAATGCATGTTGAAGGATGTTTTGTTGTCTCCTTGGAAGGATTTTAAATTAGAGATTAAATGGCACTATGCTGGATTGCACTCATCTTCAATGGTCATAGCCAGCATATCAGACAATTTGATGTGCAGGATATTTTGAACGTAAGAGGATTTTGTAAATGTTCACCAGAACTGCAGGAGCCTATGTAGAGTAAGGATTTATTCCTTTTTTGAGCTCAAATTTGGGATGGCCATGAAGAAAAATTCTGTGAACACTGGGCTGCTAGGTCTTCACGGACTAGAACAGTAAAGAAAGCACAGCTGATGTACCATCAATTTTGTTATGGGTAATACCTGGAAAACAAAGACTGCAGAAATAATTTGATTTTTCATGTTCAAATAAAATGTTATACATTTCTCTGGAGTTTCTCACTTTGGGTCCATGACCAGCTTTTAAATCTTTGAAGTGATTACTGAAATATTTTGATCTATATACATTTCTGAAAGCAAACATTACATGCTCATCTTCTTAATCTCAAAGCTATCTCCTTCTGTATTTATTATCCAAATATAACCAATTACCAATTGCTTATGAAAACATTTATTTATTTAACCGCACTATACAACAGTGGACATGTATCTAAATTGAAACCATGTATCTTAATTGATATCAAATGACTATAAATTAAAAAACGATGTTAATTTTAGAACAATCAAATCCTTATTTAAGACATTTAATTTAATATGTCATCAAAAATTGTTTGCTAGGAAAATCCTATTGAGAGTTATGATCATATTCTCATTATTATCCTGAGGCAGTGAGAGTTAGTTAAAATTTCATTATAAGAATGCTAAATATCAAAGAATTTTTACATAATGCTCCACAATGCTATACATACTCTAGTCTAATCAATTACAAATTTGCTTTTTAAAACCAATCATTGTATTAAGCAGCTAAAGAAATTTGGGCAACTCATTTTATGCAAAGAATCTCTCCCTTATTTCCACTTTAATTGGAGGAAAATAAAAGCTGTAGTTCACCAGAAAATTTTCATGCACCATTACTTAGTTTCAGTTTTAAACAAATGAGCACTTTTGATGCATTTGAACACTTACAATGAAGAGTTATTGCTTTGGTTTCTGACTGCCCCTCATTTTTGTAAATACTTCAATAACATTCACAATTTAATATTCCTGTTATCATCATTACCCACAATGGAATTATGTTGTATTAAATATATTTGGCCCTTATATTAAGAATGTGGCTTGATGGACCTAATTACTTATGCACTTTTGTTCCCTCAGCTTTGTTTAGAAAGTCGTCTAGGATAGAGCAATATTTTTCTTGATGAGTGTTTCTAAGCAGTTATTTCAACAAAGGCACTTTCTTTTTCAACTAGCTCACTTAAGTGCAAATAAAAATCTCTCTCTGAGAAATGAGTTTCAATTACAAGAATATGACTGTGATTATAACTAAGTAAAAAATAATTGTAACCATTAATTTATCTAGAATCTCTCTCATCTGCTCATAGCAGGTAATAGTTGGCTCAAGTTTCTCTGCTTGCAAAATTTTAACAGTAGCAATACCTCCAACTGATAATGTATTCCCTGTAGCAGCAAACACGTGCTTCTACTGTCTGGCTCTAAAAAATTTGCATAATTTCTCTCAGTTGAGTTTGGTCAGACAGTTGCAATGGGAAGAATGCCAGTGGTTCAATTCTCATTTTTATAGTTAGGAGTAGGTTACAAACTCAGTGATCTGAGTCTTCTGATTCCTCAGAGTCATGGGGCAGCAGAATGCATGCAGATGTCTCTGACTAGGTTACTGTGGGAGAGGAACCAGATCCTCTTGGGCTGAAGAGGACTTAAAAGCCTAGTCTCACTCCTAGGTTGTAACATAAAGTTGCATAAAATCATAACCACTGCTTCATTGGTTAAAATCTGACAACTTATCAGTTTTCTCAGATAAAAGATTTATACATAATTTATGAATGGATTCCAGAACTTAGTCTCTGCCACTTTGACATAGCAAAGCCACGTTTAAAGCCCAAAAACTCAGGTTTATACTCTGGAGAAAAGTAGCATTTCAGAAGCATATTTACATTTGAAATTTTGGAATAATGTCTGTCCAAATTTTCATATTGTTCATCTGGTCTTTTTGCTTTCCCTCCTCATAAATACCCCATGAAACCCATGAACTTAACTCTCAGGACTAGGTTCTGCCATAGAGAGGAAAAACCTAAAATGGAAGACTGCAAAGCCCAAAGCTTGAACTTTTAAAGCCTCTCTTCTGCCTGGCCCAGACAAAAAGTGGGGAAAAACAACCAACTTCAAAGTTGATATTTTTGGATTCGAGTTTATATATATGTGCATATGTACATATATATATACAACTACAAAAACATACCTCAAAACTTTCACTTTCATAGATTCACTATGTTTGCCTTTAATTTAACATTTAGAGGTTCCCCACATTGTACTTCTTTCTTGTATGCTTCTTTCCCTTTGTGAATGCCATGAATCCGTTCATGGCATTTAAGATAGATGAAACCTCTCTGAAAGATGTTCATATTACCTGGCCTTGTGAGGATCTGATTACTTTGCTATTGGACATCAATACATTTCTTTCAACTTTGCTGACATCTCATTAATTGTGAGTAAATTCATGCCAGGTCTTTGCAAGAATTGTAACTGATGCCCAGTGGCATCCAACCAGGCTCTTAAATTGTTCATCAATAAAGTAACATGTAAATTCTGTCCTTGAGGAACAATGAACCTGCTTTATTTGAACCTCAACAAAGAATCCCAACATCCATTTTTGAAATCTCCAGTTACTAGGTTACTAGAAACTACACTTAATGATGAGTAAGAAATCATAGAAAAAAAAAAAGCAGATGGGAAGATGAATAATGAGAGTCAAATATGAAGCACAATACTATACTGTAACAGCTATAACACATGATTCTCTGACCTGGAATTCGAGGAGCAAATCTCTTAAACTTTGTCTTTGGTAGCTGGGTTTGACTAGTCTGGCAATGCTGTGTCTAAGACGTGATTCAATAGCAGCCTGGCCATCTTAAGGTCATCTCAGGACAGAGGCAGTCCTACTCTTCTCAGTTGTGCTGGACAATACAAAAAGGGGCAAGTGCCACATATTGCATCTTGGGAAGTTTAGATTGGACAGCAAGAAAATATTCTTAACTAGGACGGTAGTGCAAGCTGTAACCAGCAGAGGTTTCTTGGAAAGGCTGTGGATCTCCATTCTTGGAGGGTTTAACATTTAGCTAAACAAAACCATAGCTGACTGGTCTAGAATTGGAGACAGTCCTGCACTGATCGGGAGTGTGGACTAGATAGTCTCCAGAGGTGCTTTCAATTCAACATTCCTACAATCTTACTGTGATCTTACTGTGCAGCAAAGACCTTCAGTGTCCCAGGAATCTCTAAGTTTTATTTAGCCTCATTGATTTTTTTGAATCCCTTTACCACAGTCATAGAAAAGTTCCTCAAATCAAACTCCCTAAAGGAATCTCCTACAGAAGAGACCTTCTTCCACCTAATAAATTCCACTGGCAAAGACATTGATTCTCTACACACATAGCTACTGCATTATTTAATATCTTTATTTTTTTACTGACTTGTTTCTAGTGTCCAGTCCTCTTAGTTATTCGGTCTTCTGGCAGACTGCCTGTTGCTGGTGACACAAACAAATAAGAAATAGCGATGCCTCTGAATCAGGTGTTGATGCTTTTACTGAGAACAAATTCCAAAGACAATGTCCTTCATCTCATAGATCACATAGTTCCCAGCCTCTTCACTGTACTTCCCAAACTGTTGAAGTGAAGTTCCTACAACCTTTTACTTCAGTATAAGTTTTGTATATTAAATTGTGGCATAAAGACCTGTATCACAATGTACCAGATATAAGAATTATTCAATAGCCTAGTGAAAACATTTTTTTTGGCATGTGTATGACACCAGTAAGATTAAATGAGATTAATGACTTCATTTCCACAAACTCTTGGATAGTCTGCCAAGAAAAAAAAAAATTCTCATCCATATGTGGTGGCATTATGATTATGATTGTGATGCTCAATTTTGGCTCATGATCAATAGAATAATTTTTAGACATAACTGGACTAATGCTTCCACTTACTCCAGATGCTTTTCTACTTAGATTATTCCTGAAAATACCACTAATGGGCTTTTACAAAGATTTATGCAGCCATATAATCATTTCTATGAAGAACATTATTGCCAGTGCAGAAATGCAGTTCACCTCTAGCTAAGACTGGAAAATTATAAAGAACTTCATATAACCTTACATTTTGAAAATAATCTAAGTGTACTGCATTTAAAGCTACGTTGGTCTCTTCTATATAACTTAACAGAAACCTCTGCTAAGTTTTTCAAGACAACGTAAATACTGACTTTTACTTATACCAAATAGTACCCTACCACAGAAATAGTCTGTTAGAAATTCTGTGATTGCTGGTGGAACAAAGTGATATTCCTTGGGAATAAGAATACCAAGATTTGGCACTGAGAAAACTTTGCATTTCAATTAGGAATTCAGCATTTTAAAAGTATTCCGTAATAATGAATACCATAGTATTCCTCAACACTTTAGGTCTGGGAGTCAGCTCTGGGATGAATAATGGATGCAGAGTGAAATTCCCCTGTCATATGAAGAGCAGCAAGACAATGAAAAGCCTGTATTATTCTCACTCATCTATCATATGAAGTTATGAATTTACATGTTTATACAATTCAAAGAACACATAAGCTACATACTCAGCCTTGGATCTTGTGTCCATCCCATCTGTCCCCCCCACTCCAGCAAATGAGAGTATTTCTTTCACAGAGGATTAATGATAAGGGTTAAGTGCCAGCGCAGTCATTGACTCATTGACAGGTTCTTTTGTGTTCCAGAAAAGAGGAAGTTTCATCTACTAAACTAAAAGGACATTATAATTTTTAAAGTTAGTGGAACAGTCAATAATTCTAGACTAAAAGTATTAAAACAGATCTCCTGTTTAGGTTGTGGAGAACAGAAAACTCCAGCAGAATTGTCTGAATCTGAAAAACACCACAGGGAGAGTTTCAAATGTAAAGCTGCATACATCACCACACCGTGATCCCCTTTGATGATAACAACAATAGGATGAAGATCTTGGATCAAACTGTACAACTATCCTCACAGCTGTTAGCTGAAACAGGGAAGAACCTTATAGAACTAAGTGGTAGCAGGTGCAATTTATATTTTGCTTTTGGTAAATACTTTTCTTTGTTCTTCCTCTTTTTTTTAATGTTAACATTGAACCGCAGTGAAGAGAAAGATCAGAATAACCATCAGAATACAATGTATCCTGTTTCCAAGACCTGGACAAGTGATAAACTCAGATATTGAATCATTCTCACACATTCATCAGCAGTACACAAGAGTTTTAAGGTACTCAGTACGCAGCAAGTTTTATAGAGAGCTACATGGTGTATTTGATTTGCTTTAGGGCTGATAACATTAGACAATAGTATTGAAAAAACACACTACAGTAGCAAATGTCAGCTAGTTTATCCCTGACACACAGCTGAGCATTGGAGAAGAGCTCTTGACCTTCCAGGGGTCTCTTACAATTTGTAATAGTGATCAATCTGCCCTTTTGAAACACTATGGTTTCATAGAAAGCGAACAGGAGAAACTTGTGGTAAGCTTGGAATTTTATTTTTATTTATTTTTTTTTTTTAAATTACCATGGACTTGCAAATCTTTTAGGAACATTCAATGCAACATGGTATTTTTGCTATTTTGCTTCTTGTCTCTTGTCTTTACAACTTTGTTCCTTGCATTCAACTTTCTGCTGTTTTTCCATTAGGAAAATACCTGGGGATGTAGGAATCCTTTTTCTTTTCATTATTCCAAAACACACTTCCCTCCTTCTTCCCAGAAACATTCACAAGATGAAGCTTCTTATATTCAATAGATAAGTAGCTCTAACTAAAGTATTTAATATTCTGAATGCTCTGGTCAGGAGTAATAATGATGGAATAAACTTAAATATTTTGCCTGATTTTTTGTTAGTACATGAGATATTCATAATGTAAAAATAAAACGTGGGAAAATTATACCTGACTGCCTGAGATGGACTTCTGTAGTGTATTCTTACACTCCTTAGGCCACAGGCATTAGTGGGGAATTGGGTGTGGAAAACTGATCACCTATACAAGTATTACTGCATGGTTTTGAGGGCAACATATCTATATTGAAATATATATCAGCTAAGTTGGATAAAATTTAACTAAAAACATTCTTGTTTAACAGTTTTCTACTGCTTTTATCAAAATAAAATAGAATCATAGCGTGTGTTCATATTTACTAAATATTTTTGCTCTTACGTATATTTCCAGAGACAGTTTGAAAGAGAAATTGTTATGCTTTCTTTTAAAAGGCAGTTGAGCCCTCTTGATAAGTCAAAATACACAATTGAGAGATTTCACAATTGCACAATTGCACCGTACCTGCAGGGACAGCTCTTGATGTGAAATAATACTGGAAAGAAGAATTTTATTATCACAGAAATCCATATCAGTAATGTTTCTCATAGTTCTAGAGATCAATAACATCTTGGAAGCAGAAGCACTCCAACAGTAAACTGATGAGAAGCTAATTTTATCATACGGGGATCAAAATTTTCAAGAACAATTATAGACTTCTAGAACCTTACATCTTTATTAAAGTTTACATATTGGGCTCCAAAGACTTATTTAATAAACATTAAATAAATTAAACAATTCAAGGTTTTGCAATAAATGAATGTACTACATTTAGTATATTAAGTATTTATATTCATCATAACTATATAAATATAATACATTATACAATATAATGTGTATTGTGGTATCATATTACAGTATCATATTATGCCATACCAAATATTAAGTTTTAAATGTGCATTATAAAGAAAATCTATATATTTCCTGTATATATGTCTATAAATATATATGTATGTTTATATGTATATGTATGCATGTAAATTTCTACATCTTGCCAAGAATGTTAGTGTTTTTAAAAGTCTTAGAAATAGGAACTGTTACTACTTTTCAAGATGGTGTGTTACTGGAAAGCAGATTATTACATATTCAACACACAGTAAAAGAATGTCAAAGTGAGATAAAACATTGCATAACACTGCAGAAATATTAGTTGTAGTCATTATACTCATTAAATATTTTGTTCCAAAATCAGGAACATCTACAATGCTGGAAAAGGCAAAATGATACATAAGGTGATGGAAATAAAACACTTAAAATACTTTCTACCCAAATACCCTCAAAGAATTAATAATTAAAAAAAAATATAAAATAATTACATCCAATAGGAACTCTTAAAATTCAAAATTAGTTAGGCTACATTTTTTCATCTGCTAATCTTATCAGCATGAATATGTAGCATGGTAATCTTTGCTGACATAGGTGCCTGACTTGATTACTTTAAGAAATAAAAAACATAAAATAGAATAATAAATTGCAGGATTCCATTCCATAGGAAAAAAAAAAAAAAATTCAGCAGGCATTTTAGGACATGCTTGATATTAGTATTAGTAATGAATATGACATGACTTTCAAAATCAGGCAAAATATTCAAACTCAGCAGGGATACCCATAAAAAAGCAACACTCAGGACAAAATTGAATACTGCTAATAAAGTTATTTATTTATTTATTTACTTTGGCAACTGATCTTTAAACCCAGCACTCCATAATATTCTGGTTATACATTTCAAATTTATTGGAGGGGGTTTAGGGTTTTTTTGTTTGCTTAGTTGGTTTAGTTTGTTCAAAAATTCCATCATATATCTGCTGGGCAGATATGGAATTGCGTTTGACATATATATGTAGATGGGTTCTACTAAAAGTTATAAAATTCTATACTGAAAAGATGACATCAGAACTAATGTTCATAATAAATTTTTATGTCAACACAGAAAATGTCAAAAAAATAGAATACAATGAATGAGTTAAGCTATAAAGTATTTAGCCCATGTTTGCATCCATCTCTGACGTGGAAGAACTGAATTGTGCTGTTGTTTCTGTCATACTTCATATAAAAGAATAAAGTGTGTAAGTATCCATTACTAGATTTCAACTTTTTCAAATGTTGCAATGCATTGGTCAGGTAGGTCAATGCAGTAATATTTTATATTGTATTAATGCATTAATATTTTAAAACTGTCACATTCATTATTAATTGAAATATTAAATTACCAAGAATCAATATGACTATCAAGTTTATACAGTGTGCTTAGATTATTAAGGAATAATAAAATATTTAGAGAGATCCTTTATTGTGTTCACTTTGTAAAGTGATTGTTAGGCAATTACACCATCAACTCCCATCCTACATTTCATATATAACATAAAGGTAGGTTTGAAAAGAACATTATTTAGCTTGCAAATCTAATACCAGAAGCTCTGGAAGTGCAGGATTATGGCTGACAGAATTAAGATTGGTTTTAATTCTCATATTACAATATTCCTTGTTATATAATGAAATGTTGCTTTTGTCCTATAGGTCTTGTAGCTGATTCAATGAGCTAACTAGGACAATGTTCAGGTAATGAATGGCTATTCAATATATTCTTTTCCTCTTGTTAAGTTCTGTGTCTTATTTATTGCATACCATACAAATCCTTTCCTCAAGACAAAACTATTAATTTTCTCATATTCATAGGGTTTTCAACACTGTACTATCTGAATTCTCCACAGTTAGAAACCTATTTCAGCAATATAGCTGTGAGGTAAAGTTACCTAAGATCTTTTTTACAGTATAAGAATATCCAGTTCTGTCTCCTCACATACCAGATCATGTCGTTGGCCCCTTTCTGCCAAAACATATTTGGTTAACATTAAGCTTGCTGGCAACTGTGGGTATAAAAGCAATTCCACTATCTGATTGAGATAGATAGCTCACCCAGGCATGCCTTTGCAACTGCTCATGAAACCACCGGTAACGTGGTATTTGTAGCATTTAGTAGGATCTTTAAATTCCACATCAATAGTCCTGTGCTTTGGGATAATTTTCCTCAATGTGAATACATTTACTGAACCATCTCTCCACCAATTGTTTTGTAAATCTGTTAGTGTGGCAGTGAATTAATGTTACATTTTGCATATTCTGTCTCATGAGAATAAACTTGGTTGGCATCTGCGACGTAATATGAATGAAAAAATAGAGAAGCTGAAAACAGCATGAACTGAAAAACGTCCTGAGTTGGTTTGTAATCTGAGGTATTGCTGATGTGGGGCAGATGCCCCACCTGTCTACCTGCCTGTACTGTTGTATTGCTATGCAGCATATGAGATTAAGAAAGACTCAGCTGGGCTGTCACTGAACCCGTTTGATTTAGAACTTTAACAAGTAGATGTAGCATTTAGGAATGGATTAGATATCAATTTAAATATAGGGGTAAAGGCAGGGTAAACTAGATCGCTAAAAGACAATGTAATTCTTTGGCCCTTTCTGATTTGGTTGGTATTTTCAGGTATGTAGATAGAAACTGGTTTTACTTCATCAAGCTGTTAGGTATAACATAACTAAACTGTAATGCACTAGCTGAGGACATCTGCCAGCCTCACACAAGCACAAGGTCTTTACATGTGATATGGTAACTATTTCTTCTCTTCTCTGTTTCGGAAGAGAAGCCTCAGGGATTGTTCTGACAAAATTAATTTATGTATCTAGTATCTAGCATTTCCAGAATCCTTCAGGTTTATAGATTTTAATGAGGATAAAAAACGGTATACTAAATTTGCTGGTTTAAAATGTTGATCTAGTTTGCGTGTAGAAATTATTTATAAACAAATTTGTCCCATTAAAAATGTAAACCCAAGTTTTACTGATTTTCCAGGGGAAAAAAAGCCAGCCAAAGCCTCTTTATTTATTTATTTATTTTTAAATTTACTTTTGNGCACAGCACAATTGCTCACCACCATAGACTACTGATGCCCAGCTGGTTCCCAAGCTGTGGTCCAAACCCCCAGCCAGCTTCTCCCCAGTTTATAAACNTTTATTTATTTATTTTTAAATTTACTTTTGATCCAAATCTAGTAGGATAAGTTGCAAAATTTTTGGCTAACTTGGCCACGTCAGTGTATACTTTTAGGCCCGTTGTTAGAACACTGTGTATTCATGCTGCTTTCTCTAAAGATGAGAAAAAAATAAACCAACCAAAAAATAGGTCGATGTTGTCATCTTGGAAAACCAGAAAAAGTTTCAGTTGCATTATACTGAGTTTATAAGTCTGTTGTNCTTGACTTAGTGTAAATACTGCCTAGCAACAATGAAAATGTCAGTGTATTGTCAACATTATTCTCATCCTAAATTCAAAACACAGCACTATACCAGTTACTAGAAAGAAAACTAACTTTATCCCAGCCAAAACCAGGACAGACTCATAGAGGGAATGATGACAAAGTTTATTATTTTTTAAAAAAAGATGATGCATCCTTTTGAATTCCCAAACAGAAAAGTAAATGAGAAATTGGTTAAATTCTGTTCTATTCTATTCTATTCTATTCTATTCTAAATCTATATTATGTTACAGTAAGTTTTCCAAATTGTGATTTCTATTACGGAGACCAAGATTAAAAAAAAAGTATGACATCTGACACTGCCACTACACAGAAGATCATTCTACAGTCAGTAGTGGCATATCACAGATGTAAAAGACCAGGCTGACATGCTTTGCACCCTGTTGAAAGTTTAACATAAGATTTCATTTGGATCACAAGGACTTTGTATTTGAATGTCAGTTTGCCTTTAGACAGCATCAATTTAAATGCCCTTAAATTAGTTGTTAGTGCATATATATATACATGGAATACATACACTGTGTAAAGTTACATTGTGAAAGTATTCTATTTAAATCAAAATACACACAAATGATATATCAATAAGGATAGAGAAAGACATAGTGAAGTCCAGTGTACTAGTATTCAATGTTCAGTCATGTTAGTTGTTCATTGAAGACTCCTTTTTCTGGAGACAAGGCATTACTTCCTCAGAAGAGCTAAAGAAATAACACCAAAAAATGTTATATAAGTACTTCATTTGTACATATTTATAGATACGTGCCTTCACAGCCAGGAGACAATGTGTTGGGCCCAAAATCTGACTTGCATGTTACAAAAGTTTAGGGGTATATCACTGTGTCACATTTCATTTTGAACTGTCCCCCATTGCCTGTTCTCTACTGCCTACATTACGTGCACACAAGATTGCTCCTGGGGTCTCTCTGGAGTACCTGAAACTCTCACTGAGAGGAAACCCTCTGAGCAGTCCTATACAGCTGGGGACGTGTCACCTGCCCCGGCTCCCAAAATCTCCAGCATGTTGTGCTGCATTCAGCACATGCTCTAAGCATCATGATATGTCTAGGTGTCCAATGGGATGTGAGAAGGCAATGTCATGGGGAGGGGATGAGACACATGTAGTCACATGAGAGGTGCAGAGCAGAAAATACTGCATGTGCAGCATGTAGGCAAGTATGTACCAAGGTAGGTCTATGTACTCGTAGTGTGGTGAAGTTTGGACATGAAGCGGCTGATCTGCTTTAAAGGATGCTAACCTCCTTTAGCCTCCAGCAGAGCAAACAGAAGCCATCCTGCTCCCACAACAGAGGGTACAAGGACCCTTGAGTAACCTAGAGTGAAGCGCAAAGGCAGTATAAATGTCATACTTTCTCTCTGCCTTGATTATAGAGAGAGCTCAAAGACAGAAATAATGAACCAAATAAGTGCACCAGGTATGTATATAAAGATAAATGGAATGAACCTGAGTCTTTTTTTTTTCTTCTAAATAAAATCTTATTTAAATGAATATGTTTTTGTCTTTTTGTTTTGATTTGATTTTCCTTTTGACTGATTCATATTTTCTGGTGGGTTGTAGGATATTTAAGCAATTTTCAAATTATTATGCACCTACAAACATACTTGAACTGTCCTTAGATAAATTCTTAGCTGTGAAACTGTCTGTGTAACAGCCAGTTTATGAAGCAAATATTTTCTGAAGGTGTCTTTGCTTGTAATTCTATGCTTCTACTGTGTGATTCCCATTGTGCTCAGAGAATAGCTCTTTAGGAATTTTTTTTAAGAAAGCAAAAACTTTATTACCAGTTTCTCCTAACCAGATCAATCTCAAGTTTCCTTTGCTAATTGCTCAGGTCAAAGGGCACACCTATCTCCTAACTAAAAACTTTTGTGGTGTTTTTTTCTTCCTCTCTATCTCTCTGAAACTTCTTAGAAAGTCTGTGTGACAGTTCTGGCAGTGTGAGGTGTCTGATGAATTGCAAAGGCAAGTGACAGGTTGGAAAGTTGTGAACTTGCTCCCTGGTGAAATTAAAAAGCCAAGTTCAGATCTGTGCATTCTTGTATTTTCTAGTTTTAGAAAGGTAGCAACACTTACCTTGAGCTTTCATGCTGTTTTTACTTGAAAGTACACTTCAAAGTAGTTCCAGGCTTAAAATTTAACCTATGTTTAAAACTGTTGCAATCCTACAGGGAATGGTCACCATATTCACACTACATTAATTGACCAGAAAAAAAAGGTCTAGCAGCACAACACAAAAGACATCCTGTAAAGAAGTAGATGCTGTTTGTGTGTGATTTTTAAGACTGTGTGAACTTCTTCAAAGTCTAGGTGACACAGATTAATCCTGAATGTACTTTTCCCCCTTTGCCCTCACCTAAGGTGAATGTAATCTTACCAACTCTGACTCAGATCATCAAATTCCAAGAGAATGTAAAGATCTGGTTCATGCAAAAAAGCCCAAAGTGTGCTGTTTCTATGGCATTTCTGTCTATGGAGTTATCCATAATGAGATGAAATATTTGAGAGGGCAGACACATGACAGGACAGACACAATTCCCCACCTGGACTTATGGAAAAGTGGGGAACAGCTTAGGTCAACCCTGTTTCATTTTGCAGAGCTGAGGAATAGACCCTGTCAAAGAATGAAACAATCAAGGAGATTGAGACATACCCTCTTGGCAAAGTATGCATTAGTAGTGCAGTTCTGACACGTAACTTGGGAGCCAGGTATAGGTGTGAACAAAACTAACAATTGCTCCTCCCCAAAGCATCTTGATCCTTCCCTTTCCATACCTAAATATCCCATAATATGTCCTCTGCAATCCTGAAATGCCACAGCAAGCCTGACACCCCTTGGCAATGCCAAGCCTTCCCACTGACTCCTGGTGCTGAGTGACCCTGGTCCTGTGGGACTGGTCCTCCCTGGGGACAGACCTGTGGCCAGAGCAGCGACTTCTTTTTCTGTCTGAGGTATTGAGGGTTTGCTGCCCACCATCATGTCTCTGTGATCTTTCATGTTTATGAAGATGAGCCTTTAATCATCTAACCTTACAGGATTCATTTCTCATTATCTCCTCTTTATAATTAGACAGTAAAATGAATACTAGTAAAATGAGTGCTATATATAAATGCAATGTTTTGGAGTGGGCTGCATATCATCTAGCTATATATACAAGGTATGCATCTAAATCTGAGCTAGTCACTGAGATTAGTCACTTCTTGAATAAACACTACAGAGGAACAGGAACTCTCTCCAAACCAAACTCATCCGTTAGACAGCCAACAGCCTATCTCCATGCCACCTAACACAGTTCTGTTGTAAAGACAAATGTATGAATCACATCACTATCATTTTGTCTATTTACAAAACCGTATTTTTTCATGTTATTATTGAAGAGAATGTTTTTCAATTTGTTTCCCTCAATTTCCCTGTTCCCTAATAGCAAGCTTCAATGGAGAAGTCAAATTAAGAGAACAGAGAAACCTGGCAGGAATGACACTTATGGCATGAACTGAAGCTTGTTTGTTTTGTGAACTGTCCAGAGGTAAATAAATTAGACACCACTAAAAGTGCCTCATTCACCGCTATTTCACCACTGAATAACTCTGCTTATTGTAAGAGAATACACCATTCTAAAACAGGAGTGACACAGTAAAGAATTAGTTCAAGGATGGCTGTTTTTTAAGGAAGCTAATGGAAATATAACAATAATAATGTCTGTTAACTTTATTCCTTGCCTTTTGTTTAAAATTAAGGGACATATCAAAAGCTGGGACACAGATCAATTTCTTTTATGGTTTATAATATACCTTTTAAAATATATTATCCTTGCAACATAGCCATTGATTTTGCTGTTATTTTGTATACCGAACTATATCCAGTTTTGCTGTGCTATGGAAAGCATTGTTCTTTCTGCATTGACATCTGAAAGTCTGTATAGTCTGCATTAGTTAAAGAGTGAAAGACAGATACTGCATAAAAGGTCCTGATAGTGGTGGGAGCTTTTTTATTTTTTGAATTAAGTCTTGAAATTGCACTGAGTGTCCAAATAATGATAAGAACTTACTTTCATTTCATTTAAATTTATTCAGAGATTTTAAGATTTGACCTTCAAGTCCACTAGAAGCCCAACAAATGATTTACTCTGCAGTTCTATTTGAAAAGAATTATTCCACTTCATCTCACGAGTAACATAGGGAAGAGCAGATGGACCAGCTTTGGGATGATTGAGGTGTTAGTGAACTGAAAGGTAATTAAGGAAATACACTGATTAAACAAGCCTGTGAAAGTCAGAAAGCATTCCATCATAAAGTAAAAGGTCAAATTATTGTCTATCTGATAAATATGTGATATCTATTAAATGTCTAATATTCCCATAAGGGAAATTATAATATTCTTTTTCTTTCCTTCTCTTTTGATTTTATGCAGTAATCATTGAAAGACTGAATAATGAATTCACCTCCAGTGTAAGTTCCATGTATTACAGCGCATATGACCAAAATATCAAAAGAAGTCTCTAATTTTCTTCAAAGCACGATTTGTTCCTGCATAGCTACTACCAGCTGTAGATGACTGAAGGTCCAGGTACCTGTCCTGCAGCACTAATTATGATCATTAGAGGTGGGTGTGATGGACTTAAATGTTGATTTCAGTTTTAAATCTGTTTCTTAGCTGCATGGTTAATGCAAATTCTGCTGGCATCAAAACCTCACTCAAGTGTACTTGGAATGGGTTGCACTAAAACTTCCCAAAAGTGAAGATTCTAATTGAAACTGGCCAATTAGCCTTGGTCCGTAATCAGTGGAAGATCGCCTATTACAAAGAGTAGTTTTCCCAGCTAATTAGGATGAACCAGCTTTCTAAGATGTTTTTGATTGGCAGTTCTCTCCTTTGTCTACCTCCTGCCAACCACCAGATCTTTTCTCCCAATGACCACTTTCAGCTCCCTGGGGTAAATGTGTTCTCTGGGTACACCAGGTCCTCCATCTCCCCTGGAATGTAATGATTCATCCCTACTGTAGCATGCATTGTCCTATTGATTATGAATCTGCACATACTTTCAATTTGTTAATAACACTTTATCCATACACAGGCAAATATTAGCAATTAGTAGCACAATACGTTTAGTTCACACTCTGTGTTTAAAGATCATATATGAGCATTATTGGTTCTGTGCATCTTCCTACTTACAATACTACAGCACAGGTGGTTGAATAGACCTTTTCAGACTTTTGATGGGCTTTTTAGTCTATTTTCTGTCAGCTTGTCAATCACGCTCAGGTCCTTCGTTATGTCTACTTGCACAGCTACGTTAATTAGATTTTATATTTTTCCAGCTTTGATATCACTGCTTTAGCTTGCACTTATCTCTCCCTGCCAGCTACAGAGGGAGCTGGATGACTGCTTCGAACTAGATACTTAGCTTTTAAGCAGCTAAACTTGGAAGAAGATACTTCACACCCCTAAAACTTTTGATTCCCAAACCGAGACTCTAAGGAAGGCTTGATTTTGAGAAACGAGGGAGCCTCCATCTTCTGAATGTGAGTCTAAGTTAAATTAAGCACTCAGAAGTTAAAGTACTCAGAATCACCAAATGTTTTTGACAGCATTGATTAATGAAATACAGATTCAAAGAGATTCTTCATGCATAAAATAGAGAGCACTCTTTCAACCAGTGCTATCTTTAAAACTTGCATAAACATTCATCGAGCCTGTTGTGAGCCGACATACTCTGTAATTTACTTTGTGACCAGAAAGACTCCCCTCTCCCCAGAGTGACTGAAACCTTATGAAAACATTGCTAGTTTAGATGCATATTTGTATGCACATACATTTTATAGAACACATTCTTCAGGGAGAGCACTGAGTTTTAAGTACAAGACTGTTCTCAGGATATCAGCTGTTACTCTTGGCTATGTTAGAGGATTAATTGTATTCTCTACAAAGGTCAACGTAGCAGGCAAAGACTGCAAAGAGGCTGCTTTAGAGATGGCTATCTCCTGGACAAATTAACTGGTGCTTTATCTTGATTATGGTTTATTCTATATTCCAAAGAAGCTTAAGCAGGTGAATCCCACAGTCAATAAATACAGATTACTCAGCTTTCATTGAAAACTGATCTTCTCCACAAGGGAAATCTATGGTAGACCTGTTCCTTAAACACAACGAAAATGTTTTACTTCACAGTGCGGACAAATGGGGCCTAAGTTTGGTACTTCATCAAGTTGGACAGCTAATGTAGTGAAATAACTCATACTCTTAAAGCACTGATTATAGTTTCCTCTTTTTAGTGTATCTAGACATATATAATTAAATAAATTAGTGGGTCATTCTTACTTTGTTTTTCTTTTTTTTTTCCTTGCATTTAAAAAGTATACATAGAATTATGCTCTTCTAAATCTTAAATAAGATATAACTAGAGCTAGGAAGACAAAGGGATTCATCTCTAAAAGGAATTAACTATGTTTTCTTGTTCAAATCCTTTGGCAAAATGATTACAGAATGTAATTATGTGCACAAATATATATTTTAAGAAAGTTGAGTGAAAAGTCTATTCCATATTTATCAAATTCTTGCATGAAGTAGTACTTATACTGTGAAGAATAACCCATGCTTTTTTTCTGTAGATCATTCACATGTCAAAATCAAGTTTGAGCAAGATATTCTCAACCACCAAGACTGGTCATAGAGTAGTAGTAGCAGTTACTGTATTATCTTTGTTACTAAAGATGAAACGTGAGGAAAGAAAAAGAAATATAGTCCTGTCCAGAATACAGCTAGTAAGCAAAAACAGCAACCATAGTTGAACACAGGGTGAATGGAAAATCAAACTCTAAGTGTGTCATTAGGGCTATTGGACAAGAAATGGTCTGTATATGTGACTGGTCAAATGGAAGATAGGATGTCTTCCCTGTCAGAAGGACAGAAACCACCACAAATCAAAATTCTGACAGATGATAGAGGAAAACAAGGTATTCTCTGCTACTGCATATCTGATTGATACTGAAGTAGTGTAGAACAATAATCCTGCTCAACTTATGACCTCATAAGGCATAGGTGCAACTAGGTTAGCAAGCCATAGACTTCCCATTGAAGGTCTATTTACTCATAAAGTAATTGAGGTCATTAATATCAAAGCACCTGAGCAAAATATACATACCTATATATAAATTCATCATCGATTATGGCTGTAAAAATAAAGAATCTCATTTTAAATTCTCTTGCAAAACAACACAAAACAAAAAACAGAGCTCAACAAGCCAGCTCCCTAAAATAATTCTTTCACTGATAACCTTGAAGAAAAGGGTTTATTATTAGTGCAAGGGGTATTTCAGAAGACCAAAGAAAAGTACGTATATCAGAAAGGATATTTTTGAGAATACAGAATTTAGAACTTTAAAACTATGTTAAGAAATCCAATAAGAAAAATCAGTCAGTTCTACTCCAAATCCGTGACTTCAGCGAGGCACAGTAATGAATACAGATTGATGCCCAGGCATGCCTTCTGAAAAAATTATCTATATCCCTGGAGCAGGAAGCCCGAGTCAAAATTTTTAGAAAACTTCGAGGTTACATCTTAGAAAACAGAGAGGTTAAGGGAATGACATCAAAAGCAAGATGAAAATATTCAAGAAATAGATGAAAGCTGAGGAACTTAAATGTCCATACAAGAATAGCACATTACTGCAGTGTAGGAAAAATAGTAAAAGATAATAGATATACAGACAGAGAAAACTATTCAAGACCATTCAAAACATTTTTAAAAAAACAAATCCAGAATTACAGAAGATTAGTAAAAACTTAATACATTTTTTAAAAATATATTCTTTTTAAAAAATATAATTGCACATAATTTAAGATCTGGAGGAGCTCTCTTTCAGCCTCCACCTTTACTTTGTTGCATTGATCTGACTTGTAACAGGGATTGTTGTCATTCAGAAATAAAGTTTCCTAGACAAGTGATAGATTTCCCATCTCTGGAAACATTCAAGGTCAGGTCGGATGGCTGATATGTGGGGTTAAACTATGAAATATTTGAAGGATCCAGATACACTTTTAGTCTGAATATTAAATATAAGATTAAGTTTGAAAAATAAAGGGGGTTTTGGAAAAAAAAAATTCCTATTCCACTCCAATTTATGCAAGCTGGCCTCTTACGGAGTTCTCCTACTGGTATGTAATCACATCTTGTTTAAGCATGACTAGTACCATAATTACAACATCTTTGTGATCACCAGCTTCATTTTCCTCTGCTTTGTTTCCTTCCATTATTACTACTTAAATCGTTGCTCTTTTCTTTAGATGTGGGGATACTTATATTTAAATGCCCTTTAAATGTTGGGACTTTCTCAATGGGACTGTTAAAAGACTTCTCTCTTTGTACTACTCTTGAGTTTATCTTTGGTATATAATACCTGCACTTAGTTCTTTTTCCTCTTTAAGAAATGTTTAATGGAAAATATTGTAGGATAGTTTGCACTTTCCTTCTTCACTCTAAATGTAGAAAAAATTTAAAAAATCCTCTAATATAACAAGATATTTTCTGATTGCAAGAAAAGCAGAAATGTGTTACATCTCCTTCTTTACCTTCACTTCTTGTGTAGCATTTATCCAGTTGTGTGAAACATGGTTCTTTTTGTCTACATTCATTCATGCCTGTTGAATGTAGGTACATGATGCACTGATTTTTTTTTTTTTTTTTTTTTTTTTCTAAATTGTACTTGACCTCATATTATAACCTTATGAGCTTGAAGCTACACGGGAAATACTGGTGCAATGTAATTTCTCCCTCTCTAAAGTGCCCAAGGTGCTAGTAGAGGCCCTCATCCCAGAATCAAAATCTGCCATTATCCCAGTCCCATACATATTGTGGATTCTGATGATCTGACATATTATATTCATTAACAGTAAATTTAAAGATATTAAAAAATGTGACCAAGTGAACACCTTAAACTTAGTTTTGATCCACAGGGACCCAAGCAAAGCTTGGTGTCTTAGTACTTAGTAGCTACTCTAGTAGGTCCCCTTACACAATTGACTTTAATGGTCTCTGATATATTGAGGTAAAAAGCATTCCTAATCTCTATAATATGGTGAAAAAATTGAAAAAAAAGAATCAGAGTGTCCTTGGAGTACGGATATCTGCTTGAGGTAGAAGTCCTCACCAAGGGGGAAGAGGTAGACATTAAAAACATAGGCATATAATTCACACATCAAAGTATAAAGAAAGCATAACTTCCATGAGTTTGTAGTGAATAGGTGATATCCAGTTCTGTTGAGCATTTTTTTATGGCTATATTTCAAACTTTAGCTCAAGCTCCACTGATGTCTAAACTGTCTGTATGCATGGCTTGGGAGAGGGTTAGAGTCTCCCAGAGAATTGCTTACATGCAAGCCCAGCCAACAAAATGTCTACTCGCTTTATATCTATTGACATAAATTATATACTCTCTTATAGACATAACATCTAACAGGCCAGACAAAGAGTATAAACTCCTTCACAGGAGGTTGGGTGCAGTGGACAGCAAGGGACACGCAGCCTTGTTGAGCTGCAGGCCCATCGGGCCTGTGCTGCAAGTGCACAAACTTCACCGCCAAAGCACTCCTATCTGTTGTCCACTAAAGATTGTAACTTTAGCTTCCTAAGAAGAGCTTCACTAGATTGCTTGTCTCTGTGGGATTAGTCATTACTCCATAAAATCACATCACTCTTGTCACAAAGGCAGGAGAAGAGAAAATGACCATCAAAATCTTTTGATCAGAGAGTAAGAAATTATTTGACTTCTTCCCTCATGGTTTGGATGGGTTTTTTTATTCTCATCCTCTACAGTGGTTTGTGATTGCTTCATATTTTCAAGTTTTCTACAGTCTTTTTAAATAAAGCTAGAGACTAAATGTTTGTGTTAAGAAAGAATTTAGACATGAATGAATAGAACATCTTCTAAAAGAGGACCTGTTATTCCAATGTGGCCTAATTTCATCTGAATTCTGTAGTTTATGTGTTGATGTCTCCTGGCAAATCTTGCATATATTATGCTAATTAAAACCTCCTCATGTTACTCTGAACATAGATTTTTTCCTGCCCACTTGTTATCATTTTTCTGCATTGATCTGCTCAGATCTTAAGGACTGCAACAAGATCTAATATTTCTACTCAAAATCTTAAGACAGAAATAAACCATCCTTTGTTTTATGATCAGAGGACAATCTGAACACAGAAGTGTTGCAGGTATTCTTAAATGGAAGCAATGAGAAGTCAGTCTAAACAGAATGACATAAAAGAATGAAGCATATGCCTTTCATATAGTAAAAGCAGCATAGCATTCATCTCACATTTGGAGTTAGAATACCACTGGTGTCCCTGTTGAGAACAACATGTTGAGACACAGTTTATAGAAACTCATCAAGAAAAAAAGGATATACTGAATTCTGCAAAAGAAGTCAACTTGGAAAGAAATATTATGTTCTCCAGCTGCTATTTAAATAAATTAACAAAATGTCTACATAAAAGCTCATACCATGTAATTCAGCTGCTACTTCTAATAATGTGATCATGGCAAATTTTCCAGAATTACCTCATTAAGCAAAACAGTACACTTGCTTACACTGTGCAGTGCTATAGCTGATTTGGGCCTTTGGTGACCCTGGAGAGAAGCTCTGTGTAGCCACCAGGCTTGCAGAGTGATGTCTGCCTTGAAAAAGGAGTGGAGACCAAGGCACCAGATCAGGGACTACAGTGTTTGCATGACGGTCTTCTCCTTCCCCATTGAAGCTGTATATGATGAATTTATAAACACGCCATCGGTTACCAACTTACTGATCACCATTTTAATAAAGCATGGCTTCTCAGACAGAGATAAGTAAAAATCTTAAAAATAACTGTCATTTTTGTGACACTCGTGGGCCTCTGTGGGCAGTGTGTGGCTAAGTATGATTCCACTGCTCTCCTGAGAAGGCACTGATACTCTACAGGAAGAAATTATCTCTGGCTGAAACCACTGAAGGAGGCACATAACTAACATCTACTGATGATGTCGTGTAGTGATAACTGCATTTGTCATGGGATATTCCAGGAAATTTATTCAGTATCTATGGCTTTTGACTGACAGTTATTTACATTAAATCCAAAGTTATTTCATTCAGATGGGACAAGATGAGTTTTGTTGAGTGTTATTCTTCAACATCTCCATTTTTCATTACATATTTTGTCATGTTTCATTAAAGATATTCAATGTCTATTCTCAATAACCAGCTTT
This sequence comes from Aramus guarauna, assembly GCA_013400195.1. NCBI lineage: Eukaryota > Metazoa > Chordata > Aves > Gruiformes > Aramidae > Aramus > Aramus guarauna. The sequence continues at coordinate 7,084 of VXBL01009131.1, read as the reverse complement.
GAGATCTGACTATATTGTTCATCAAAAGAAGTTATTAAATTAGCTTTGGTATTATTTGTGATTTGAGATGTCTAGCTTAGGCTGATCTTTCACTATGTCAACCCAAACAACTCAAATGTTTTTGAAACACTATTCTCCTAGATTAACTTTTTTTTTATAAACTTTTCCTCAATGAGTTTTCAATGTTTTTAAATTAAGTCTCAAAGTTTTGCAACAGAATGTTATTATTAGGAGTATATTTTCTGTCTTTCTGACACACTGTATCTTCCTGAGAGTATGCAAACTGAAAGGAGAAAGAGATTGGACAGAACCTTTAAAGGTTCTCCAACCCAAACTATTCTGTCAGATTTCTGCAACTTTTCTGCAATTGCATTTCTACAGTGTATTGAGTTTGGATCCACAACCAGGTCGCTGTATCTTTTCTATTCTGCATTGATTCATTTGCCAGTGCCCAACCAATATGAGATGGAGGGATGATCAATTTGAAGGAGGCAAAAGAAAGACCAGAGAATAAGGATATTGCAATAGTGTTGGAAACTAGGATTTTAGACTAAGTTGGAGGCAAAAGGAGAAGGGAAATTACAAGCAGGATGTTGGGACAGACTGTCAGGGAGGCAAAAGTGGAAGCTAGGTCAGTCTATGTTTTAAACTAAAAGTCTAAGGCTGATTTTCATATTTTAAATATTCTGAAAGTTATTTCAATATTAATACAGTAAATTACTTTTTTCCTTTTATGTATCAAATTCTCAATTCTTCTTACACCAAAGTATATTCTTCTCACAGCTTTAGCAATCTTGAAGTTTGCTTGTTCTTTTACAGTGCCCATTTTATGATTTCTCTTCTCAATTAAGGGAGAAAGTAGAACTTTGTGGGGGTAATTTATACCGTGTTAATGTGGGTGCCTAACAAAAGTGGGTTGAATTGCCTTTGAGTGTTTCTCTCCCCTTTGTCTGCAAGAGGAGCTTAAATTACATACTGAAATCACATGCCTAACTTGTAGATGGCTAAATTAATTTCATTCCTATTGCTGTTTTATTGTGCAGATCTGCTAAGTTTTGCAAGTGTGGTGAGAGCTGGACCACAGGAGGCAAGCTTAAGCCAAAGATTCCTTTTGGGAAATTGCATAGTAACGTCCACCCTCTCCTGGCTCACCTAGGCACTGTTTTCCATGGTGCTCTATTAAGTGATCAGACCAAAAGGCCCTGACATAATGGCACAAGAAAGCAATGTGGAGTCTCAAAATGAGGAAGCAGACACTCCCCTTCCATGTAGATGTACTCACTGAAGCAAATGAAGCCATGCTGCTTTACAGCTTTCTCAGGATCCTGGTGTTTCTTTTTGTGATCCGTTCATATGCTGCAGCAAGGCTTACTCCCTCTCTTCTGTGGTACGTGCATTCAATGACTATGATGTTCGGATTTAACAGAAAATGTAGCGGCTTAAGTAAAAATTTAGAACCCAGCCAGGGCTATGTGTGACTAATAAACATTACTCGTCAGAAATTTTGACTTCTTCTTATGTTCAGGGCTGTGATACCGCTGTAATGGATGCACTTGGCAGGAGCAATCCTTTATGATACTCTAAAAGCAGACATAAGTAAAACAACCCAAACCACATCCATTATTAATAATTGATGTTCATTCAACATTGGCAAGCATTGATTATAAGCTTAAATGGAAGTTCTTTGCAATATTGATTTGGATGCTTTTGACTTGAAGTTGAAAGCTGAATGCACTTAATGGAAGTTGGTCACATTTCTTAAAAATTAAGCAGTCATTAAGTTTGTGTGATTCACTACTCTGTTTTTGTAGGATAGACTGCATGTCCTTGAGAAAATGTAAAAAATTTGTTAAACATTGCAACTTTTAAAAACAGACTAGGCTAACAAATAGTCACAAAAACTTGCGATAGATTCTGAAATTTTTTTTGTAGTATGTAGGAAAGAAAGATGATTTGCTGAAGAACTAGCTTTTTAAAGAAAAAAAATAAAGGACTTGGCAGGGTTTGGGGGTGGGGGGGAGAGGAGGAAAATTAGTTGTTACTTGGTAGGGAATGCATTGTGCCAATAGGTTTTTCCTGTTGATTCTGCTGCTTTATACCACTGTCACAGCTGTTCTGAATCCTTGGCTGAAAAATACAGAGTTGCAAACATACCTAAAGACAGGAAAAATGCATAGATGGATGAAACACTTAGGTAATTGTTGCTACATTATTGGAGAGCAGTGCTTGATTGGAAGTGAATTGTACATTTTGGAGATAAAATGTCTGAAATGTAAGCACAAATTTAACTTGACATTAAGCACTTCTTCAAGAAATTTCATTTTGTGCTAGTTTCAATAGTACCACTGAGTTTCCTTTAAGAATGACCTCCACTTCCACCTCCAAAGTAATACTGGAAAATGTCAATGAAATCTCAGTGTAGACTAATCGTTACTATTGACTCAAAACTTAATAGGAAAATTACTATTGCTGATTGTAATGTGCCTTGATGGTTTATTTGTGACTGAATTTCTTTTTAGAAGGTATCTAAAAAGATTGGAAGAATATACAAATACTTGAGTTGTTCAAATGATAGGTGAAACCAATCAAAGTGCTTTTGCAGTTGTAATTAATCATTAAATCCTTCTTTACTCAGTCAAATGAGATTTTCAAAAGGAACTTTGACAAATAGAGTACATCTTTTCCACTGATTAATGTACCCTCATGAAGTGCTATATAAAAGCTGTAAAAACACTTCTTTTCATTTAAAAGATCATAGAGAGAAAGCTGAAGTAATAATTTCAAAAATACATCTCATAAAAGGGGTAAAAATCTGGTAGCTTGCAACACATGTCTAAATGTAGGGAGGAACCAGGGTACGAGGAGATACAGTCACCATCTTCTATCAACCAGCTATTCACCCCAGCCTTCCATTGTAGAGAGTTTGCTCTAATCTTTTCATCTTCAGTTTTGAATATAATAGACTATATGAAAGCTGTCATCATATGTGATGGAGTAAATAACTGAAAATACAAGAAGACTATCACACTGATAATTTGTTTAGGTAAGACAGTAAGGGGTGATGGCCCTAACCATGGAAGAAAACACTTCTCTTCAGTTAACTGCATAAAAACATTTAAAGAGTTTAGCTGTTCTAATAATATGGGCTTTGCTAGTATAAGGCCCATGTGACTCTCTAATGAAGTTGCAAATGTGTAAGGGACAAAAATAAATTGCACTGATTTTAAGCCCATGAAATAAACTTCCGTACTTGTACTGCAAGGTACTTACAATTGACATAGAAGTCAGATGTATTGTTTCATAAAAAGATGTACCTTCTACATCCTTTGATCACATTGTTTTGCCAGAAAAGAGTTATGGAAGCAACAGGAATTTCATTTGCTTTATAAGACTCGTTGAATTAAAAAATAAAAAATGTTGACTGTATGCCTGAGAATTTCCCTAATGATCCTAGTATGACAGACAAAAGTTAAAAGCAGCAAAATGAATATATATTAATCAAACTTCACCTAATTTAAATGTAACCTGACAAGCAACTTTATTTCATGGTCATTAGTGCTTCAGTCCTGTAAAATGTTTCAAACTATGGGTCTAAATCTTAAATATCCATTAAATACTATTGATACTGAATGAAAGAAAATTGCCATAAGTCTGCTCATAAGTTTAAGTGATTTTTTTTTTTTTTCTCTTCCCAGATTTTGCAGAACAAAATCCTGGCTCCCATGTGATGCAGCCAACTAGAACACTGAGTGTAAAGGTTTACTAGAAAAGTGATTTTAAGCCCATATCAGTTTTGCTGAGGGCCTAACTTGTCTATAAATAGACCAGAGGGGGTTTTTTTGAGGTTTTTTGTTGTTGTTGTTTTGTTTTGGGGAGGATTTATTTGGTTCTGGGTTTGTTTGATTGTTTTGTTTGTTTGTTTGTTTTTTGTTTTTTTTTTGGGGGGGGTGGTTGCTTTATTATTATTATTATTATT
>VXBL01009130.1:9645-26235 GCA_013400195.1 Aramus guarauna | reverse complement strand
TTCTCTCCACGCGGAGCAGCTACCCCGCCGCCATGAAGTGTCACTACGAGGTGCTGGGCGTGAAGCGCGACGCTGCCGATGAGGAACTGAAGCGGGCTTACCGCCGGCTGGCGCTGCGCTGGCACCCGGGTACGGCCGCGACGCCCGTCCTCCGCGGGCCCCGGCCCGGCCGCAGGCCTGAGGAGAGGGCCCGGCCTGCCTCGACCTCGCTTGGCCCCGCGGGCCCCCATCTGCCGGGGGGGAAAAAATAATAAAGCCCCTTTTCCTCGCAGGCGGCTGCAGTCGATGCTCCGCCGGTAGTGCCGGCGCCGCGCCGGCTGGGCCGCCCCGGGTGTGTGGCGGGGGCCTGCAGGGAGCGGGGCCGGGCGGCAGCGGCCGGGCGGCCTGTGGGTGCTTGCGGCAGCGCCCTCGGTAGCACTCGCGGCGTGGTGCTCGTGTCGGGTTTCTGAAGTGGCTGTGGCAGGCGCTGCCGTCGTGCGACGTTTACGATTTCATTAAATTGTTTTACAGATAAAAACCTAGAGAACGCCGAGGAAGCAGCAGAGCAGTTCAAGTTAATTCAGGCAGCGTATGACGTTCTCAGTGACCCCCAGGAAAGAGCCTGGTGAGCAGCGTGTCTCTGGCAGCGGCCCGGAAAATACTTTTTTTAATTCTGCCTTAGCCAGGACTCTGGATTTGCTCCTCACTGGGCCTTGCTGCATGTCGGCATGGGCCTCTGTGGCAGGAGCAGCCGCTTCGCTTCAGGCGAGAGCCACACAATGTGCAGCTTCCTGGAGAGGCACAGCTGCGCACCCACACCTTCCTGGCAGCCTTCGGGGAGCTGGTGTTGAGTTGAGGGGTGCTCCAGGGACACGCCAGAGCTGGCCTCAGTTTCTTCATCCCAGAGCAGGAGGCAGCTTGCAGGTTAGCGTAGGTGTCCCTCTGGTCGCAGACCTCCCAGCCTTTGGGCAGGAGAGGCAGCTGCATGTGTGGGTGTTTAGTATGCTGCTGATGGCTGCAGATGGTCAGCCTTAACGGCATACAGTGTCCTGTTTCTGTAACAGTCCTAATTTGAAACACACACGCACATCTCTTTTTAAGAGATTGCTACTTTAAATGTTCTGTGTAGCTTGTTTTTCAAATGGGCTGAAGCATCTACCAGATGATGCAGCCAAGTCCACCTGTACTAAGTCTCTCCTCCTTTAAAGGAAAGTACTGTTTTTCAATTTTTATATGCTAATGTATGATTTGGGTGGGGTTTTTGTGTTTACCTAGGTATTGGATGATTTAAATAACATCCTACCCATTTCTGAAAGCTTATTGAAGCATCTTGCTCAAATTAGTTTTGGTACCTTCCTGTTAAGAAATTGCTGCTGTAAATACTGCAGATAAAGCAATAGTAAGTAAACTAAAGATCAACAGAGAATATTTACTGAGCCTTTTTTCTCTCTGAAGATATGAGAGAGAAATTCCAGGCACTGGGCTGTGCTATACATTGAGGTGATACATATGCTCTGTTAGCTGTCTCTTATCAGCACTGGGGGTTGTTCAGTGTCACTGCATCCTTGGTACTGTGAATTTTTGGTAGGTACGATAATCACAGGGAGGCCCTGCTGAAAGGAGGAGCCGATGGAGACTATCAAGATGATAGCTTAGATCTGCTGCACTACTTCACTGTTAGCTGTTACTCTGGATACGGAGATGATGAAAAGGTAATGAATTAATTAATCTTTAATGAATCAATGTAAATTTCATGAAAAGTGTCAGCATTTGCTTTGTGTTGAAAAGCTATGTGGGGAATTGTTGAGCGCAGGTAGTAATAATGCTTACACAAATCTTTGTAAGGCAGAACTTATGCTGGATGTTTAGACAAGCTTTAATTCCTGCTTATTGCCCAACAATTACTTAGTCATGATTTCCAACTACAGAGTGTGTGTATGTTATTTACGTACGTTACACAGTGAAGCATTCCAATGCTTTGCAATACCATCTGTCTATTCAGAAATATCTTTAACAAGCTAGAATGCTTCAAGCTACAGAAAAGCAATATAATAGCAGTGCCTGGGGGAAGTGTGCTTCCTATAATTGAATCCCCAGTTAGATTTTAAGACATTCGGCATAACTTCAGGTGATTAGAAAAACCTCTGCCAGAGAAAATCCTTATCTGTCTTTGGGTTACTATAATAAGCAACATCTTAATTTAAAAGGTAAAAAGATAGGTAGGATACTTAATAATGAATTCTGTATTTGGAACTTCCTCAAGACTTGGTCTTGTGTAACCAGAAACTTAGCAGTATCTCCAGCATGCTGAAACTTCTTTTGGTTTGGATTTGAATACAGGAGTTTGATGTGTGAGGGGCAGAGCCTACACAAAGGAGATGGAAATAGAAGGAATGGGAGGGAGTGGGAACTTTGTTAAACAGAAGGGTCTCGCTGTCTAGAGCAAGTGCTTATAAGGCCTTTACCCTGACTTTGAGCTGTTGTTGCAGAACTGTAATATTTCTCTAAAACACACTACTGTAGCTGAGCATTTGTACATCTGTTATTGAGCCACGCAAAATGAATCAGATTTTTTTTTTTTTTAATTTCAGGGATTCTTCACAGTCTATCGACAAGTTTTTGAAAAGATTGCGAAAGAAGAGATGGAATATATGACCCACGAAGATACTGAAGAATTCCCTATGTTTGGATATTCCCAAAGTGACTATGATACGGTAAGAGCAAGTGTAAATCTGAACTGAAAGCAACTCAGTTAAGTCATTACTTTGTTCCACACTGAAATCAAAGGAAAGGCCTCTGCTGATCTCTGAGGTGAATACAAACCCATGTATCTGCTGTCTTTTCTACTACTGTAGACCATTACTGTAAAGGAAGTGCTTGTGTTCTGATTCATAGTATTTAGGTTAATTAAGATTGGTATTTCCTCTTGGACTATATTATTAGTCAGACTTTTAGTGTAAGTTGTCAAACAAACATTTCACAGGGCTAAGGATCAATTACTGCAATGAAACTTAACATGTAGTGTTTTGACTCCTTTAGGAAAACCGCATAGTGCTTAATGTATAACACAGCCTATAGAAAAGTGGGAGATACGGTGGTTGACCTGTGATGTGAGCTCCAACTGTGATACTCTTGTCATCTACAATTATTCTGTAGTAAGACTTAATTTCCAAAACACTGCATACTTTTCTTTGGGAAGCTAGATAAGAAAACGTGGGGGTAACACTTGAATGCTTGTTGTCTGGTTTTCCAACTATTTGTTGTATTCTGTCAGGCTTGCAATTTTTTTTTTAAGGTTACCGGTAGTCCTTTGTTGAAATTAAATAGTAAAGTAATAGCAATTTTCTCAGTGAATAACTGCACAGTATCAGTGTAGTCAAATGTTGCTCCTCGTCTGCTACTTCTTTCTGTCGGTTTTAGTAGAATTGCACTGTATGACTAATTATTTATGAAATTTAAATTGATATATAACTTGAAAATTAGTAACTTTAATGGTAGAAAACTTGGCTGGAGTTGGAAACAAAGTTACAAATCAAACAAAGAATGTCAGAATAGGTGTTTGAATGTCATGTAAAATTACAGGATAGCTTAACAAATGGAAATCTTTCCGAGGGAGAGAATATTCGGTGTCTCTGAAACTGCTAAAATCTTTTAATGGAGTTATATTGAAACATCTTTTGGAAACTGCTTGTTTTGAGGCCATGGTACAGATAGGATTATAGACCCAAAATAGCTTTTACACTGTCAATTAAATAACTGCAAAAATGACCTGAATTGTAGCACCAGTATGCTTTTACATCTCCCTTTTTCTCACTGTTCCGGAACAGAATGCTCACTTTTTTTTTTTTTTTTTAAGGGATTCATAGGGATATTTCATGGGAAATAGCCAGTTAAATGTGAAAGTAATTTTCCATCTTATCTTATATTCAGACAAAAAGATTTTACTGTCAGATGATTCCAGCACTGCAGCGCCCACTTCTTTACTCTGTGGGACTATCATTGGAAAAGAATTTTAGAAGGGAGCTACAAAAACTCTACAGAGGTTTCAAGATCTGTGATGTGGATGTTCTTTGGCTCAGTCTACTGAGTTAATTAACAAGAAATTTGAGGGGCTGCTCAATCAATGCCAGGCAGCCAGGGAAGATAGTCTTAAGTCTGTGACTTCACAAGACTTCATGGCAGGAGAAGACTTGTAGGTCAATTAGATGCAGAAACAAAAGTGATCAGCTCCAAGTATAAGTAATAAGCAAAACAAGGTCCAGTGGGAGTTCAGCAAGAGCTGCTGTACAGTCCTCTGGAGAATGTCAGAGATGTAGTTGCTGAGAGGGAAAGTCTTGGTTCATGCAGTTGGTAAAGGGGATGATGATCCCTGTCACCAGCTGATGGCCATGCATTCTTTTGCACAGAAAATGTTCCCTTCTGAAGCAGAAATCTGAGACAGGGAATCTAATCTCACTTAAGTTACTGAATTAAATATGAATACTTATTGGTTAATAATAGAGCTGAGGTTTTGTGATAGCAGAGAAAAACTGTAGTGACTTAGCTGCCAGCAGCCACAGCCACAAACCTTTGCATGTAGATCACAGAATCCTAGAATCCCAGAACAGTAGTGAATTNATCCTCATAGCCTGCTGCTGGACTCTCTCCAGTAGTTCCCTGTCTGTCTTGAACTGGGGTGCCCAGAACTGGACACCGTACTCCAGACATGGCCTCACCCAGGCAGAGTAGAGGAGGAGGAGAACCTCCCTCGACCTGCTGGCCACTCTTCTGAATGCAACCCAGGTACCCTTGGCCTTCCTGGCCACAAGGGCGCACTGCTGGCTCATGTGAAATAGACCATTAGAAATTAGCATTGAGACATTAATAGTTGTAGTCCATGAGAATACCAATGATAGAGGGAGGAAAAGAGGAGCTACTAGAAGAAGAGCTATTAAACTGTGAGGTTAAATCCTTCTGTGAGGTACTCCAAAATATAAACAGTAGTGCATGTGGGAATAGGTAGTAAACGCAGCTAAATGGGACAAGTAGTGTAAGAGGGGAGTTTATGCATATCTTATTAACCTTCTGCATTTTGTATATTCAGGAAATAATTACTTGGAGAGGAATAGAGAACAAAACAAAAAAAGATTATTATGCCATTTTATTAATCCAGCATTTACTTGTGAATAGTAAAAGGAAGGAGAATAAGGAAAGATCATTTACTGTTTCTTTTAGTACGAGAGCTAGAAGGTATCATTTTAACCTGCAGTCATACCATTTGCCAACAAAATAGGAGTAAGTGCATCTTCGTGTAACTCCTTGTTAAACTGTGCAAGTCACAGCTCAATGATACTGTATATGCCAACAATTTACATGGATTAATAAAAGAAATATTAAATTCATGAAAGAAAAATCCATCAAGGACTATTAATTTCTCTCTTGCTTTGGAAGCAGAGAGCATGTGCTGGGAAGCAGTAGCATTATGTACATGTGTTTTCTTTATTCTTTTTATGCTGGTCATTGGCTGCTGTTGGAAATGGATGGCTGACCTTTGGTGTAATTTATTATGGTGGTTCTTGGGCAATATGTGCATATACCTGCTTGTGGACAGAATATCTGATTCTGATTGTGCTTTTCAGTTTGACAGGAAAAGTACAGCAACGCCAAGTAACTGGGCACTAGCATCAGCACAATCCAGTCCTGCAAGGGGCTATTTTTTAAAAGTTGCAGTTTGGAATAGTTGAGACAAGGTTGTTGATTTGGCATGGTTTGAAGTTACAAGTATGATATTAGAGGTTTCTCTAAACCTTCATGTGATTTGTTTGTACTCTAGGAAAAACTGTGGCCTGGGTGGAAGACACAAAACTGCTGTAAAGATCCTGAATTATTTGGTATGGTTTGTGTCCCCTCTCTAAACAAGTGACTTGTTTAATTTTTTTTTTTCTTACAGGTAGTCCACCCTTTCTATGCATATTGGCAGAGTTTCTGTACTCAGAAGAACTTTGCTTGGAAAGAAGAATATGACACACGACAAGCCTCAAACCGCTGGGAGAAACGAGCTATGGAAAAAGAGAACAAGAAAACGAGAGATAAAGCAAGGAAAGAAAGGAATGAACTGATCCGCCAGCTAGTAGCCTTTATTCGTAAGAGGGATAAAAGAGTACAGGCTCATAGAAAACTTGTAGAAGAACAAAATGCAGAAAAAACTAGGAAAGCAGAAGAATTTCGGAGGCAGCAGAAGCTCAAACAAGCCAAGTATGTAAACATGAAACTAATTTTTTCTTTTAAACCTGGAGAAACTATCCATGAGGATACCATATAGAGTTAGATCCTAATAGTAGCTCCATTGCCCTTTTAAACATTGCTGAAAATTTAGTATATTAATTTTGTTCTCAAGTCTGAGCTTTTTAAAACTGGAGTGTCTGCATTGTACTGACATGTAGAGATCTAAGATAACGAGAGAATAGTTACCTATGCGCTGCAGGTAGCAGAGAGTCCAGTGTGCTTTTAACTATCTGTGGAAGTAAGATTTAATAGTTATCACAGTTCCTTTAAAGAAAAAGAATGTATAATGGGGAATGAGGGAGAACAGGACTGTGACAACCTGGACTTAGATCAACTTCATCTGTCTTGGAACCGTACCTGCTAAAAAAATAAGTGTGGAAAAATGAACTTAGTTTTGGTTTTGTTTTAACTTTTCAGAAAAGATCCTTTCATTGGACTAATAATTTTTTTTTATACTTTTATTTTTTCCCAAAATTAAGTAGACGAAAGAGGTGATCTGAGTGTAAGCACAATTTATTCTTCCAACTGGAAGAGCTTTTTGCCTGAAAATGGAAAGAAGGAGCTTAAGTACTTAGGAAGACTGCACTTGTAAAATAATTATATTTAAAATTATATAATAATATATATGAAATATGTTATGCAGAATTTTTCAATATATATTTATACACCTTTTTTTTTTTCAAGTGTGAATGAGCCTGCGGTATGCATTAACTGACAAATGGCTTGATAATTCTCAGTCCAGGAACAGCCAGCTGGAGGAAAATTCAGCTGTTCTGTGATGCACTGTTTGATAACTTGGGCCATGCTTGGATTTGGAAAACTGAGCTGGTACATTCCCATAGTGCAGAGTGAAGGAGAGATGTGCTGTGGTTTTTGTGGTCCTGTACTGTTTGTGGGTTTTGATCCTGAAGCACATAAGAGCTGCTGCACTGCTTTGAGGATTGAGTTGACTTTCCTGCTGTCAGTTTGATACTGACCATGCTGCATAGTATTTCCTGCCTGAAATTCAAGCAGGATCCACCTGAGTTAATACCTCTTTACTTCCAACGTAGGTGTGCCCACGGACATCATAAACTAACTGCTCAGGTTTCCAGGTGGTATTGCAGCAGGTGGTACTCCAGCAGGTGATGCTGGAGCATGTCCAGAGAAGGGCAACGAAGCTGGTCAAGGGACTGGAGCACAAGTCTGATGAGGAGCAGCTGAGGGAACTGGGGTTGTTTAGCCTGGAGAAGAGGAGGCTGAGGGGAGACCTTATTGCCCTCTACAGCTACCTCAAAGGAGGTTATAGTGAGGTGGGTGTTGGTCTCTTCTAACTAGCAAACGGACAAGAGGAAATGGTCTCCAGTTGTGCCAGGGGAGGTTTAGATTAGACATTAGGAAAAATTTCTTCACCAAAAGAGTGGTCAGGCATTGGAACATGCTGCCCAGAGAGGTGGTGGAGTCACCATTCCTAGAGGTGTTAAAAAGCCGTGTAGATGTGGCACGTTGGGACATGGTTTAGTAGACATGGTGGTGTTGGGCTGTCGGTTGGACTTGATGATTCTGTGCACAATTGTTTACTCCATCATGATGTGTTCAGGACTTTCCTCCTACAATACCAGAGCAGAACAAGTTCTTTTAAATAATACTGTTTCTGTAATTCCCATCTTATAAACACAATGTAGAAGTTACTGTATTCTTCTACTTAAAGGCTTGCTGAGCAGTATAAAGAGCAGAGTTGGATAACTATGTCAGATCTGGAGAGAGAATTGCAAGAGATGGAGGCACAATATGAAAAGGAATTTGGAGATGGATCAGATGATGAAGATGAATTAGAAGAACAGGATACAAAAGGCATTGAAGGTATGGGGCGTAGGGGAGTGATCTATGGTGAGTCGTTGCAGCCTGAGTATTGGCTCACTGCACTTAATGCCCCAGATTCACAGTTCTGATTGTAGTTATGACTCCCTGCCTCCAGCTGAGGTGTGCCAGGCTGCAGTCTGGCCCTCTCTGGTGTTCTCCATTGAACACGAGAAGACAACAAGCCACAGCTGTTAATTTATGCTAATGTATGATTTGGTGAGATGGTCTTGATTTGTCTGAGTGTCAGTAATCTTAAAGAAGTTGAATGTCAGTGTTATGACCATTTGCTGGGGCTTTAAGAGCAGCTTATTCAAAAATCGCTCATCTGACTTTGTCTCTCTGATCCCCACTGATCTCTTCAGACAAACTGAATGATGAGACTGAAGAAGCTGAATTTGTTGATGGTCTGTACTGCCCTGCTTGTGACAAATTGTTAAAAACTGAGAAAGCGTAAGTGCTTGTGGTTGGGGAGTCAGGGGTGTGGGTGTTGGGGTTTACCTTTTTAAAAAATGTATTTTAAAGACTCTTTAACTTCACATAATGGTCAGTGTCATCTTTCCAGTAGAGACATTGTCAGGGCAGAATATTCCATACTTAGTAGTGATGGATAATGGGCCTGTTATTAATTTATATGTAAATATAATGATGTTTGCTCAGAGCTACCTGCAGTAACAATCTGCTGGTCTTCACAGCATGAAAAATCACGAAAAATCAAAGAAGCATCGAGAGATGGTAGCACTGTTACGACAGCAACTGGAAGAAGAAGAAGGGAAATTTCCTGTGTCTCTGGATGATGCCAATGGAACACATACCAAAGAGGAGGAAGAAACAGAAGACATGCCCAAACAGAAGTACTGTAAATTGGTTTTATCATGACTAATGATTTAATAAGTCTTGGAGGGCCTCAGAAGGAGCTTCTGATGATTTATAGTTGTGTTGGAACTCAGTATTGTGCAATTTAAAATATTTCTTGGCATCAGAGTTCCAGTAAAATGCATGCATTAGTATGACTGGATTCAAATGTTGTAGCATAATAGTGTCATATTATGTCTGACTCTTAAAGTTACATGTTAAGGAAAAGTAGTGATTGTTATTTTTCAAACAGGTGAACTTGCACAGGGCCAGTGTTTATTGATTTGGTACTTCTCTGATATTTTTTGTCAGTTGGATGCTGGCATACAGAAAATGAGTGTGCTAAAAACCAGAATTGATGAAGTAGCTTGCACAACTTCATTTTTTTGAACAGCCAAAGCATAATACCAACTATCTCACTACTATTTTCAAATTCAGTCTGAGTAGTGTATTTTACTAACTGCAGTGAGTAGTTTAGGAGAACTGCTGTTTTCATTTCAGACATGAGTAATTTTCTATTTGTGGCTACTGTCTCCTTAATACTACGTTAAGATGATAAGCAAAAATATAATTTCTACCTTGTAAGAAATTGTACTTGTCTGGTTTTTATATTTGCTCTTGAAAAGAGGTAATTTAAAATTCTTATCTTTACAGACTCTCAAAGAAGCAGAGGAAGAAACAGAAAACAATGATGGTATGTAGTCATATAATGATATTCAGGGACCTTTACAACCCAGTTTTGTTATCTCCTAACTTAACATTTTTATCCTGAAAAGTAAGAGAGAACTTGAAATTCTACAGAACTTGAAGACTGTTTTCAGATATTTTTAATTCTTCTTTGCAAAATAATTTTTATTACACTCACTATGATCATATTTTATGATAATAATCTCATAGACCTCACTTTGTTCTGTTTGTGCAGATCCTAATAAATGTGATGCTGGCTTTATAAAGGCTACAGTCTGAAATGTAAGGAAAACAGACGAAACAGGCAGATGGAGAGAATGCAAGGAATTAATTAGAAAGACCTGCCAATAGCCTTAATGCATTAGCAGCTCAGTTGTTTGGTGGTCGTTTTCTGCTTTGATTTCTAGAGTTGCTATAATGTATTGTTTGTAAATCTCTAACTTGGATGAGGGGAAGGAACTACTACATTATTACTAACACTGGTGTTGGAATCAACACGTCCATTCCACCTTCACTTGAATTGTAAACATGAGTAACATCAATCTTGTACACCAGGATCTGAGTCTGTGTATGATATGACAGATTGGTGCTGACAGTGGGGTGAAATTCAAGAACTGCAAGCTATTTCAGGCTTGAGTGGCAGGAGAGCAAACTCTTTTGCTTTCCTCAGACTTGATCCTTTTCAATTCTTACCTCTTTTCTACTTACTACTTCAGTCCTGGCCTTGTCCCGTTGAGCTATCTGTACCAGGTCCTGCCTCTTCGATCCTTTCCCAAGATGGTCTTGTGTCTTCCCCAAACCTAGCCCCTTCAGTCTCCTGTGTCACGTTCACATTCTCTTCCCTCTCCCACACCATCATTATGTATTATCCTGAAGAAACTTCCTGAGACTTCAAAGCAACTGATTTTTTTCTTGCTTCTCTTTGGCCAGTATTGCATAGTCCAAGTCCATATTGGCTTGACCTTCTTGTTTTCATGCAGGCCATCAGGCTCCTGTTCAATCCATGCCTCCTTTGCTTGAATCCAGAAGGTCTTGTTCTCACTGTATAGGTTGCATATAGGCACCTCGTCTCCCATCTGTTTGGTGACGAGGTCTTCAGCCCAGACGATGGCTGCCACGCTCATGTAGCATGAGCTTGAATCTTGTGCAGAGGGATTCTTCTGGAAACATAACTTCTATCCTCTACCGAGCTTTGCTGAGTGCAGGGAATCACTATGGCTTTTGGTTTGTTTTCCTGAAGGTAGATAAGCCAAGTTTTTTCAGGTAGCTAAAACTCTGCAAAAGATAACTAGAGGTGACAGAGTTGTGTTAATGGAGCGTGAGGTCAAATTCATCATCCTGCTTTTGGGAGCTGAGCTGTTTTGCTTCAGGCACGCTCAGGGGTTGATCTTTTGCCAGACTGCAGGTATTGAGTCTCCTTTGTCTTCTAATAGGTGGAAAAGGCTGCTAGTGTTTCTGATGTTAGGGAGGGAAAATATAGTGTGTCTAGCTTCAGTCAGCTCAGTTATTTTGGCTTAATTAAGTGTTCTAATGCAGGTGTCTGGCACAGAAAACTTTTTAGTCTAAATAATTAACAGTTTACAAAGTTATAAGCAAAGCTACTATCTTATAATGTGAAATGGTAGCCTGAGCAGAATAAGCCCTGTGTATAATTAAAAGCTACCTTCATTCTCTTCCATAGTTCTAGAGGCTGTTTTATTGGTGTTTCTTCCCTTCATCACAGGCGGCCTCATCTTTCAAACTAAGGTTTTACCTGTTCAACTCTCACTGAAATCACACAGTAAAATTAAGAGGGTCCATGGCTTTCTGTTCTCCCCACCCACTCATGTTTGAGGTAAATGAGGTATCATACTGTAAATGTAATCGCTAATGAACTTTAGTTAACTTGAATTTCTTCTGTTTGGACAGACTTACGAGAACTCTCTTGATAACAGTGCTGATGAAGAAACAGTTGAAGAAAAGGAGGTGCCCTGCGTGGACAAGGATGGTGGCTCAGCAGAGGAGTTGGGAAATGATGGCCAAAGATGTGCTGCATCAGATGATGCAAGCACTACAGAAGACGTTGGCCAAGTGATTGAAGCACAAAGGTGTGCTGTCATCCAATATTGCAGTCACTGTGTCATTCTGTGTCAGGTCTGATACTGTCAGGTCTAGGTTTACTCACCAGTGTGAACTGGGGGCTACTCCACTAAATCCAAGTTGAATAAATGTGTTACTGAACCAGGAGTGTTAGGATCTACTTTGGAAATAGCGTTTGACTGGAGATCTCTGCCACGTCACTTACCAGTAGTTGATTCATCATCTAGCTGAATCCTGAGGTCAACAATTGATGCTATAAATGAAGTTGCTTTATTTTTTGCTGGAAGCACTTGCATTGTGTTGTGTGAAGGAAGAACAGGGGGAAGCAGCAGAGATACTGATTAAAAATCATCAGAGGTTATTAAATGCTGTGTTGAATGTTCCCATGCACTGATCTTGGTTTCTCTTTGTCTATCAGCAGTACTAAGCCCAAAGGGAAAAAAGCCAAGGATGCAAAAAAGTCTGCTAAGGCATCTTCAGAGCACCCAACAACGGTATGTCAAATTACTTATGCTATTTAAAAGCTGGTGGTCATATTAGTACAAACAAGCTTGGTTGTTTGATCACCTCCAGTCCACTGTTTCAGGTTTTTTTGCTTACTTTTTAATAATACAGGTCTTTAATAAAGGTATTTCTATCCCAGTGATTTTATTAGAATCTAGGAAACTGGAGCATCAGCTCTTCTTCTCACAGAGAAGAGTAGGACCAAATTTCAGAGCCAAGAGTTGCTAAAGCTCTGGGTCCAAGGCAGTTCAAACCAAATAAATTAAACAACTGAAGACAGAGCTGTTGTCTTCAGGCAGGTCACAGGCAGTATCATTTGCATCTTTCCCGATATTGGTGCTTCTCAGAAAGAACAATATCTTGTAATAACTACAGCTAAGAGATACTAAATTCACAGAATCTCAGAGCCCAAAGTATTATGTTTATAGTCTTGTTCTGTCAGGTGAGATCAAAAGTATTCTTCATCTTGAATTAGACTTGCAAGGCTTCTGTTCTTGTGTTTGGTTCTACTTAGTACTCTTCAAAATTTCAAGAAGTCGTATTTGATTTTTTAAAAAAATTGTTAATCAGTAATGGAATATCTGTGATAGAAACAAACAGCTTAGTGAAATGTTGTATGTAGTTTCTCTTATTCACAAATTGGTGTATTATATTTATTAGATATTCCATATGAATGTGAAGCATTTTTGTTTTTTCCTCATTGTAGAATGAAGTTCCCATCTACTGTGTAACCTGCAACTGTGCGTTTCCATCCCGAAATAAACTATTTGAACACCTAAAGGCCACGGGACATGCAAAAGCAACACAAGCGCCAGCGGTAAATGGAGCTGTAAACACCAGAAACAAAAAAGAGAAACGTAGAAACAGATAGAACTTTGTTACAGTGACAGTCTTCAGAATGGTACGTGAAAACTCTCCCAAAACTCAGAGGTTCACGTTGGCTGTGTTCAGAGTTAAACAGAGAAGGCAAGTCTTAATCTTGGGGAAAAAGGAAGATGCAGCAAAAGGAATGGTTTTATCTTGTGAAGGAACCTGTGATATCTTCAGGTTTGATCAACCTTTCTTCAGTGGCTGGATCTGACTTATTATTTCAGCAGCTTTTACATTGATGGTGGTGAAACTAATTCAAAGCTACTCACCTTGTGTTCCTATAGAAACTTGCAATGGTAAGGTACCCAGAGGAAATAATAAATTAATTTAACTTTTCTGTTGCTGCTTTTCTTTTGAGAGGGCTTAGCTGAGGCAGAGTGTAGCCAATAGAAGGGCCTGTGCTCCTTTGATCATTTACCAAAGGTGAAACATCACTGAGACATGGAAAAACACAGGCTTTTCTTCTGGATCCCCAAGGGCCCTTTCAGAGTACTTAAACAGCAGGCAGAAGGGAAAGAGTAAGATGACAAAACTGGTTAATGAGTTTTGACAATTCCTGCTGGTTTTGTACATCTACCTGCATCCCAGGTGCTTGGAAAAAAAAAAAAAGTCATGTAGAACAGCCTTGCTTGAATAAGTGAAGGCAGATGACATGAAATTAGTTTCTTCTGATTTCCAATGAAAAACAACACAGGAATTGGTATTGCACCTCTGTTTAAATGCATCATCTACCTGATCTTGAGTAGCACTTAAAAAAAAAAAAAAAAAGGGGATAAGAAATACTCTGTTTTGGAGTGGAAGGGGATTTTATACAGGAGTTGTCAGTGCAGCTGGAGAAGGCAGTGCTTAGCAGGGGCTGTGGTATGTTGTTCAGGAAACCCCTGGAGTGAAATTTTCCAGAAGCACTAATCTTGCATTATTTAAGTCCTTCTGAAGTTTCAACTCATCGCACAAAATGGCAGAATTCTCTCCTTCCCCCCACAAGCTAACATGGTATCTTTATTGGGTGAAGGAATAATTCAAATGTTAAAATTCGAATGAAAGTAAAATGATGAACGTACAGTTCTTGATGACTGTCCACAATGTCATTTTTTTTTTCTGTTGGAATCTGAAGAACTAAAAATTTGTAAAAAGTAATTATGTAAGAAAGAAACATGGCTTCTTATTTCACCAAATGGTGAAGGGGTGTGCTGTGCAATCCCAAAAGTTGCNTTTGACTTATTTTTTTTCTTATTTAAATAAAAACAAATACTTTATCATTTGTGTGTTTTACAAATGCTTGTATGTATTGGATATAAATGGCAATGTTTTGGTAGTGGTGGTGTGGGCAGCAGCAGCGCTGACGGCTGTGGGAGGCGGTGGGGGAGCGCCCTGCACCAGACTCGCTGCGCGCTGGGAGCCTGTGCGCTTCTCTGAAAACACATTTCACAGGAAATGCTGTGGCACAAAGGAAGATGGCTAGAGCAGTGCTGCATCCACCCCAAGGATACAAAGTCCAAACAGCATGTACTTCTCCAAAACAGCTTTATTAATTTGCTGTCACTCTTTCTAACAATTACCAATTTTGTCATGAGTATGTTTTTGTTGTTTTGTTTTTCACAGATGAGAGATGCGTATGTGTCTGCCTCTTTGGTGATACCCAGTTAATCAAATCAGGGCATTTTATGCTAATACTATAACAGGTATGCAGCTAATACAAGACACCACTGTAGAACTGAACTGTATGTTTACAAAACAGATTAGAGCATGTTCTTTATATTAAAACACTGGATCTGTCAGACTGCTCTTACAATACTGAACAAGCATTTCATCTTCAGACAAGACTTTTCTTATCAAGTGTAGATTAGTGCAGAGCCTGGGTGGCAAGTATCTGGGGTTCTGTGAAACAAATCAAGTCTATTTTGCAGCTGCTCTTTCCATGTGTCTCTGTAAAGCAGAATTAAATACTTGCACAGCAAAGTCGACATCCTTTTTAGTAATGCACATAGGAGGTTTAATTCTAAATGTCTGAGGAGAAAGGAAAAGAAAAAAGAAATCCTTAAAATTGTATGGCAAGAATACAGTTTGTAGCACCCCATCTAGATTGGCAATCACCTTCTGCCCAAAAAAATCTAACCAAAATTGTGAAAAATAACATATAGGAGAAGAGCAGAGCAGGGACTGAGGCTTTTGATTGAATGTACTCTTAAGTGGAGCACTTTTGGACTTGACTACATCGTCTCCACTCTTGTGACAAAGCAGCTATCTCCAAAAGAGACCTGACTAGAGTAGATTATGTTTGCGGCTCTGTTATTCCAGGTAGAGCTAGTATAAAACCTCAGATGGGTTTGTACTAAGAAAGAACAGACGTAGGTGTATCTTCCTTTCTGGCAGCTTTGCCACAGGGAAAAGTAGCATGTATTGAGAGTGGCAGCCTCTTGCACTGTGTCAGCTGATTTACTGTTATATTACAGGCTTTTTTTTAAGGCTTCTAAGAGAATGTATTATCAAAGAACCACTAAATGCTAACTTTCAGTTAGGCTACTATAGCTTGAATGTGTGTTGATTGGGGAGTGATATATGCACAGTTTAACTTGTCAAGAACTTAGGTTCTTCAATCCAAATGTTTGATCTAAATTACAGTTTCCAAGAGTATTTAACTTCCATGAGAATCTTAAACTTTTGGTTTAAATTTTTCTGTCATCATATCCCAGGACTTTATGCAGCAAGAGTGGAATAATGGTCTTTCCCACCCACAGCTCCCAACCAATAAGCAGATAACCTCAAAGATAAACAGCACGCTTGTGAGACAGAATCATATTTTACTGTACTCGGAGCCGCAGCGTGTTGGTCTGGGACTTGGGGAGAACTGATGAGGTGACAGATGCAGCATCCTATTTATTTTAGCTCATCATCCTATTTATTTTATCTTCATCTATCTCATGTAGAAGCTGTTTTCTCTATGTCAGAGGGCTTCACTGACCTGATGAGCTCTGAGGCAATTAACTGGCCTGCTGTAAGCAGCTGGTGACACAGTGCCCTGGGTACAGCATGGTGCATCTTCAGTTGGTGTGGGCTGATCCCCATTCACGTGCGATCCTCATTTTTGTGCTGCGTTGCTGAACTTGCTATTAACAACTCTTTGTTTGTTTGTTTTTAATTACCATACAGGTAGAATGTTACCAGCTTTCCAGAATGAAAGAACTAGCAAAACCAAACTTGTTCTGTACCGACAGGTCAGGTGATAACCTGAATAGTAGCAAAGACTTAGCAGGNTGATGACTGGATTAGAGCCCCATGATCACAATTTCTGTAATTAGAAACTTTTCAACTTCGTGCAAACTTTTTATTTTTCATGCTTTACTACTGCATATCCTTATAGTAAGGGTAAAGAGTTTTAACTTGTCTGAAACCTCCAGTTTTGTTCTGCTCAGGGTGATTCTTGACCAGAGACTGACTATGCTAATGGCAGTGAAATATCATAGACTGAACCCTGCAGTATTACTTTTTAACTTCCCCCCCACCCGCCCTTAT
>VXBL01009128.1:183876-210954 GCA_013400195.1 Aramus guarauna | reverse complement strand
TTTTTTTTTTTTTTTTTTTGGTATGGTAGGGACCTCTGTTAGTTTTCTGTAGCAAAACTATTCACAACAACAGACACATGCACACACGCAAAATCACCATGACTTTTCCTTAATGGGCAGAAATTTAGTGATCAAAATTTTGGCCCTTTTAAAACCCTTTTGAAGTCAGAGGCCAAGGTTCTGTAGTTGTTTTTTCTAAAGCTCTCTGTAACTGCTGACATATGCTGCACATATGGTTTCAATGTGATTAGACTTCCGATCTGTTTTTTTTTTTTTTTCTTTTTGAGTTGAGAGAGTACCTACTCACCAGCCACATTTCCATGAGGAAGGGACTTTTAATAAGATTACCAGAAAGAAATGCACTTCTGCAGATTCATTAAACAAATAATAATCTCTCTTTTTGATTTCTTTTCCCGCCCTTTGAAATATGTGGGAATTTGCCCAAAGAAGAGAAGCTTTAGGTGGGATCATGCTTTACTTCCCCCAAATGCCCTCAGGAAAATTTACTCAAGCGTAATTAGAAATCTTTGCAGATGCACTGGGAATACACAGATCACTTGGTCTAGTTAGACAGCATCGGATCTGCGAGCATGAAGGTGTGTTATTATTTGTAGCGTGGAAAATGTCTGGAGGCCCTGGTGGCAGATGAGATGCCCCTGGATGAGATGCTGCTTGTGGGAATTCAGCCCCATCTCCCAGAGAGGACAGGTAGCCTGCTACAATCATGAAGATCATTGCAGACAGCATAGATCCTCTCTGGAATTTCCTCTTAAATACCATTATTTGAGTTAAGGGTATGTCTTGAATGTCTTCAGGGTACCAGCAGCAGGTTGGGACCTTTGAATCTTGAAGATTACCTGAGATCCGCATGAATCAATAGCCAGAGACAAAGGTCCTCCTTGCTCTTTTGACTTTTCTGAAGATCTCAATGCCAGAGTAAATCTTGGCCCCATGTACATTAACAAAGCAGTTGCCATATGAAAGCAGATTAATGCTCAGCCTCATCTTGTGTGCTGGATGGTACATAAGCCCTAATGCCTTCAGGCACAGTGGGAGAGGGCTTTGCTCCATGTGCGGTGCCAGAACTGCCGCACAGAGGCAGCTGCTGGTGGTCAAAGCATATGGGCATCTATGGTGCTTGCAAAGTTTTCACAATCTCATTTTGTTTCTGCACAGCTCTGATCTCTCTCTTTACCCTGTTAACTTCTTGCAGGTCTGACATTTCTCATTCCTCTTAGAAATACCTAATCCTGCTTGAACCCTGTCAGTTTTCCCCATGTGATTCATGTGGCAGTGAATCCTCCAGGCTCATCAGACATGAAGTAAAAGCAGAAGAGCTGGTGTGAAAATGCTGCCTACCCTTTCCAAGGCACCCCCTACACAGCCAAACACTCCCACAAGGACCCCTTTCCAGGAGTCTTGTTTTATTTTATCTGCTCTATTTAAGCACTGTTTTTTTCCAGTAGTGAACTTTGCATTTGCTCACATGGATAAAAACGGTTGTGAACTTTCCTGACCTGTAGATTGCAAAGTTCATGAGATGCAAGATTAACCCCGGGCTGCGAAGTTTCTAGGCTGAAGCCAGCTGATAAAAGCAGAACGTAAAATCACCGCTCCGCTCATTTTGCCAAGATAAAAATTTACTATCGGTGAGTTTGTAAACACTTGCAAAATACTTATGTAATAGAAGAATAAAGGTCATGTAAGTACCTAGACAGTTGTGAGAGAGGGAAGAAAAAGTAGGTGTGGAGATGTACAGAACATTTTGACTAGTTTATAAAGCTATATGATAAGGAAGCACTGGTGTCACACCCTTTGCTCTTGGGCAAACAAGTTTTTATGAAGGAAATAAAGTAATAAGCGAGCAAGATTTACTCTTGAGATTCCCAGTAAAAATAGATCTTGTCCAATCATGCTACTTCGTGCAACATCAGCTGCCCTACCAGTCCAACAGGTGTTTTTAAACCAGGATGCATGAATGATCCTAGCCTTCCTCTCCACACATGATTTTCTCTCCCTATCTCTTGGAAATAAGCACCTTTTCCACTTCATTAGCATCACCTCTACCCAACAGGTACAAGGTGTTCTAATTAAACACAAGATGCCTGTTCTCAAAGTTTGCTGCTCTCACTTTAACCCTAGAGAAGGGCTGGTGCACCCAACACCTTTCTTGCCTTCTCCAACGATACCAGGTGGGTAGTAAGACACTGCTTCTGTTGCAGACCTGGTTTGTCTCAGCTGATCTGGTGTTTCATGCCCTCTGTTTGCCTTGAACTGTGTTCAGACAACTTAGGTTAGCCTCTGTCATTCTTCAGCCCTTGCTCTTGTGACCTCAAATGCCAAGATGCCAAGTGGGATTTAGATGAGAATTCCCTAAAAGTGTCCTACTCTGGGTGAAAAGAGCGAATAGTGAGGCTTTAAAATGTGAACTGTGAGGTGCTGAGGCTTACTGAGAATAGGACACATGTCCAAGCATCCCCTGCCAGCATCCGGGTTGGGTGGCCTGGCTTGGTGCACAGATCCTCTCACTGAATATTCCCATTAATTTGTTCAGGAAACTAACAAAATCAAAGTTTTATTTGAAAAGCACCGCCCTGATCAAGAGTTTGCATGACTCTTGCTGACATCTGAGCACATCTTGCCTTGATGACATCTGAGCACACTGAAGGTTAATTCCTGTGTGTCACACTGAGGAACACCTCCCTCCTCACTTGAGAAGAGGTGAAGAAGCAGGGTTTGTTCAATAATAAAAGGAGCTGTCTCCAAACTAACAGCAAAAGTCAGTTTTATCAGCTGCTTGGCACGCACAGCAGCTGTTTCCCCTTGCCGCGAAGCACCCATTACTTCCTACTGACTACAAGCTAATAAGTTGCCAGACCAATGACACATGTCTGTGTATCAAATGATCATATTGCAAAGGTTAAGGTGACAAGATAGCTGTTGTAAATACAGCATTTTGCTCAAGGCTGCAGAGCTCCAAGCGGTCTGAGCGTGCTGGGTGTTTTCTGCTAGACAGCTCTGCTGATTAAGTGGTGGGACAAGGACTTTTTCCTTTGCAAAGTTCACCCTGTTTGTTTAACCATCAGCTGCTGTGTCAGGAGAGTTCACCAAAAACGTATCACTGGTGTTCAAATTGTGTTCCTCTCCTTTGGAAACCAAAGGGAAAATTCAGACTGAGCTTCAATTTAAAGATGAATAGCACATTTGCGATTATTGATGCCAATACGCTGAGGGCTCTTTAACCGCCAGGAATGGACTTTTAAACCTACAGAGTGTCTTTTGGTGTAAAACACTTCTGTTTTGTGTAGGAAAATAAGGCACTTCAGAGGCAACATTTTGCAAAATAATCATGTCCTGTTTTGAAGATCCTTAAGCCAAGATGCATGTCAAATGGGACCTAAATGAAACATCAGAGGATGTCCACACAATTCCTGATCCTGCAGGAGCTCACATCTTGAGAATCAGCAGCCTGAAGACCACAAAAGGGATTTTCCCTCAGCAGTGTACAATGCAGATGTGCAGTACAGGACCCAAACTGCCTTCGAGGCCATGAAGAACTGCCTTCTCATGCCCTTTCTGTAGCCAGCAGCAGCAATCTGCACCTGCACAGGCTTTCTACCTTGCCGCATAGGGCTGACATAGGGATGACACCAATCCCCCTCCCTTCCCGGTGTCTTCAGGACGTGCCTAGCTCCCATTGACTGTGTGAAGGGGAGACATTCAGCTTGAGGGTCCCACTTTCCATGGGATCATAGGATAATTTGGGCTGGAAGGGACCTCAGGAGGTACCAGTCCAACCTGCTGCTCCGAGCAGGGATGGATACAAGCCTGTGGATATACCCTGTAAATGCCCGTTGAAGTGTTCACAAGTGGCACTAGCTTCACCCCAGCTGGCAGATTGGGAGAGTCTGGTCTGAATCACTCCGGTTGTCAAGAATAGCCAATTTCCAAAATGTGTGCCCTGAATACAGCCCAGAGGCATTCACACCCTCAGGCCTTAAATCTTCTCAGCTTCCAGTTAGGGATCCTGCCGTCCCTGTGCAGTCAGTGGGAATGTCCCCAGGGGCAGCCCCTTGTTTTCCCTTTCCTTAAGCATTGGTCATACAGCAGGCAGGTTGCCCACAGCGCCATGAAATGATGGGATCCCGATCTGATTTATTACCTGGGATCTGCTCATTAAAGACCTGTAATTTCCAGAAGCCCTTGTGTAAGTAAAGAACAGCTTCCATAGGCTCTCAGGGGAAAAATCATTATTTCCACAGCCCATGCAGCATCTCCCTTAAAATTTGCTCACAGTGCCTTGCAGCCCAGCAGCCAAGGTTACAGCAAATATCTTATTTCAGCCTTGCTAGCTAATTATATGCTGCAAACGCATCTAACACCCATGGTCTAACATTGCTTTAATGAAATCTCCCCAGTGGGGACTTAGAAGGGAAAAAAAAAGCAACAAAAAGGGACAGATATACACTATCTGTCCTGACGAAGTTGTTAATTTTACATTGACGACAGCAAAGCCCCGAGGTGTCAGAGTGCTCTTTGCTGACTGCCGACAGAGCCTTTATTCACGTCGTTAAAATTGTGGCTTTCTTGTAGCATTCAAGGTCCCTTGGTCTTCCTATGTAGAAATGCCCTTGAGGGAAGCGTTTGCTTTCCCATGCTTTTGGCAGGTCAGGGGCTGAGGCCTCAAAAATTGCCGAGATGCACGTCATTGAGCCCAGAGAGGTCAAAGGATTCATTGTGTGAGAAAGCTCTGGTTAGAGGAGGATTTGCAAAATCAAACCCCAACTGACTGTGAATTGTGCTGGCCCAGGGTAGCCATGTCCCTGGGATGTGAGACAGCCACTTGTTGCAAAAGCAGTGGGAAGAACTTGGAGCTCTGTTAGGTGCTGGGCATGGTCAAATGAAATTTGTATTAAAGGGTCCAGAACTTAAACTGACCTGCCTTTCTCTCTCTCTCTCTCTCTCAAAAAAAAAAAAAAAAAAAAAAAAAAAAAAAAAACAACANAAAAAAAGAAAGAAAGAAAGCCAACCTGCATTCTGTGCTGCCCATGCGAAGGAACTGATGGTGGTGCCCCCTTTCTCCTCATGACCATCTTCATTCATGACCATCTAGATTCGTCCTCATCCTCTGGCAGTTCCCATCCTTCAGGTAGGCAAGACCGGACACTTCCCTAGATCTTTAATGTGAAGTACCAGGGAAATGAAACAAATGAGACCGTGGTTTCCTACACATCCATCTCAGAGGAATTAGTTAGGCAATGGTATATCCTGCACTTACTTCTGAACTGAGCCCAGTAAATTGTAATTGGCCTAAGCAGACTTTCAGAGAAAATGTCAACTTTTAATTTCCAAAAGAAAAAGGACATATGTTCCAACAGTTAATCACTCCTCTGTTATTCCTGTGTCTACCTTCAGGTCAGTGCACCTTTTCCTATTAGTTCAGCAGACGTTTCTTATGCAATCACATGTCCTTCTCAAAAACAATTTCCAAGGATATGTCCTTAAGGAAAAAAGTAGCCAAGAGCATACAGAGATGCTGGATGGGCAATATAACACCTTTGGCTCCTTTGCTTCATAGCTAAGTGCCTGCTCAGTGGGGTTGACCAGAGTGGATTTCAACTTGAGCCTCACACCTTTAGCTTCCCAGTAAAATGCCATTGCTGTTCCAGCATCGGTCTCCAAGGGACCTTCACTGACTGCTTATATCTCTGTTCGAGTCATTAGCTGGAAACTTGGACTCAAGCCTACAAACGTGTGACCCTCCCTGTCATTGATTGTTAGCCTCTGAGCGAGTGATTTAATAATCCTGTACTAAAAACACGGAAAGAAGAACGTGACTGTGAGAACATTGTGAGAATGGCGGGAGCTCAGGAAGTACCATATTCCTGCAGAGAGGAGCCTGCACTCACAGGGAAAACGGAGCACGACAAAGCATGGCCCAGCTCTGGAGAGGTGTTGAAAAAGCAGGAGAAAACTCTCTTTTTCATGCTAAAAACCTTCCCATTTTATCAGTGTTGGTTAAAACCATTTTCTTCTTTAGGAACAGGGGTCTTATAGTTGCACAACCTCTTCATGCCTTTAAACAGAGAGCTCCTTTGGCATTCTCCTGCTGGCAGTGACCACTTTCCTTCCATATGAATAGCTATTATTTCCCTTCCTTTTCCTCAGCCTCACTTGTACCATCACATCATACACAGTATTTATCCCAGCAGACTTCATTTTGATACATCTATTTCCCATATTTAGAAAATATTTTTCTTTTATTCCAAGGGGCCAGATTTCCTTGACTTGAATTGATTTTATATCCAGCCTGAGGAAGGGGAAAGGGAAGATGCAGGGAAGAGTTCCTCCAAATCTGCAATGTTGGCACAACTGTCCCCGCACAGCATGTGGTACAACACTATGATCAGGGAAATGTCAGGCTGATTCAGCCTGAATGGCTGCGGGATGGGAAAAGTCCCAATTTTCTTGGCTCAGCATAACCTTTTGAGCCAGTGCCCTGGGTGATTATTATTGCAATATCCTTCCAGATCAAACCCAGGTATCAACAGGAGCCCATCTTCCTGTTTCCCATGTGGTTAAACAAGGCCAGGGAGCAATATGCAAGTATTTAAGGCATTTCAAAGCATTTAAGGAATTTCATGAATACTGGTGAAAGGTATCCTCGCCTGTGATACAGCATAGTTGTCCAAGGACACTGCTATAGGAACATATATCATCTTAGGAGTCCATGCTCTTCAGGCTCCGTTACTGACTCCTTGTGTCATCCTGAACAAGCCACGTACCTGCTGCTTTTTGGTTTCACTTCCCCAACTGCAAAGAGGGGTTCACTCATGTGTTCATCTTCAGTTATAACCAAACAAAACCCTGACGGGTAGTTTTGATTCTTAAGACCATGAAATTGAAGGGCTGCTCCATACAACAGTCTCGGTCCATTTGGAATAAGGGTTTTGTTTTGTTCAGTCTGCAAATTTTTTGTCACTGTGTTCAGATTTCTGATTTCAATACCCATCCTAAGGATCAGAAAGTGCCTTGTTCTGGCAGTTAGTACATGAACATCTTTGATCCCAGGTCTTGGGAGGAAAGGCAGATTCAGAGAAAAGAATTATTTATCAGGTGGATCTCATTTAAAATCACTTAAGCATAACAAGAACTTTTCCAAATTGGGGGGGTACACCTGATCTTCCTCCTGCTCTGACTGTAAAATTATTTTCTTTGGAAATCGTCAATATGTTAACAAATGGGAGTAAATCACTCAAGCTCGATACTAGCTCCTTGTAAAGCAGAAAGTAATTTGATTTACACAAAGTGTTGTTTGTGGATATGTTCTGCACATATATCATTACATTTGTTTCGAAATGCTTTTAAAGGATTAGGGCCAAAGTCTACCTTGGTGATTTTGGTGCAAACCTGAATTAGTTTCATGGAAGCAGCAGAAGTAATTCTGTTCAAGGTGGCTGGAAGGGAGTATTGTGTGGTTCTTAATCTATTAAATTGTTTTCTTTGCCACAGAAAGTGCTCCAGAGACCCATTTCTCTGGATTGCACAGAGGGATCCACTTTACAAACCACCTTCTCATGTTATCACTTTACAGCTGTGCTAATTTTTCCCATGCCAGTGTCCTGCCATTGGGAAATCTAGCTGCTGACCTTCAGGGATATCATCTGAGGAGTGAGTTATCGGAGCTTGATTCACAAAAAAAGGGATGCCTCCTTTTTTGTTTTTTGGGTTTTGTTTGTTTGTTTGTTTGTTTGTTTGTTTTGTTTTGTTTTTTGTTTTTGTTTTTGTTTTGTTTTTTTTGTTGGTGAAGGGTGGAGTCCCTGCTGTCTTTCATCACCAGTTCTGGGATACTGTCAAACCAGACTTCTCCCCTTTCTTCCTCTCTCCTCTGTTGTCTCCATCTGAGGGTGCCTTAGTCTTCTTCATCTGTAATGTGCTGCTGGCACAAGCATCCAAGTCTGCAGTTCTCCTTGGGCACGTGATTTCACCATAGTAATCTCTTACCTCCTCTGCTTGGTTCTGTTTCTCATACGTGTAGAGACAAAGGGGAGCCTGAGATGGTAGTGTTGTTCCAGTGGTCCTAGCTGAAGACTAGGTAGGATTTTCTTCATATGCTGCCTGGCAGAAAGGCTTTTTCCACACTCCCTGTCTCTTGGCATGAGCAGAAAGCCCTGTTCAGAGGAAAGCCAAACCCTCCTAAGGAGAGTTATTGGGCTGCGCTGCTGCCATCTGATGCAGCATTGACTGAATGTGCATTGAATTTGGCTCTATCTGGGCTGAAGCAAACGTGACTTGGAGGGAGATCTAAGAGCACATTCTGGGAGTAAAGCATGAAAAATGGAGGCTGTCTACCCTAAAGAAGCAGGACTGGTGAGGAGATGGGAGAAAAGTACATTCAAAGCTGCTGCATAGAGGAAGAAATATAATTTGCTTCTTATCTGTGCTGGGAAGAAGCTCAGGTTAGTTGCTAATTTGGACAACTTTAGATCTGAATCTTGCAAAGGGAAAACCTGGCGTGGCATCACACATGACAGCTGTTGGAGTTATTATGATTTAGATGCTTCTTGGTTTCAAATTGCCAAGAATCACCAGTTAATAGGCTCTTTTGACATTTCTAGCAGTCTTCTTCAGTGTGGATATGTGAGTGTACAAAATGTGTCAACCACCATCATACCAACATGCCTGTTTCCCTGCTTTGACATCCCGAGTGTGTGAGGAAAACGATACAGGGTCTATTCCAAGAACAGAGACATGGTGCTGTATGTTAATTCCCTTTCTGCCTGGAGACTGGTGTTTCCCTCTGCAATTTATATGGGGAATCTTCAGCCCCTTGGACTCCCCTCTGTTTGACCTTCTCCTTTCCAAAGGTGTCCTACAAGAAAGCTGGAGAGGGACTGGTGACACGGGCTGGGAATGACAGGACAAGGAGAATGGCCTGAAGCTGCAGGAGGGGAGATGGAGATGGGATGTGACGCAGAAATCCTTCCCTGTGAGGGTGCTGAGGCCCTGGCACAGGGTGCCCTGAGAAGCTGTGGCTGCCCCTGGCTCCCTGGCAGTGTTGAAGGCCAGGTTGGATGGGGCTTTGGGCACCCTGGGCTAGTGGAGGGTGTCCCTGCCCATGGCAGGGGGGTGGGACTAGATGGGCTTTGAGGTCCCTTCCAACCCAAACCATTCTATGATTCTCCTGCTGATCCCCAACCATTTGTCTGCCATCAATCCTTCCCACTTCTCCCACCTTTTTCCCTGCTCCTCTTCTTCCTCCGGTAAACCCAATGCTTTTCTCCTCTGGTGCCTCCTCAGAGCCAATAATGTTTCCCCCTTTCTGACACTGATCTCCCTTCTCCAAACTCTTGTCCTTGCTTGCTATGTCTTTTGGTGTTCACAGGTGGAAGGGGAGATGAGGGTTAACTTCCCCTTCCCTGTGAACATCTCCTTTCCTGCAATTTTATTTATTTAATCAACCCAGCCAGAGAGGCTCTGTGGTTATTCTGGCTTGGATCTAGCACTCAATTTAACCCCTTATTGGGGCAATTCTGTAACTCTAATTTGCCATTGAGGCTTTTCTTCTGGGAAAACTGAAAAATTCTGTGTCTCACAGATATGGGTTGTTTGCCAGTTGGCCAGCAACTAGGAGCTATTCCTGGGATGGAAATGGCTTTTCCATCAGTTAGAACATCACTCTCCACAGATCATGCAGAAGTGGACCTACAGAAGGGCTGAGGAGCCCCTGGTCCTCATGAAACTCCCCCCCCCACACACACCTCATTCCCTCGGCTGAACTGTACCTCCAAAGGCACTTATCGTGGATCCAAAATGAGCCTCAGCAGCTCTCACCCTGCTCCTGGTTGCTGTTCCCTTNCCCCAAGGCTTTTTTTAACTTGGGTCACTTCACAGGTTTAGCGTAAGACCCCTAGCCTGCTGCATGGGAATGACTCAAAGTGGTCACACAGCCAGCTGGGGAAAGTATGTTGGGGTGGGGAAGAGGTGGGGAGAGAGTAGTTACATCTGCTCTGACAACAAAAAAATGTCTGGTGTTTTACCCCCAGCTGAGGGAACATGGTTGCTGCTGAGAAAAGTCCTTCTCCCCTCTTGGGAGAGGCTCTTGAGGAGCAAGGGAGATGAGGAATATGGGAGAGGGAAGCAACCCCTTTTCATCAGTAATAAAATAAATTGCAGTGTTGGCTTACTGAATGAGGCAAAGTTGGCTTTGGGAGCAGATGCAGTCCTGATTAGTCATGGCCAGTGAGAGTAACACTCTCAAGCACTTTGCATCTGTCCTGAAACACCACCCCAAAAGTGGCTTTATCCACCTTGTCTTCCCCTCACACCACCAGGCTGCAGACCCAAGGGAGCCGTAAGAGCCTGTGCTGGGAGATACCCTTGATTTTGTTAGGGATGCATCATTTATCTCCTTCAGCTTTTTAATTTTATGCTTCTCTTCCTGATATTGAGAGGGATCCAGAATGGAGGTGTCTTTGACATTTTGCATGCGTTTACTTAAATTCAGTTTTCCCATTTCATTTGATTAATTCTGTTTGTGTTTGTTTTATTCAGTTGGTGATGGAGTGTAGGATCATGCATGTCTGAAAGACTCTGTAATTGCATTGCCTGTCTTCTGATAGTGCAATTAATCAGGCATATTAATCATCACTGCTTTCCAATTATTGCCTCCCATGTAGATATACAGCCCTGAAAATTCAAGCATAAATCTAAATCTTTACAGACTTACTCCTATTAATAACAGTAATAGACGTGGTGACTTCCTCCATAACCTCTGGGCAAGGAGTGGCCTTTTGTGATGAGTTATTTATGCTAGTG
This sequence comes from Aramus guarauna, assembly GCA_013400195.1. Classification (NCBI taxonomy): domain Eukaryota; kingdom Metazoa; phylum Chordata; class Aves; order Gruiformes; family Aramidae; genus Aramus; species Aramus guarauna. The sequence goes on along the minus strand of VXBL01009128.1, from coordinate 200,136 downwards.
TAATTTGATTTGAAGACCTTGGTCATTTACATGGTTTAATTGATGGTAGCTATTTCCCTGAAGGTTGAAGTCTTATATTTGATTTATTTCTCGAGAATAACAATCTGTTTGTAGGTGCTCTGGATAGACAGTGGTTTGTAATATTTCTGTTATTGCTTTACTTCCTAATAGTCTACAAGAAGTCTGTTAAAAGTCTTTAAGTTGCTTATTAAGAGGAGTCTTGAGTAATATATGGCTCGATTAATGTATGACCTACATGGATGGCAATGCATGGGTGGATTATAAACCTGTCAAAAGGCACTTTGGCTTTTAGTTATGTTCTTTGGCAGGGAATAAATGCCATTCCTCTATGAGCTCTATTATCTTAAGCATACCCATGCCTCATGTGAAAGGAACTGTTAAAATTTATTGCCCAGCATTTGGCCATTCTGATACCTGAAGGAGTCTCCTGTTGCTGTGGCTGTGTTAGGTGGGAGAAGGGGTTCCTGAGGTGAGTGATGTCTATGGGGTAAGGAATTCACTGGGAATCCAGCGTTGTGAAGCTGAAATTTTGCCAAATAGTGTTTAGCGAGAGAGATTTTGGTGTCTGTGACACCCTGAGGTCCTCTACAGTGTTGTCCCAAAGCATGAGAGCTCATAACAGTGTTACAACAGACCCAGAGTCCACTCTTGCTATGGTGCTGGAACTTTTACATTCCTGAAACGCATGGCTGGGGACCATTTGTGTAAGCCTTTGTGTGAAGGCAAATTTTTTGGCTCTGGATTCAGTATTATAAGGTCAGGACTGGACTTATTGGGTGCTGGACTTGACTGCTGAAGGTCTGCGGTGTATTTTCATAAGCAGGTGGCTTGGAACAGGAGAATTTTCAGGGCAGAGAATTTCCAAAGCACTGAGCAACTGACTCCTGGTAGATGAGACTGGAAATTATTGTAAATAGCTCATTGCAGTAATTATGCAAATGATTGTATTTACACTGACAGGAACTCAAGGAGACCACTCAGCTTAGTCTGGATGCACACTGGTGTAACTAGAAAGTGAAGCCTGGTCCATCACCTGGCTTGGTTCAGGACCTTTATAAACCTCCAGGATCCCGTGGCTGATCACAGATCATCCAGCAAAAGCCTGCCCTCAAGGACAGAAACTTGGTTCAAAGCTTTTACAGAGAGGAGTAGGCATGGAAAGACCTATATTACAGCGGTCACTGGGGTACAGAAGCTTTTTGCCTCCTTGCTATGCATTTTGTTACAAACAGTTCTCATTTCCCTAATTTAATTAGCTAGCGAAAGACCATTTACATTCATTAAATAAATCACCATTCTGGTTCATTGTGAAGCTAATGATCCAGTCTCTAATTCATGCGGTTACAAGGAACTCGATAAACAAAAGTAGCTGCTGCCAGCAAGCGCCTGCCCTGGTGAAACCTGGCTTTGCCAGCTCCATCCATTCAACGGTGGCCACATGGAGAGCCCAGTGCCCCCTGCCCTGTCCCTTTTGTACCTGGATGCTGCTGGGTTCAACGGAAGTTGTGCGTGGTCCCCGTTCTCCCCCTCTCCCAAGGGCATGGCGAGTCCTTGCTCTGTGTAGCACATGCCTGCTTATGCACAGAGGGTAGGAGTTGTATGGGGGCTGCCTGGAAAAGCGTACTATTTAACTCAAAAATAAGTATTTGTTTTTTGAAGCTTTGGAGGCTGTTGGTTTGATCTTGGGTACTGTGAAGGTGGGACGCCTCAGATGGTTTCCAGGAATTGAGAAATATCCACAGTGCAGAATCAGTCACACAAGTGACTGAAATGAATAGGAAGTGGACAACTAAACAACTTCATGGTGTAGGATCCAGGGTGGAGGTCCAGGGGTGAGAAAAAGGGTGCAGCTGCCTCTGCTGCATGGTGTAGAGCATGTGGTGGGCTTTGGTTCTTCATGAAGAGGAGAGTGATGGGACTGTGATCCCAGTGTAGAACTTGCACTGAACGTGGTGTTGAACTTATAGGTCATGATGGGTGGGGACTCTCTTAAGGAGATGGGTCTCATTTTCTCACCACCATGGTAATGCGGTAATGCAAGTGGTTCCTCTTGAGAAACTATGAGAATATGACCAGAGTCTCATCAATTTTACACCAGCAATGTTGATGTCACTGGAGTCACTCCAAGTTCAGACCAGAATAATCCAAGCTAACTGAGGATTCTGCTTCCATCCCCTCGAGGGTAGGTATCCAGAGATGGATGAGCCTAAATGAATCACTTCCTGCCCAAATTTTTTTCAGGCACCAGGGAGTCACACTTTGAAGTCTGAAATCCCAGCTTCATCCATCTGAGATGAATTCCCCTTGGGAGTACCAAGATGTGGGGATGGAATTTGGCTTTCCTGTCACTGCTGGGAAGTTCTGCTGACAGCTCTGTAGACCTTGACTGCATCGATGCCCTGCAGCCCTGTTATTCATTTCTTTAAATTCTAGCGAGGGGAGGTACCACTTTGCAGACCAGTCCAGGGCTTTCAAACACAGCCACATTTCTTAACAGCCTTTTCAGACGGGCTTGTGTTAAACGCTTTTGAGGTAATCTAGCCAGCAGGGCTCAGATCTGTCATGGATTTCTAACTAAGGTATGTGAGCTAGGACCCTTTCCTGACTGATCTAAACTGCTTCAGCCTTCAGAGAGGGACTGAACTGAGTTAAGATTCGGGACTATAATCTTGAGCCTTTACTGTAGTTTGGTCACTCTCTCTCTCTCTAAAGGCAAATAAATTCAAATGATGAACTACACAACAGAAAGCTGAAAAAACATAAGTTTAACTGCAGCATTGTTCCAAACCATGAAAATCTATTATCTTTTTCATATTTCTAAACCAATACCCCTGCTGTTTCCTGAAAGTCTTTCCTGTTTTGGCCCATCGTTAAAAACAAAGCCTATCTACATCTGTGCACAGAATAATTGGAAAGAGAAGAGAATTAGTCTGAAAGGTAATGTAATAGCTTTATAAGTACTCACAGGAAACAAAGATCTGTGGAAATGTACAATACTGGAATAGCAAATACCTGTGTCTTTGGAAGTCACTAGTCAAAGTGTCCAAGGCTGCTTTTCTAGTGGGTGGAACGAGAAAGACAGATTGATTCAAGCTACCCTAACGTACGTGTCCCAAGCAGACTGGCTGAATTACCCTCTTGAAATCTCTTTCCCTTGCCTGCAGAAAGTATACTTAGAGTAAATTCTGATCTTTTTTAAACGTGCAAACTTAGGTGATATGAATCATACCCTGGCATCTATTCAGATAACCAGCAGAGATTGCAGAAAACAAGGAGAAATTTCCAAGTGCATTAGCCAAGCAACTGCCTCTGAGTCCTGCAGGTACAGAAAGACCAAACCTTCCCCAGGGAACTTTCTGCTGCCTACTTCAGGACCTTAGTTTGTATGCTCAGGTCATGAGCACAGTCACCTAAGGTATAGCCAGTGGAGAGAAAAAGAGAGAGAACTCTTCAGAGGGCAATTCGGAGCAGGAACATGAGCTGGCTTGACAATAGCTGTACTGAATAGGGCTGTCATGATAGGCATTAATCTTAGCTTGTTAGGATGGAAGCAGCATCTTCCTTCATGTCCGCCCACCACCACGATTGTCAGGGCTGCTGCCAAAACCAGCCAGGAATCTTGAACAGACAACAGCATCCCCTGAGCAAAGGTGTAATCACCTTTCAATAATAAAGCCCAGCGTTAGTACTTTTTTGTAGCTTCAGCTTCAAAATCAATTTGGGTAAGGCAAGGGAAAATTGTGGTGCCAAAGCAGACTAAAAACAATGAAGGCATTTTTAGTTACAAGATGTTAAAACATGAACCCTGAAATTAAATTTGGTATGTTTTTGCCCAGTGTGCCTTTGTTTTCTCTCCCCATGATATTGCGTCACAGCAAAGCATGCTCCTTGGGGTTTAATGGGAACAATGTGTTTCTTTTTCTGAGGTGGTAAGGAAAGACGTTAGGTTACTCTTACTTACTTGGATAAATGCTTGTGTTTTGTGAAGGACCTCCCAGTAAGTGTGTGGATATTGCTGATGTTTAGCAACTGGACTTGGAAGCAAAATGGATTGGACTTGAAATAGAGGTGATGTTACAGCTGAAGCAAAGTCTCAAAAACAAATTACAGCTGTTGATAAGGCATGGTAAAGACTGGAGGAGGGTTCTCTTCTCCCAACACAGGCACAAACCCGGTGCTAGCACCCTTAGCTATGCCTAAATATGCAAGATAGCTTGGGGCACCCCCTAGACAACCAGCTTGTCTGGGTGGCTTTCTGGTAAAGTGGAAGGGCATAATGTATTTTGCCTTCCTGTGTATTAATGCATATTAATTAGGGAGGTGTTAACTGGAACACACACTCTCATGATAAGATCATGAGAAGCCACAGACACAGTTCCTCCAACAGATGCACAGCCGTTTCTCCCTTGCCATGCTAAGCCTCCTTCCCCTGTGAGTCCTCTGCAACTTCAGGGCTTGTGGTTGAAGTTAAGGACTAACCCCCCTCCTCCACTTTTCATTACTGGGGTCAGAAATGGGACTCTGGGGACTTCCTAAGATGTGAGTGTAAAATCTGCATCATATGGCAGGCTTTGGGGTATCACCCACCCCCAGCTCATACTAAACACGGAGACATATCCATGAGTGTTGCACACCCATCTCACCCACTTTCGAATCCAGTCCTGCACAAAACGTGCCCATGTGCATTCAGCCTCAATCCTTGTTTCCAAAGTTAATTACCTTTCTCCCCTTAAAGAGAATTCCTGCACTGTTGACATTCATCATCCGTGTGTCAATCCCGTCGTGCGAAGATGTATTGTGCTGTGTACTCCGTGCAGAGCTGGGAGTGTCCCAGTGGCGTTTTCTGAAAGTCATTTTGAGTAATCATCCCTGGAGGGTCCCCTAAGCACATTCAGCTCTACATCAAGCAGCATCACCTCTGCCTCATTAGCATTCTGCAAAGCCGTGCTCCCTTCCCCCTCCTGCCCTCTTTGCTCTTCACAAAAGACAGACAGAAAGTCCTTCCTCTCCTCAAATAGCTCCGCCACTGCCTCGTTCATCTTAGCACCTAAATCAGAACTGCCGTGCGCTTGCTGCACACCGTTATTTTTCACTCTGTCCCATCCCCTGCTCCTTTGGTGTCCTTCAGAGGAGCTCATGGCAGCACTGTGAGAGCCTTCTCCCCTGCAGCTCCTACCATCCATTTATCTCCACCTTACCAAATTGTTTGAATAGCCAAGACTATTTCTACGCTGACTTTAGGAGGTTGAAAACATTTCCAGAGGCCTTACAGTGTTCGCCCTATTCCCCTTTCCACATACATTATTGCTAAATCTTCCTTAGATCCGGGGCTTGGAAGGGCACAGATGTGGCTTAAAGGTGCACAGGTCTTGAGCTGAGTCTTTCCAAACTTTCTTCTTGTGTAGATCTCAGAGAACTCCAGTCCTCCCTCCTCTCCTGTTGGGTCCCTAAGGTGGGGAAGGGCTCTGCGTCAATAACGCAGATGCTCCAGGCACGGCTGCATGCTGGGGATGATGTAGGACCTGTGATTTACCATCTTTTTCTCATAGAACAGCAGCATGAAAAGCCACTAATTGAGTCTTTAGCTTCAAGGTACGTTGTCTTTGATGGTTTTTCTGCTCTCCCTCCCTCTGCTGCTTCTCATTCCTGCCGTCAGGCTGCTGCATACCATCCTTTCTCCACTGCCAGCACAGCTGCTCTGCTGAGAGCTGGTGTGGGGAATGGATCCAGCTTAAAAGCAGCAAAGACAAAACAGATTTTTTGGGGGGTAATCAGTTGCTTCCCTGATTCTTTTTGTCCTACCGTACAGCGTTGTGGCACTACACCATGAAATGGCAGCAACAGACACTTGGGAGGGGTAAGGGACAAGGACTGGGAGAAAATTGTTTAAGCCGATGTTGCTGAAAAAGAAAATGTATCATGAAACCACAGCCTGAGGTGCAAGGTCTCTAAGTGAAATAACAGAGGGATAGTGTCACGTTCCTTTAAATCCCCCAAGGAATTTGACTTACTGGACAGAAATCATTTCTGCAAGAAAAAACCCCCAAACAAACGGCCTTTATAAATGAGGAAATGCTTATTATCTCCTTCACCCTCTGCTCCTTTCTGTGCCTCTTCCTTTCAAAGTTAGAGCCATGAGGACATACAGAGATGCAGAATAATGCAATAAATAAATAAGTGCCCTGCAGCTCGATTTTGACCGCAAATATTTTAGATCTGCATGGATTTGCAGAGACACCGTAAGCTGTGCAGCAGAATGAAAGCCTGGCAGCATTCACAGCTCCAGACCACTGCTGAGAGCTGTTCAAATACTTCTTTAAAGAAAAAGAAAATCATGGCAAAGGCTGAAAACAGCAAGCCTACCACCCCCAACTCGCTCCTCATTTCTCAGTTCAGCAGATCCCAACGATATTTCCTCTGGTGTTAGGATAGGTGCTTTGAAAATCTGCCAGAATCACGTTGTTTGTTCTTGGTGTTAGAGCCACCAACTCCACCACCTGAAAGAAGTCCTTATCACCTAGAAAAATGGGTCTCTCACCCCACGGCATGTGGCAAAGAAAGGCACAGAGGTTGTTTTTGCAAGTGGGAATCTGCTGTTCACATTAGTTTCTGAGGCAGCTGAAAAATTTAGCACTGAGAATTTTTGGAAAGCATCTTCACTTCTCCTTTACTGGCATGGTCCTCCCTGGGCTATTTTGTCTGCCACTAAAAGCAATTTGAATTCCTGAGGCATCTGGGGTGGGACTTCAGACATGCTTAACTCCTTCTGGAGGTATTTAAAAGATGTGTAGACGTGGCACTCAGGGACATGGTTTAGTGGTGGACTTGGTAGTGTGAAGTTAATGGCTGGACTTGATGATCTTAAGGGTTCCTTCTAACCTAAATGATTCTATGATTCTGTAGTTAGTGAAGAGAAATAGGTGCCTCCAGAAACTGATTTGGCCCTGCTAAGATCCAAATCACCTTTCAGGAGTGGCTCTGAGTTGCCCCAGGCTGTAGCACAACCTGGAGCAATTCGGTTCCCCACATACGCACTTTGGTCTGGTGTCAAATGTTGAGATGGGTTCTCCAGACCCAATGGTGCTACCTTTTTGATGGCTGGGGCAGAGAAAGCACGGGCATTTCAGGTGATGACAATCAGTGCACTGAGGACTGTGTTTGTGTCTGTCACTTCTATCTTCTTTCTTCACCTCTTGCATCTGATTTCCCTGTGGTCCCTTGAACTCCTCCTGATCTCCAATTCCTTTACCTCCTCCTGCCCCAGCTCCTGTCTCCTGCTGTGTGCTGAAATGGGAAGCTCCTGGGGATGTTGGACCATCCAGTTGATGTGGCTATAGTGCTACTGGTGTCTGAGTCAGGTAGCCTCATGCTAGTTGTGGTGCTGCACCATAGCTGCACCTTCAGACTATAGTACAAAATCTTTGTCCTCAGGCAGGAAATGAGCTTAAAATGCTTGATGTTAAACAGCAACCAAAGACTATGAATATTAGGCATTGCAAGACCTTGGAAAATCATAGAATCACAGACTGGTTTGGGTTGGAAGGGACCTCAAAACCCATCTGGTTCCAACCCCCTGCCATGGGCAGGGACACCCTCCACTAGCCCAGGTTGCCCAAAGCCCCATCCAACCTGGCCTTCAACACTGCCAGGGAGCCAGGGGCAGCCACAGCTTCTCGGGGCACCCTGTGCCAGGGCCTCAGCACCCTCACAGGGCAGAATTTCTGCCTCAGATCTCATCTCTCTTCCTTCTTTTAGTTTACACACATTACCCCTTGTTCTACCACTACAGCCCCTGCTAAACAGTCCCTCTCCACCTTTCCTGTAGGCCTGTTAGTTACTGGAAGGTGCTCTAAGGTCTCCCTGGAGCCTTCTCTTCTCCAGACTAAAAATCTGGCCAAGTGTAGCACAAAGAAAGTAACTGAGTGTCAAAAGTATATCCTTCCTAAATGTGAAAACAAGGGCCAACGTGACGGGGATGCGTCCAAGCAGCATGCAAGGAGGCAAGGCTCCTATTGCCTTGAAGCTGAGAACCATGGTGTGATCATGAGCGTGGTGCTAGGATGAGGAACGGCTGAAAGGCCAAACCCTTTTCCATCTCTGATCACTAATATGAGGCTGCAGTAACACAAATGTGGGAAGCAAACATCTCCAATTTTGTCTTCTGGTTTGAGGGCAGGCTTAATCCAGCATCAGTGTAATTGTATTGCCCTGTGGTTTACTGAACCAGTCTGTTCTTGTTCCCGGTGGTTAATACTAGCTGCTAAGACTTTTTGCCTTTAATTCTTCTTTTGACATCTCTTTTTGTCCTAGCTTAGACTAAAGGGCTTAGCTTCTGAAACATGCAACTTGGTATCTCTAAAGCATCTTAAGACCTAAAACCCCAATATTTAAGTACATCAGTTTTGATGTTTCTCTTTGGTCTTCTTAATACCTTTGGAGGTATAAGCAGACTTTCCATTCTGTATTTATGCAGTATCTTACCCAGACAGGTCTTAGTTTACAGCTGGGGTTCCTATGTATTGCTGAAGAGATCCAAACTCATCTGTCTGTTCTCTTTATCTGTCTTTAACCAGCATAGCTCAGCTGCAGACCCTTCACAGAGTGGGCAGGAGCTCACTCAACCTCACTTACTTGAGTGGAGGGGTCCCTAAACCAAGGTATGGGCCCGCTGTAGCAGATTACCTTGGGAAACTTTCTCTAAGTAATGGCAAATGCATGCCACTGCTGTCCTCTGAGACCCTGCAAATCCTTCACCTCTAAGTTTCCCCATTGTGACTTTCAGGGAGGCAGGTCCAGAGAGGTACTGTTGGTGCAAACCAACATCCCCAGGACAGGACCACACTGTCAGTGTGGCATCAAAACTTTTCTCTGTGGCATCTTCTGAGCATCTGCTGCACCAAGCACAAAACCCTCCCTGTGGGACAGACTGTGGGGGCTGGGAGCTTCCTTCCCCCTCTTCCCCAAGCCCTTCCACTTAATTTGTGTCATTTTGTTCAGATGCAGCTGGAAAGAATTAAAATGTCAGCCAGGCACAATTGCCTCTATTGAGATGAAAAGCTGCTGGAAGAAACAATGCTAACAAGCATGGCAAAGAGAAAAAGGGAAAGCCTGGTGCTGTTTAGCTGGTAATAATTAGCCCCAGAAATGGAAAGAGGCAAGATCCAGTGTAGCTCCCGTTCAGTTCAGGGGAGGTCCAGTTAGGACCAGGTTGATGAGTGCTGCTTAATTGCTGTTAATCCGTTACTGGATGAAGTCTGGTCTCCAGGTCTCCCATCATGCAAAAGCATGTGGCAAGCCGGCTGCAGAGAGAAAAGGCAGGCAGAGATGCTCCCAGGACTTGTCTGTGGTGGGAGGTTACCTGCTTGGATAGGGTTACTTGGTGACCAGTGGTTGTGGGGGTGCATGGTTTAGGAGATCATCTGGATATTTGTATGTTATCCAACACGGAGTGACAGAAGGAGAAGATTTCAACTGTTTAAGCCAAATGACTGTGTGAGGTCAGGACTCACCCCACCACAGCCCAAGGCACTACAGGTAAAGAATAATAGATTCAAGGAAATCACTGAAGCTCCACATGCCTTGACTAGGAGAAGGGATCAGATGTGGGACCTGTTGGATCAGGAACATGCAGCAGCCCTACCTTGAATACTCAGTATTTTATCCTGCTGGTCAGCTTTGGAGAAGTATAAAAAGTGGGACTAGAAAGGTCCTGATGGGTTGTAACTCCTCCTGTTCCTGTGTCCTCACCCACAGCTTCTTATAACAGCTGAGTTCCTGCAAGAAATGTGGAGGATGCTCTGGGTCTACCAGCCCCTCTTCCTTCCCTCCCCTCTTTCCAAATCTTCCGTCTTCTTCTGGACAACAGGAGGACAATCCAGACAGCCTCGTGCCCATTGTGCATCCAGTTTCTGTAGCAGGAGCTGTAACCAACTGCGCTCTTCCTTTTCTTCTTCACACCTTCCCAGTGCAGCCCAGCACAGCACACACTTTATAAACCAGCCTCCTCAGATGAGGGCCTGAGGTCAGGGTGTCTTCCATGCTGCGTGAGTGGCTTCATTTATACCAGGGTTGCATTGGGCAATATGGGAATAGAGAGCACTGGGAGTGCAGTGATGTCCGAATCACGCTGGAAGTACTTGCAAACTGGAGATCGACTGTCTCTGGTCTACCCAGCTCTTAAAGTCCGTGATGATTTCATGTGTTGTTCCAGGTCTTTCTTGCTTACGTGCCCTGGGGTAGGTCAGTGTTTTCTTCTGTTGCTGCAATGCAATGCTGGTGATGTAGTTTGCATCCACCATGAGGTCAAATATTTGATGTGCCTGGGAACTCCTGTGTTTTTTTCAAGCTAAAGCAATTGGCCTGATAAATGGTATGTTCCCTCCCTACAGATCTTGCTTAAGCTCAGCCTTGAAGTCTTTCAGGCAATATTTATCCCACATCAATGCTGCAAACACAGATTGCTGCTTAGAAGGAGCAAGATGGAAACTGGGGAGGACATGCCAAACCAGATAATGGGGGAGACAGGACATCCTGGAAATTGTTTTTAAGGTGGGATTGATGGCAGAGAAAGGAAAACAGATTAAAGGAAAATGCAAACTAGTTGTACATGGTTGAAATCAAGAGGTCTTAAGAATGTGTTTAAATGTTTCCCTGGCCTGATGTCTAGGAGTTGCTCCATCGCAAAAGCCAAGGCAGAGCAGTGAAAGACCGCTGCTGACCAGAGGAATAAAACTGCACCAGACGCACTGTGAAAGCTGAAGTGTACCTTTTACTCTAACAAAAAGCCTGGCCCCAACATGGCAGGCTGAGTTCATTCTGAAGCACCAACGTGTGGGTGCCTGTCATTGCTTTTTGAGATGGGGGCTGCCCTTCTGTCTCTCACCTAGGTCAGTAGTTGTGCTGTGTCATGACTTTGTCACAGCAGTGCAAACACCCGACTGAAGCAAGGTCCAGCACTTCTGACATCTGCTTGTACATGCCCTATCTTTTAATGCAAGCAGCAACACACGTACCAGTTTGGTGGGACAGAGAGCTGTGATGTCTCTTGATGTGTGTTTTCAAGGGGGAGGCAAAGGAAGAGAATGGATACTCAGACAAAGCCAATTCTTACAGTCCAATGGTCCGGTCAGACCATTGTTCCAGTTAATCCCATCTTCTCAGATAGCAACTGCTCATTGGGAAGATGAGATTCTTCCCAGGATGCAGCCGGTGAGCTGTGCAATACCCTAAACCGTGTGAAAAATGGCTTTCTCACCCTCCCATGTAAAGTTCTTACGCTCTCCGAAGCATAACATTACCTGAATAATATTGTCTTCCTGCTTCTTTTGGTTAAGCTCTTTCTTTGAGCTGAGATTTCTCCAGCGAGTCATTGAAGTGAAAATCACTCCCTGATGGTCCCTATTGTGGTGACTTTCACAATACACTCTCTCCCCTTCCTCTGTTTTATCTCTTCCTTCAGAGCTAAGGGGTAAAAATGACAGTAGATGGTCATGAATTGTTTTGCAAGTGCAAGACGAGGTCCCAATTTCTCCCATGCCTGGCAGCAAGATCCCTTGCACAAATTGCTGGAGTGTCTGAAATAGGAAACAGCCATGTAAGAGATCTCCTACGTAAGAGATCAGTGAGGATGCTCTCTGCCACCCTGTCCTAGTTTGAATTGCACTGCAGTTTGGATGCACTCAGGATGCTTTCCTAGGTCTGTCCTGGATACAGCAGCACATCTGCCACAGCAGCGTGGAGTTCCCTTGGGCTGTCCTGCTCTCCAGGGAGGGGCTGGAGCCCTCGGTGAACTACAGGATGCTGCAGCTCTCAGAAACTGAGTAATTAAAGACTGCAATAGCTTCCTGACCTGCACTGCAGACCCAGTTAGGAAATTGGCGTGTGTTGCTGCAGTGACACCACTTCTACTGGTGAAGCATCTGGAGAACCTCTGTATCAGGCCTGGGGCCCTAATTGAAGAAGTTGGGTTTGCCAATTGCTAAGCCACCATTCTGAGCTTGAATGCCAGCCTCTGAGGTTCAGTGGTGCCATTGCAATTGGCTTTATGAAAAAGAATTCGTTATTCTAGATGTGGTAAACTCTATCCTGGACAAATCTGGACCTCAAATAGACTTTAGGTCCCTGATTTCCAGTCTGGTTCCCATTTGTATCTTAGAAAAACTCACTTCCTCAGTCCTTTCTCTGTGAGTAGATGTCCTACACCCAGAGGTGGTATGTCCACATGAGCCTCTGTCTTGCCTTGAGTTCACTCAATGGTAGCTATGTCCTGCCAACATTACAGGACAATCTCCTAAGTGTATTGACACCTCTTAATGCAGGTTTTGTCCTGCTTTCAGGCACTATTTAACACACTTTGTGGCTTGGTCCAGGGCTTTTCCCCAGGGCTTTTCCCCATCTGGGTAGCTTTCGAGAAGGGCCTCCAAATGGAGCTGATGCTATCCCAAGCCCAGCACAAGAAACAAAACATCATATGTCCCTGGCTTTGCCTCCCCAAAAGACTATTACATCACATCCTCTTGCAGCCAAAAGCCTTGGGATGCCGGGAAAAGGCTGCTGCTTCAAGATGGTCCCCTGGCTCTGCAGCTGTGCTCCTTCAGAAGACTGCTTCCCCTCCTTCTTCTTGGTGCTGCCGTCTGCTTCCAGCCTTCGTGAATCCCTGCAGGGGCCTTGGGAGGAGGAATTACCCTTCCGTTAGCACTGCTCTGCATCCCAGGCTCCCATCAGGAGGCCGGGCGAGGAGGGCTTTGCCATCAAGGCGGTCTCTTTCCCATCCCTGCCAAATTGCCCCAGGGTGCCTCATTAAGCCTGCTGCTCCCTCACTGCAATGGAGCTCGTTTCTTTTTTAACGCACGGGCTGACAGGCCTGGAAATATCAAACTCGGCAGCTTCGCGCCCTGCTCAGATCTGAAGCGCCGTGCTTCGGAGCTAATTAGCTGGATTTCAAATCAGAAGGGCAACTGGCTGCCTTCTCTGACAGCCCTGTTTCATCAGGACCTCCCAGGAAGATTGTTCTAAAGTTTTTCCCCTTCCCAGGCTTGAAATGAAGGCACAGGAAACTTCTCTTTTTCAGGGGAAGCAGGCATTAAATATTATTTTTTTTCCTTTGCCTCATCCAATACACTTCATACTTCCTTTTAGGCAAGTAAAGATCATTTCACACCTCCATTTCAAGAAGAACTGGAGAGAGACATGTTTGCTTTCCTGGGAATCTCCCTACACCACCACCTCCTATCCCACGAAAATCACCATCAGCACAAGAGCTGCCTGGGAAGAAGGCTGTGCTTTTTTTTTTTTTTTTCTTTTTTTGTATATTATGACACAATTCTCCTCTGCCTGCTGCTCTGCCTCTGGGAGGCCACCACAATGCTCAGTCACTTGCAGGACCGCAGGTTTTAGGACTGTAGTGGGGATTCTGAGCATCCAACTGGATTTTCCAAATTATATCCAATGTTCCCCATCTCAAGCCTTAAACTTCCACTACAGCCAGGGTATAGCTGAAGTCAGGAGTTGAATTCACAGTTTTAGTTCCTTATGTGTTGTCCAACATAAGATCAATGGTGATTTTGTGCTGCTCAGCATTATACAGTTGGAAGAGATCTAAGTTTTAAAGGCAGGTGTTTAATGCTTTTTGCAGAACAAACATTCACTGTGAGGGAGCATCAAAATCTCTACCCCTCCATAACCTGCTCTGATGTGCTACAGAATTCCCCTAAAAGCTTCTTGTGTGAATTTTGAGCCCACGTGGAGTTGTTATTCCCACCTCAACCCATTCAACCACTCTTCTGCCTTCATCTCTGGACCTTTAATCACCTCTGCGGTGGATGCTGGGTCCCTACACAATACGTTGCTATGGGCAATTGGCAGTCTCTGGGAACCTCTACAATAAATACCCACCTGAGTCCTCTGGCACCAATTCAGACAGGCACTTTCTTCTTTATTTTACCTCTCCACACCCCCAATTAAAAGTAATATGTCATTAAGTTGCCTTTATATTTGTGTTGGTGGGAATGTCAAATGCTTTCACAATACCAGCTCTTACAAAACCTGAGACAAAGAGTCCCACACGAACTGGCTGCCCTCCATCACTTCACTACAAAGTCCCTCATTGCACATCAAGCCTTAATAAAGGAAACCTAATGAGACACTGGAGGGGCCCCCAGCAACACAGGATCTGACACCTGAGGACGGGAAGTAGGGGGGCTTTCAAACCTCCGCAGCATTAGCTTGCAGGAGTTATTTAACTCAGTGGAGCTGGTACTCTCCTCCAGGAAAAGCTAGCTGAGCCCTCAGGAGAAGGGTTTCCAATGCCACCTCATGCTGGGGGCCTGACGTCTCCATTTCTGTGGAGTGATGCATCTCTCCATCAAGTGCCTTCAGAGCAGGGGGTGCAGCTCTACAGGAGCTGTGGGAGAAGATTTTCAGCTGAAAGCTTTGACGTGTCCTACACACGCTGTCTTATTAATCTCTTGCAGTCCTCCAGTGGAAGAGGGAAGGATGATTCATTCCCCGTTTGACTGAAAGCAAACCAGAGCATGAAGAGATGAAAGGATACCAGAAAGAAAACTTCTACCCTGCTCTCCTGAATTAGACCTTAATTAGTGCTTCTGGGTGTATCTACGTGGTGTGTGGAGACAGGGATGAAGTCACTCTGCCCATTCTGAGCTCTCTGGATACAAGAAGGACCAGATTAGAGGCAGGGCTGGGGCACCACAGCTGGATCATGTCCCTGATATTTCGCTCTCATGCTACGGCACAGCACTGTATGTGTGGCCTTTGGGTTAGGGCTGCCCAAAAGCTGCTGGGTCCTGGCAGAGCAGCTTTGTCCTGCCTGTCTCCAGCCATGCCACCAGGCTCAGTGAGGCATCGATAATCTGGTGATGAGGAGGGTGCGTTTATGATGACCCCAGAACTGCAACCTGTGTTGAGCTGATGGGCTGAGCAGGTCTGATGGGGCCGAAAGAAGGATACAGGGGCAGAACGAGGTCAGCCAAGGACATGACTCAGAAGGCAGCCTGTGAATCACCTTCACATCAGTTCAGGACACCCAGCCCTTCTCCTGAGCTGCAAACCCCCTCAGCCTCATGAGTGAGACATTGCTGCCCCACCGGAAAGTGTTGTGGCTGAAAGCAGATTGTGGTCAGAAAAGGTCTCATGTTCACTGGCGCTGCTCCTGAGCAATAAGCTCTGAGGAGCTAGGAGAGCCTACTGTGGGATCAGCAGGTAGAGGTTCAAAGCCTTATCTTTGGATTTACACGGAAATCTGTCTCTTTGGTGTTGCAGAAAATTTGGGGTGATCAGTGGAAAGTGCTGAGAATGAATCACGGCCCCTTATTCCCTTGTGAGCCAAAGGCTATGGAAAACTCACATACATTTGCCAGGCTAGTCTGATAGACCCTCTATATCCAGGATGAATCTAAACTCTTCTTGTTCAATGAGACATACCCATCTCAAATCCTGCTTTGCAAACGTGCAACATGATCAGTTCAACCTTTGCTAGAGGCACTCTGCTCTCTTTGAAGGGACCATAGCACAAGTTGTCTAATGTCACCCACATTATCTGTGGCTGCGTTGGTCATTGCAGGCTCCAGTGTGTTCACTATAGGTGCAGGACTGAGGTGGCAAAACTCCCTTAGCAGAGAGTCGGTAACAGCAATGCAGTTTGCTTGGGCAGTGGGATGCAGTGTATTGCAATCATCACATGTGGTGAAACCTGTATTAGGTGAGGAAAACAATCCCTTTGTCTTGCAGGTACTGGCCTCAGGGGGGTTAATCATCCCATTTATACCAGCCAGAGGAAAGGATGGTCTTATATCGTGCGATATGATTGTTTATGATCCTTATTTCCTCTCTGACCTGAGCACATGGCAGTGTCCATCCTGGAAAAGAGGTGATGTGAATAGTTTTCCACATCATGGGAGTGCTGGTGGACAACACGCTCTCCATGACCAGCAGTGTGCGCTCGTGGCTGTCCTGGCTTCAGCTGAGAGGGTTAATTTTCTTCATAGTAGCTGGTATGGGGCTATGTTTTGGATTTGTGCTGGAAACAGCGTTGATAATACAGAGATGTTTTTGTTATGTGGACCTATTGTTGAGCAGTGCTTACACATAGCCAAGGCCTTTTCTGCTTCTTGCACTGCCCTGCCAGTGGGATGGCGGGGGGTGCACGAGGAGCTGGGAGGAGACACAGACAGGACAGGTGACCCCAACTGACCAAAGGGATATTCCATACTATGTGACGTC
>VXBL01009128.1:169210-183448 GCA_013400195.1 Aramus guarauna | reverse complement strand
CCTGGACGCCATCCTGTGCACCCTGCTGTGGGTGATCCTGCTTGGGCAGGGGGTTGGACGAGATGATCTCCAGAGGTCCCTTCTGACTCCTACCAGCCTGGGATTCTGTGATCTGCTCATTTCTAGGAAGCAGTGATTAAAACCAAGACATTCCTTTATCAGAAGCGAAGGAGACCTCTGGTCCCACTAAGTGGTGGATTTGTGAGACACAGGAAATGCTGGTGGGACTGACTGGACTTGCCTTCACCTGCTTTGCGTTGCCAGTGTAACAGGAACGAGCTGTTTGCACCCTCAGGCACATAATTTCCCTTGTGTGCTGGAGAACCAGGTTTCTGCCTGTGGAGAGGAACTAATGTGCAGCTAGACAGGCACATGTCTGCTCTCGGGACCTTATGCAGAAAAGATGCTGAGCCCTGGTGTCCTCCCCTGACTGCTTGCAGATGAGAGTTTCCCACACCATCCTTAAAAGCTATCCCCATAGGGAAGCCGGGCCAAAGCATGGTTTGCCGTATAAAGTTACACAGTGTGATGCTACCCAGTATCTCTGCCAGAAGGTAAGAATTTCAGGACTTCTTGCACCGTCCCTGTTTTATTAATTACCAGAGGACTGCATTTGCTTAGCTATCATCTAAAAAATATGTGCTTGCCCCACCCTCGCAGGAAAACTTGCGTTACTTCACTGGAAGGTGAGCTCCCAGCTCTGCACCAAGTCCGGAGGAACCAGACTGTTGAATCAGCCTTGTGGGGACGCAGCCAATCCAAGCCAAGCAGCTAGTCCCGCAGATTTTATGGATATTGTTCCAGTCCAAATCCTACTTCTAGCAACGGTCAAGACCGATTGAATCAGAGGAAGAGGCATCAGCCAACGCTCGGTGTACTTAGTGCATGGGGAGCTGAGCACATCATCATGTTGGACAGCATTGCACATAAAAACATTTACTTTGAGAGCAGTCAGCATCGTGCTCTGTCCAGAAAAATCGGATCCTCCTTCCTTCAATGTGCAGAACTGCAGATGGTTTTAACAGCTGTAATGTTTTGCAGCTTTTAAAGCCAGCATCCATCCTTTAATTCAGCTTCTGTATCACTCAATGACCCGGTTAGCAATGCTAACAGAGAGGATGAGTTGTCATTTTGTTTCAAATGCATTTTCAGTGGTTGACCAAGACATTGGAAGATGCTCACAAGAGGGAAACAGGCAGGTCCTGCGGCTCAGAGTCTGGCAGAAAAGTGTCTTTGCTTTCCAGGAACTGTTGGTTCTTGTTCTCTCTTGTCCCTGCTTTACAGTTGCAGAACCTGACTGACTGAGAAGAGATTCAGACCTGGTCTGTCTAACAAGCTCAGTTTTAATTCAAGAGTACAAACGTGGTCAGATCTCTTATAAACAGATCGATTCTTGCTGGCGGAGGATCTTTCTCCTGAGGAAGTTTTGGTTAATGGTAATCTGGCAGCTACAACCAGGTGAAAGCTGCTGGAGGACCAAACCTTCCTCATCCAAACTCTAAAACACCACAAGCACTATAATCCACTGTGTGTTTGAAACCAGCAGGCGAGTTCTGCACTGCTTCATGCCTCGTTCATTGCCCATTGCGTCCAGCCAGGCACCATGCTGTCCAGAGATTTGTGTCTGAGTCCATCCCAGGTGCCATGAAGAACAGGGATGTGCTTCACCCAAGTGATGCTCATTGTCTGCCTAGGCAGAAATTTGGAACAACTTTGTAACCCAGCCACTCAAAGCAAAACAAAGCCCAGCACCAAATAATTCAGGTGCTGTATCCTGAGGGTCTTGGTTTTGATCCAGCTGGATCCTATGTCCAAGGCTACGAGGAGAGGCCAGACCCTGCCTCAGGGCCCTCAGTCATTGGCAGTCTGCACTCAAAAACCTGGAGACCTCAGTCCATCACTTGGTTTTATTTGAAAACGACCATCTGAAGTCACAACTATTTAAAGATCATATCTATTTAAAATACACACACACACGAAAGGGAGATAGAAATAGCAGGGGCTGTGAGGAATGGGGGCTGAGCTTGAATTCTTCCTTGTCTGAACACATGGTGACTTGGATGCTTTCCACGGATGGATCACAGCCGCCGTTCCTGGACTGCCAGCGGCAGGGAAAGCACATCTCCCACACATAGTGACAGCCCCGCTACCATTAAACCCGTCCCTTTGGTTTATTTGTAGGTCGTTATCAGACTATTTATAGCTGGCACCTATTTCTAACCCTTCAGACTCACTCGCGCATGAGAGGCATCCCCACTTACAGAGTTCCTGGCAAGCCAGGGATGTTTGAAGTGTGGCATCTGTGGGGATGAGAGAAGAGAAAGCCCAGCACAAAAGAGAGATGGAGAAGGCAGGCAGGGCACAAGCTATCTCAGGACCATCACTGACCTAACAGAGAATACCTCCATCTATATGATACCTACTGTCACTCCTGCCTCATGGGGTTTACAGCCTGACCATGGTGATGGGAGAGGAACCAATCCTGGGATAACCCCTTGGGTCTTTTTTCCTTTTTTTTTTTTTTTTTTTCCCCAATATTCTTCTCTCTTCTTCCTGGCTTCTTACTTCAGGCTAAATTTCTCCTTTCTACAACTTTTCACCTTCTGGAGACATTGTCATTGGCTATTGTGGCCCCATGGAAAGAACCTGCCTTGGCCACAGGTGTAGAAAACAGAGTCATCTTCTCATTCCAGGTACAGCTGGTCTTTCTACAAGCACTGGGATACCCCATGGGACTTGCTGCACCAAGCATGCTGCCTGCCTCCCAGCCTGAGCAGCTGCAACCCATGGGCTCTGCACCAAGCAGAGACCTGGCTATAGGCATCTGGCACTCCGTGAAAATGCTGGCTGCTGTCCGAGCTTCTCCCTGCCTGTTATAGCACAACAGCTGTGAAATACATTACTCACAGATGTCTATAATTAGGGTCCGGCACTGCCTTCCGATGGCATCTGAACCAAAAAGGCCAACGAAAATTGAACATGCTAGCTTGAGCCAAAGATTCATGCTCTGTAGACCTGTGCAATTCAGTTTTACTGATTTAGCCTCATCCTAATTGTGGGAACCAATGGAAGGAACCCTGGATCCAAAGGGATCATAGCTGAGCTGTTGTTTCCAGCAAGACATTCCCATATGGTCAAGAGGCTTTATGTCCTGGAGTTGTGTAGGAACCTGAATGACAGAAGTAGGTCTTTATTGCTATGTTTTGGGATGATTATGTGTGCCTTCCTGCCTGCCATGGAAAACTAATTTGCATCTCGACTAACACCAGCTGTTTTGCTACTGTTGATGAGCTTCAGTCATCTGTAAGTTCTGTCAACAACATCACATTTTATATATAGTGCATTTTCCAACACGAGCCAGCACCAAGAGCCTTTCCTCAGTATCAGAAAATACCCTATAGAAAGCGAGAACACCAAAAAACACCCAAATAAACTCACAGTTTCCCTAAATAAAACTTACTTAAAAATTTGCCTTCAGGGAGCTCTGTGCAGTTTTGGGGAAAGCAGGCTGAGCTTGTTGAAGGCATTTTGTGACACAGTGTTGGGGTGTCTCCTGATGGCCTCAGTCCCCAATTTTGTAAGAACCTCTGCGTATGCTTTAAGCACACAAGTAGCCCCAACAGCAGGTAACGGACAACTGATGGAGACAGGCAGCAGTGTAAAAGATGATATTTGAAGGTTGGTAGCCTTTT
The DNA here is from genome assembly GCA_013400195.1 of Aramus guarauna. NCBI lineage: Eukaryota > Metazoa > Chordata > Aves > Gruiformes > Aramidae > Aramus > Aramus guarauna. Next base: position 179,756 of record VXBL01009128.1, on the reverse strand, counting down.
TTGATGGGGGGTCCATACATTTTTAGGAGGCTAGGCGGAGCAGGAGAGAGTCAACATGCATTCAGAATGAACAGTGAGGAAGAAGAGGCAGGAAAGTGCCAGCAAAGGAAAGAGATGGTTAAAATGAGCTCTCACCAAGATCACAGAGCAAGAACTAGCAGGAGTCAAACCAGAGATTCTATCTTTGTGGTCCCTGCTCAGATAATCTATATGCTGTTCTATCCTTCTTTACTGCCATTTTCCATTTATTATTGCCGTACTACAGAAGCAAAGAATAAAGGTGTATTGTGTTGTTTTGTTGGGGTTTTGTTTTGTGTTTTTTGTTGTTTGTTTGTTAGTTTGTTTGTTTTAATTTTACTTTGCAAATTGGCTGTGTTAACTTCATACTTGTGGATAGTTCCCATTAGTGGCTCTGCTGTTTCCAGAGATAGGGTATCTATCATTCCTGGAGATACATGCAAACTGACATTTTCTGTTAGACCAAAATATAATTAGATTTGCACACACCAAGCACAAGGTTATTGACCACGAAAGCAAAAAGACATCACATGAACAGCAAAGAACATCTAGGAGACACACCAATCCATCTAGGGACCAGCAGATACAAATCCTGAATAATAGATGGGCTAACATGATGCTATCAGGGCCAGTGTCCTGTCTGATTAAATCTACTTCATCAAACATCATCAAGGACAAAATGTCCCCTTTGCCCATAGTTAGATGCATGATGTGTAAGAAAAAAAAACAACAACACATTACTTCTAACACATTGCTGAGTTACTCTAAGTCCTCTGCATTTTGCATCAAGTGGTCACAAAGCACTACTGTACTTTGGGCATCAAATTGGTTTGCAAGTACTCCAGTTTTAGGGATTCATTAGATATTGCCTCAAACTGGAAAATTTACAGGCAAGCTCTCCTTTCCAGTCTGCTGTGCTGCCTGCCAGTGGACTGAGGACATGCTAAGTGTTGGGAGTGATTTGGGTTCCTTGCTGGTATGCATCCTCAAACCATATACTCATGTTTATGTTTTCATATTTAGTGTTTGTACAGACACCAAATTTGGTCTCCCTGGAAGCCTCAGGCTGACTCCGAAAAAACAGCATGGATTCACTCGGTGGGTCTGTGACCACTGATATTGCACGCGCTGCATGGTCCCAGCCTTTTTGGGGGAAAGCAGCTCATGGGCACACCCACTGTCAGTGCAATCCACAAGAAAAAAAACTAACCTCAAACTAGTTCAGATTACAGGTACAGAAAGTGAGTTATAAAAATCCATCAGCAACTGACTAAGGACTTTGCTAGCATATTTTTACTTTCCTGGGGAGGCAAAGAGAGGGATATCTCTCTCTGCCTATGACCTGGTGACTGACAGAGACTACGTCCGTGTTCAGCACATCTTGGACACGACAAACTGGCAGGTAGATTGGAAGTACTGGGTGAAACAATAATTCAATTTCTCTCATCAGTTCAGTTAATGGCTTTCATTTAGAGGGTTCATGGAGGATCATTACTCTCCATTAAGCTGTCACAGGTAGACACAGACAGATGGTAAACCAGTTTCCTCAAAGCACTCTACTAAAACCATCTACCTGGAGACAAATCCCTGAGCCTGGCTGTCAGAGGAGCCTGTCAGGCAGATGGAGGAGAGCCTGGGAAAGTCCCAGGAGCTGGCCACAAAGAACTCTGCTCCTGGTGGGCTTGCAGGAGCTCTGCAGGGTGTATAGGCTGAAGATGAGTGCTCAGGAGCAGACGTGCTGCAATATAAGGGTGGTCAGAAATTCAACCCAGAAGCTAGTCTCTTCCACTGCAGGAAACTATGAGCTGGAAAATCCTCTGATGCTGAGTGTGTGTGGCTGCAGGGAGCAGGAGAGCCCTCTCTTGGGTCAACACCACCTGTCCTCCCTCCTGTGCCACAGAAGATGGTCAAGAGCCCTTTAATCCAGGATGTTTTTCTGGTCCGTGTTGTGGGTGTTTAAACAACCTCAGAAAATTGGAAGCTCTACCAATCAGAGTCCCTGCCGCCTCTTAAAGCAATGATGTCTCAGTGGCGTGGGCAAGAAATTTGGGTTCAAAAGACCTCAGTCCACTCTCTCTCTACTACAGGGTGAATCTGAAGAAATCACATCCGTTTTCCATGAAGGATGTGTGAAGAAGTAGAATGCACCTCCGCTCCTCTGCTTTGACATGTTGGAGATGGCCTGGCCCTAGTTACACTATGAGTCAACCTGATATAGAAAAAGGGACACAGCTTCAACTTTTGTGCCTGGTCCCTTGGCTTCCCTCCTGCAGTTCCCCTGCCATAGCCCAGGGCTAGTACAGGTTGTGTGGCAGAGGACTGAGGCACCACATGTAAGCATTCTCCTAGAAAGGATCTCTTAGGGGATTTCCTGGGAGACAAGAAAAGTTTTGTCCACGCTTTTCAAAACTGTCAGAAAAGGAAATTTAAAAAGGCTGATGTCATATTCTCATCCTCACATTGAACAAGGTTTCTTGGGTGGAAATGTTTTTTCCTCTTTAATTTTCTCAGAGTTGTTTTGCCCTGTCCTACTTAGTCAGTAAAATTACATCAAGCCCTTTTTAACAACCCCTCCTTTTCCAGCATGCGGTCATGTCTCCTGGGTGGGACTTGTCATTCCTGAGTTATCCTGCAGCAGGAAAATGTCAAAGAGCTCCAGAAAGCCTTGTGAGGGTGTGTTGAGGGGGTTATATCAACACGCTAAATAATGGATGCCTTGTGTGGGCAGGCAAAGCCAGAGCCAGAGATGTACCAGGCTTAATGAAGGAGGATTTAGGCTGGCATTGCAGATGCAAGCACTGGAATGGCCCACTTGAGATGTCTCGCAACCTTTGTGGCCCTACAGCTGCTTGGAGGGGTTAGACAAAAAGTTCTTGGACATTCCTAAGAAATGAGAGATGCTGCATGGACACAAAGAAAGGGCTATCTGAGGAGCTGAACTGGGTTGTGGGGTCACAGAGCAGGTGAAAGCCATGACAAGGGGTCATGTGCAGAATGGGCACTCAGAGAGGGCTTAAAGGATTGCTGTTAGAAAGCAAGCTCCCTGTGGACATCCTTCTTCCATGTGACCTCCATTTCTTCTGCCCATGACCTGATGCATGGGGTAAGGAGAGCAGCAACGCAATACTCTCAAGAAAGAGACGTGCAATAGGAAGATCCACCTTTAGAGGTTCACACGCCCTGCAAAATGGCTCATTGAGAGTAAAACTCACCACCATCCCTGAAGGCTGGAGTTAATCTCTATCTCATGTACTGGAACCAGTAGACAAGAAATTACTTCTGCCTTGGAGGAAGACATCAACTTACTCTATAAAAGTCAAACTAAAGTCTTCAAAGAGTGTTACTTTACAGGAGTAATAAGCTACTTGCTTATTGCTGGCTGGGGCAGCTCCAAGACAATATCCTCCTTCCCTGTTGTATTCACCTCTCGCCTTTTGCAGAAAACCCAAGTTGTCAGTTCTCTGCTTTGTACCGCATTTCTCTCAGGTTGGCAGGGGTTTGTTACAACTACCACAATGCTGATAATGAATAATGAGTAAAAGGTCCTCCACATACGTACAACTCAACTTTGTCTCCTCTGTAATGCCTTACGCATGAAAAAAAAAAAAAAAAGGCCCTTAGCCAAAACGAGGAAGTGTGTCTGCAAACTTCTGAATTTTGCCTGAAGTCAGTTAACTTGAACATACTGTTATCCCAGTGGAGACAAGACCTCACAGTATTTCTGTACTTCTTTCCCTCACTCATATTCATCACAGTGATGGCTCACTCTAACATGTGGTGCTCTGAGCTCTGGGGTTACCAAAACCTGCCTTCCTATGGGTCCATGTCTTGTGGTTGATTCTCTAAGGTCTAGTAAGGGTTGAGGCTTTGCTACAGACTTTTCCTCTGGACAACCAGTAAAGGTTTTCTCCATTGACTATGAGCAGAAAATCTTTAGCCATAGAATACCTCAAAGGTCTCCACTTTTCTGTCAAAAGTGATCAAAATTGGACTGCATGTTTAAAAATACTTGAGGAAAAAAGAAGAAGACTGAATGGTTAGACAGGCAAAGACACTTACAGGGAAGCAATCGCAAAGGTAGCATGATTGCATAGCATTCATTTCCCTAGGAAACTAGGGCAGACAACGTTTTTGTTGCTTTCGATTATGTCCTGCTGTGCATTGCCATCTTCAGTCTGCAAACATCAAAAAGCCACTGCCGTAGTAACCACATATGACCTCTGATGCTGAACAGGAGGAGATAAAATCCCCAGTAACAGGGGACATATTTCTAGCTAAACTTCCTAGGCAATAACACTAGAAAAGTGTTTTATAAAATGCATAACATAATGAGAAGCTGAGAAAACATTTTCCAAAAATTCATTTCCAATCCCCTCTAACAATTGCCATCAAATTTTGAAACTTTGTACTTTGAAGTAGTGCAGAACAAAATAAGCATTAAATAAGGTCTGTATTATGGCCTGAATCAATCTGAAAATGTTTACATTGAGACCTCTGCCTTCATGGGGTGGAGCAACAGGATCATGGCCTAAAAAATAAGACTGGGCAGATGATGTAACCAACAGACAGGACATTTCATAGCACTGTCCCTAGACAGCCCCACATCAGTTCCAGGAATCACTATGCAACCTGGTGGGCCACAAGATGCTGAGCAGCATCATGGAGGGTAACTGCTAAAAGGGATGTCAAGGTAGCAGAAATGACGTGATGGGGAGACCTTCCTTGGAAAGAAGGTGTGTTACAGAGGGATATATTTCAGTCTTGTTACATGCGAGTTAGCTTGTCAGAAACATTTCTGCTATGAACTACCTAGTCATAGATGTACTTCTACATCTTCCTTAGCCAAAACCAGGAAATAAGTCACTCCTTATCTACAGAAATGCAGAACCATTTTCTTTGAGTGCCACATTAATGGGAAGAACCAGCAGGGAGTTCTTGAAAAGCACAACTGATACCATATATTTGCTGTATCATCTCAGATCTTGCCTCTCCCAGTGGTGAAGGAACAGGTGTCACACCGTTTACAATGCTGTGGTGGGTTGAAATGGGAAAATCTGATTTTGCATGTTTGTGTTTGTTATCAGCCTTGTTGAGAGAGGTGTTCAAGTCCTTCCCTCCTGTTGCCAAATTCTTTCCCCTTGCGTTTGTTTGTTGCAGCTAGACTCATAATTTCTGTCATGGGTCAGGCTTCTTATCCCAGGAGATGCTCAGTGAAACATTGAAGAGTCTGTCATATCATTAGATGAAAGTCAATCCATCTGGGCACAAGGTTTCCATCAGGCACCTTGGAAGAAGTGATCGTGCAGCTGCAAACACATCTGTGCAAGCCGCAGAGCTAGAACGGTGAGAAACTTTACAGCAGCAGCATGAACCATGACTGCTTGTCACAGGGTGGTGTGCTCAGTGGTGAGGCTGAGCATTTCTCAAGGCAGCTGGGTGCAAATAGACATGTACAGTTTCTGGATCCAGCCTGTGCTGATCTGGGCTGGGCATAGACTTACCAGCTCAGGTCTTTGATAGTTTGGAGAGTCTCTCTGCACTGTGATGTAAACACGGTTTAATAGCCAGAGGATTAAACACAAGATTTAATATCCCTTCTTACACCTGTTGGCATTAATGGTGGTAACTAGAGATGTCACTGATAGTCACATAAAAATAAAATTCTTTTAGAAGGCTATTAATTTCCTGCTTCCTTAAAAATACTGTGCCCTCCTTTAGAAAGAAAATAAACCAGAAAGTCTTCTCCCTTTGCAAACAAGTATCAAGGAGGCTACTTGAGGACAGAGACACTTGGCTCTGTCATTTCTGAAAGACTGAAAGACTCCATGCTACTCACAAAGGAAGCTGAGGGGCTGCCATGCAGACGGTTATATGGGTTATAACCGGTCACATTGCTTGGACAGTGTATCTGATCCACCGTGTCTTCAGTGCGATTCGAATGTCCTGGTGGCTGAAGCAGCGTCTGTAGGTGAGATGGATGAGAGACTGAATGTCCAGCCCACACCAAAATCAGGATTCTTGGTTAGCCACTGAAATTTCAAGGTGTTATTTAATCTCAAGAAACCTGCACAGCTACATGAGCTGGTTGTCACTAGTTTTGATTTGTCTAGCTTTGAGCTTTGCACATTCAGGTGCTTGGGCAGGTCTTTCATAAGAACGACATGTCTGAAGATCCTTCCTCCATCATTTGAGGCACCAGTAGCTGAGATGAGGGTGCCTAAAATAGCCACCATCCTTCTTGATACACTGAGAACCAAACCTGGTGTCTTCAGGAAACCTACAGGGTCTGTCATACAGTGAGCCAAGTCATTGCAGACTCACCTAGCTAAGGCTAAGGAGATGTAGATCCTCCTCAGTTAGAAACAGGTTGGGGTAAGTAGCTTGCATCCGTCTTGTACAAACAGAACCATTTGAGACAGCAGCGAAACTTTAATGCAATCAAAGGAACTCCCAACAGTGCCAATAGATGTAATTCTAGTCTAGAAGCATGCTGAAGGTTGAATGTCTATTACTGCACATTGATTATTTGCACATTGATTATTTGAGGGCAGCAGTGGAGAAGGTGTCAATAGCCATTTTAGTCCCGTGTGTGCTGTAGGCTACAGGGAACATCATGCACTAGCCATACCAGGCTGGGAGGCCCACCAGGATCAGAATACCCTCTGGCCATTTTGCTGCAGAGAATATAATTTGTTTCCTGGCTTTCCTGTTGTAAACATATGGCCATCATTAATAATAATCACTGATTATGCCAGTCTCTAATTGAACACAAGACACTTTGGTGTACAAAATAGGATAAGAATGTATTGGCAGACAATCTAAAAAGACAAAAGTGAGGATTATGCAGGTGTCGTGGTTTAACCCCAGCTGGTAACTGAGCACCACACAGCCTCGTGCTCACCTGTCTTCCCCCGAGGGGATGGGGAGGAGAATGGAAAAAAAAAACTACCTCATGGGTTGAGATAAAGACAGTTTAATAGAATAACAAAGGAAGAGAATAAAAATAGTAATAGTAATAATAAATATAAAACAAATGAGGCAAAAATGCAATTGCTCACCATATGTGGAAGGGAAAAAACCAAACCCAACCTGATGCCCAGTCTCTTTCCGAGCAGCGATCCTGCCTCCCAGCTCACTTCCCCAGTAATATCTGGAGTATGACATTATATGGTCAGGAACATCCCTTTGGCCAGTCTGGGTGGGCTGTCCTGGCTGTGCTGTCCCAGCATGACAAATGGCGGGGCTGTGTTTCCACTCCTGGGGCAGTCCATTCCAGGTGTACTGGACATCCCTCCAAGTGAAAGCAAACCATGGCCTGCACTCTGCCTCTAAAGGGATCAAGAAAAACTCATTTGTGATACCAATTGTGGTGTACCACTTGGCTACCTTTGACTCAGGTTCATATTGAAGTTCTAGCACGTCCAGCACAGCAGCACTCATCGACTTCATTCAGGCCACAATAGTGTACTGTCACCCTCCACTCTCCATTAGACTTTCGCACCGGCCATGTGGGAGTTAAAGGATGAGCGGGTTCTGCTGATCACTCCTTGACTCTCCAGTTGATGAATCAGCTTATGGATGGGAACCAGGGAGTCTCAGTTGGTGCAGTATTGCTGACAGTGCACTGTTGTGGTAGCAATTGGCACCTGTTGTTCTTTTGGGTTCATTTGGGGGTGTGATGGTCTAGAAGAGTGAACCAGAACCTAATTTGACTAGTCATCTGCCAAACACACCAAGACATCATTTTTAATTGCAGCTGAAGACATGCCTGCTCACCAGTTCTTTCCTACCTTGTCTTGAAGTATGAACTGCCTTGTGGAGCCAGACTCATATAGGAAGCCAATAATTAACAAAATCATTGCTACATCTGTTAACCACAGATTCATCCTTTCAGGTCTTGGCAAGTCCCCACCAGGGTCATATCTTCCCACACAATTTAATTTTGGCAGAGTTTTCAGACATAACTGCCATGACACAGAATGACACATATTAGCTGGAACGACAGCTCTTAGGACATTGTATTAGTCAGTCATACGTTTTTATCCCCACTAAATAAATTTAATTTCTTAATATTATCATAGTGATTTGGACAAAAAGATAAGGGAATTAGAGAAAAGAAATAAATTGGAATAAAATGCAAGAATGTTTTTTCTGGGTCAAACAGAGTATCCTGTCTCTGATGTGTCAGTTGAGAACCAGTAGGAAAAGGTGTCAAACAAAGATAAAGAGACCTTTTCCTAGCAGACCTTCTCAGCTTTCAGTAGCAAGTGATTTAGAAAGTTCCTGAGCTAAAGCTTGAATATGGGCTTAATTTTCTGCGCACCATGGACACATATTTTTTTGGATGCCATTTAGAAGTAAATTTCCATGCACCAAGTGGAAAAGAAACATGCCATTCCTGCTTATTTTAGACCTGAAACCAGAAACTTCTTCAGAAGTTCCTTTGTTACCAGTAGTGAATAATCCTCTCCTTCACTGAAAAGATCCCAATCTAAAAAGCAGCCCAAATTGATAAATACACCTGCAGATTATCTAACTGGGATTTTGGTAATTCTCTTCCTCTCAAAATGACTGTTGTTATTTACATTTTGATTTTGGTTTCAAATCAGCTTCATCCAACTTGGCAAAAGCTTCTGCTGTGCTTTGTTTCCAAGGAAATATTTGGGTCAAACATAGTGAACAGAAGCTGCTGTTATTATTATTTAGCAAATAGCCCAAACCTTTGCTCTCCAGCCAAGCATCCCTCAGGCTTTGAAGAGTTTGGAAATCTAATCCCACGCTGCAGCTTTGCAAACAATCCCTCTCTTTATAATGGGCCAAGCCACAAAGCCAAATCCAATCATGCCGAACCTTCACGTTGCTCAACACTTGATGTGAGCTCCAATTGCTGCAGTGTATTTCCATCTCTGTTATTCATTACTGCTGTTATGCTGTACCTCCTTCTCCCTGTATCCGTAGGAAAATGCATCAGACCAAAACCAATGAGGCTTTCTAATATTGTCGATGGTGTTATTGCAGAATTGTATCCATTAGGTACCTTGAGGCTTATTAGAAGCATCTGGAAAGTTATCCATCAAGGGAGTTGACAAAGACCTCTGAGATTTCACCCTCTTCCTCTCAGACAAGCCTCTTTTAATTTTCTTTTGGGTAAACACCTCCAAAACACCTCTGCTTCATCTCTAGTCAAAATATCACATATGAGGTAAACATACTCCATTTATATTCAAAATTTTGCTCACTAACTTGTTTTTTTTTGGTGTTTGTTTTGTTTTGTTTTGTTTTCCCTCCAGAATTGCACAATAAAAATTTAATGATCCTCTGCTTATATTATAGACATATATGGATATCTATGCTGCTTAAAAGTTAAGTATTCACTTCATAAGAAATTGCTGCAGAGGTTTACACTGCCCATAAAACAACACTCAGCAAGGGGCTATGATAGCCAGGAGTAGGCACTTATCCTTTGCTGTTTAGAGATGAGACCCACTTTAACCAACATTAAATGGAAACCCAACCACTGATACAGGCACGGGGGTGAATGATAAAAAACATAATCAATGCCTCGTTCCTGGACATGTCTGTGTCCTTGATTCTTTTCTGCCTTCTTGCTATATGACTTTCTAGTTCTTGTGGCTTTTGGACTTTTTTGCTGAAGTTTTTGAGGTTTCTACAGGCTTCTGGAAAGCTGTGACATCTTCTTGGTGTTTTTCCATGAATCTTTCTGGACTATGTGGCTTCATCTGTTCTGCTAAGGAATATTCTTTAGCTCAAGGGCCAAATAATACTGCTCAGACTGTGTCCATATAGCTTGTTTGACTCCAGAACTGAGTCGTCTCCTCCATTCTGCCTAGTGGGAGTCGCCACTCTGTGCTCTCCTCCAGACTTCTTGGGCATTGCCTCATCTGTTCACTGGCATGAAACAACACGTCACCAACTCATGGTAACACTGAAATGGATTGGACAACTGCAGAACTGTGCTAGAGACCACACCCTGGCATAGGTTATTCTGCTGGGATAAATGTAGACCACACCTGCTGTAGTTGTATGACCTGGATAAACTCAGGATGTTATCCAGGGGTCCTTCCAGTCAAATGTTCCTCTGATTTTACCTAAAGAAATTCAGATATTTGTGGCGGGTTGATCCTGGCTGGAGGCCAGGTGCCCCCCAAAGCTGCTCCCTCACTGCCCTCCTGAGCTGGGCAGGGGACAGAAAATACAATGAAAACTCATGGGTCAAGATAAGGGCAGGGAGATCTCTCGGCAGCTGCTGTCATGGGCAAAACAGACTCAACTTGGGAAGATTAATTGATTTTATCACCAATCAAATCAGAGTTAAGTAATGAGAAATAAAACCAAATCTAAAACCACTCTCACCCCATCCCTCCCTTCTTCCGGGGCTCAAATTCACTCCTGATTTTCTCTATCATCTCCTCTGCCCCAGCGGCACAGGGAATGGGGATTGTGGTCAGTTCCTCACATGCTGTTGACAGTCCTCCATGAACTTCTCCAATGTCAGTCCTTCCCATGG
>VXBL01009128.1:55982-169170 GCA_013400195.1 Aramus guarauna | reverse complement strand
GGGTCTGTCTTGGAGCTGGCTGACATTGGCTCTATCAGACACATGGGAAGCTTCTAGCAGCTTCTCATAGAAGCCACCTCTGTAGCCCCCCCGCCCCACTACCAAAACCTTGCCAGACAAATCCAGTACAATACTGATGCATAGCTGAGTCTTAAAAGGACAGTACCAGATTCTGATATCTATTACTTTAGAGCAAATTTGGAAAAACTGCCCTGACCAGCTAGCTGAGGGCACAGTTTGTCATCAGAGGAGATCACACAGCTACTGCTGAGGTACATGGAGTGATTTATTGCTCTACAGCTGAATTCAAGGCTGGTGTTTGCCCCTCATGGGGAGATGACAGCAAACATGGAGCTGGACTGCCTTTGCCAGCAGGTGACACTGGGTTGGGTAGGTGAGGGCTGGCATGGACCTTGCTATACAGGATGGCTGCTCTTGGCATCACTCCTTACCTCCACAGCAGCAGTGGCTTTAGCAATCTATCTGCCTTGAGGACAGCACCTTACATGTAACACTGCAACCCTACAGCAGCAATTGACCTGCAGCAATTCAACATCACCAAGAAGGAGTTTCCTTTAACAAAGGGCCGAAATGATGCCACGGTTTGGAAGAGAGATGGTCAACAGAAGCTGAGGCATTGGTTCAGGTTAATTCAGGATGATAAGTATAGTTAAGTTATCAAGACCAACTGTTGAAGTCAGCTTCTCAAAGTATATCTGTCAGTTATCTATGGCAACAGACTGTCGAGGGAAACAAGACAGCAATGGCAGGACAGCCACCTCCCTGTCTTTTCCAGCTCTGTTCCTGCCTTCTTCCCATATTTCCTACATCCAGATTGTGCCATGTTCTAGCTCTTAATTAAACCTCAATTTTGCTGGGAAGCCTGAGCCACAATCTGTCTTTGATGTCTCCCAAAAGACCCAAGACCTCAGCCTGATGTGTTTGGCTTTGTTCTTCACATTCACGTAGCACAGAAGTCTAAGCCAACATTGCTGAGCTCCAGGCTGTACGGTTCCTGAAGACATTTAGTTTCATTTATCATACAGCCAGTCCTCCCTCCCAGTCTCCCTCTGAACTAAACTAGCAGCGTAACTAAGCTAAGTTAGTTTAAATATACAGCTTTTTGACAGTGTGATGGTGCAACCCAAAATCCGGCTAGCAATAAACTTTATCCTCCTTCATCACTACGCCTCGTCTTTGCTTAGTCACTGCTTGAATTGATGTCAGGGGTTCGTTTCCCTGGAACAATGTGTCTTCTGCCCTGGAACAAGGCTTCCTTGTGAAGAGATGGATGTTGTGAACAGAGATGCCTGCCCAGCTGGAGAGTTCAGCTCCAGGGGTGAGGGCTGGACAAGTTCTGTGCAGAACAGATGCTTTAATACAGTCCTCTCTCCTATTGCAAAAGTTAACTCACTGCAAATCATAACCCTTTCTGTATTTCTTGCTGGGAGCTCCTTTAACATCAGCACAGATGTCCACTCAGGGGAATTATTTGCTTTTCCTCTATTTATCTGTTTTTCTGCCAGACAATGAAATAAGAGGGGTTAGCACTCCCATCCTTGACTGGATGTTTATTACAAGCCAGTTCCAGCTAAACAGACTCTGGAGGAGTCGTGTATATTTTACAAGACCTCAGAAATAAAGAATGTTGATAAAGATACATAAAGCCCTTGTGGGATACCATGCCCTGTGGCCGGGGAGTGGTGACTACATTTTGCGCTCTGTTCCCAGATGAATAAAGACCTATGTATAAACAGCGAGCAGGAGACACAAATGCATTTCCATTATCGTTTCGACTTGACTCCATCCACCCATAATTCAATGGCTCCTGTTGCCATAGCAATGGAGTGCCTCACCATTTTCATGTATTTTTCTTCACAACACCCCTGTGAGTTGAGGGGGTATTGTCTACACGTTACAGATGGAGAAACAAGGCATGGCAGGAGGTTTTATTCCTTCTCTTCTAGCACCTAATTGAAGTGGCAGGTTCATTTCAACACCCTGGCTCACAGCAAGGATGGAGCCAGACACCAGCACCCCAACCCTGACATGTCCCCGTGTCTCCCTGCTCAAGAGAAGGGGGAGTCACAGATGTAAGGTGTTTTACCAGTTAAAGGGAGACTAAGTACAGTGCTGAGCATCAGCAAAGCATGGCCAGAGGAGGTCTCTGGAAGATCACAAAGTTGAATACTGATCCAAAGAAATCCCTCTTGCCATGCCCCTGATTGCTCAGGTGCCCACATGCCTGTGTATACTTGGACCTGAAGGCACCATCTCAGGGGGATTAATTTGTGGTGACATCTCTCCCATTAGCTTCCACCCACTCAAGCTGGGGTGAGGTGGGAGCTTCCTTTTAAACCCCCTCTTTCTGGGCATCTACCCCATCTCAGCCCCTTGTCGTAGAGCAGTAACTGAACACCAACTATCATGCACGTACAGGGCCCTCAGCTTTGAAAGGACAAGAGAATGCAATGTATGAGCAGGAAATTGAACTAATTCCCTCAGTGTCCAGCCCCATGCCATCCAAAACTCAGCAATTAGCATTTTTCCTCCTCTTTCTTTTTTTCCACAGTGGTTTTGGTAAAATATGAAGGTGATCTCCCTGAAACATAGCCAGGCTGCTCGCAGCTGTTATTTGCAGGAAGAACCTCTCATTTATAACCCTGGTCCTGGGAATTTAGTATTTATGTTGAGATATGAAGACTGTGGCTGGTCACTGTCCCTGGTGGGATGGCAGGCTGAGCATCCCAGTGCATCCCACAGGTTTTGCCAAGTTCCATCTGTGCTGTGGCCACAGCACAGGAAAGACCATCCAGAGCTGAGCCATCTCTGGATTTCCCCTTCGAGGTTGTGCTTGTCTGCTCCCTTCTTGTCCACTGCATTTGACCATGCTCCTCCTAGGTGGTTTTCTGTATTTTCTCTGACGTGTTCCTCTCCCATCTCACCCTTCCCAGTCCCAGTCCTCATCGGTGCTCTCTGATGTTGCTGGAGCATGCAAAACAGAGCAACGGTAACAGGCAACCTTTGGATGGGCAGATCAGTGTTCCTTCCTCTTGCTCCCTCCCCCTAGCTCCTTTCCCTCCTACCTACCAGGACCAGTAATGGGATAAAATGCCTGCTCCCCCCCCTCCTCTCCTCACTAATGAACAGTGACAAACCCATAGCTTATCTCCACAGTCTGCTCAGCCATTTGCTGGGGTGCCAATTACATCGCTAATGATGTAGACATCTGTCCACTGGCAGTTGGATGGAGACCACTGGTCTGGTCTGCAGATGCTGTCATTTGGTGGTGCTGTTTAATTCCCACTGAGCTGAGGTTCCACTCAACCATCAGTTTTCAGGCACACAGGGCACTTCCTGGCTCCTGAGAGACTTGTGCCTCTTAGCCATTGGCCTGGATTTTGCCTCTTAACAGGCTGGAAGAGGGGACGGAGTACATCTGGGTTCAGATCTGCCACTCATGCAGAGACACCTTGAATAGTTTGAGATGCCCTGGAGTATCTGAGACATCTGCATGGTGCTGATGATAGGTATGACACAGCCTATGGGACACCCCTGCCCTTTTTGAAAAGTTAATAGGAGACCAGGTGGGGACACTTTGAGGGCATTAGGGAACCAGGTAGGGATGATTTGTGTGACCACATTCAGGTATTTAGTGAAACAGGAGATAGTCTAGGCCACTGCAGCTCCAGCAGAGCATGCGAGTCCTACCTGAGGCATGTCTGACACTACACTGATGTGTTAGACCCAGAGGACATCATATATGTCACTATATACATGGAGGTGCAGCTGGAGGGAGCTCCAGGCTCCCTGGTGGCTCTGATGACACTAACTGCTACGGGAGCTTGGGGACTCTGTGGATGTGGAAATATGTTCTGGCATCAGCTGGAGGGCTCAAACCCCCATGAGTGCCACCACAGGGGATGTATCTGCCACCAGGCATGGCTGGGAGGGGGACTTCTTACAGCTGAAGGGCTGTGCTGGGCGGAAAGGAAGTTTCAAAGGATGTCAGAAAAGGAGGAACAAACTCAATGTCCAAGGCATTTTTGGAAGACTCAGCTTCTCAACCAATATCCATTGTTATTCATCCAAAGACACCACTCCTTGGGCCATCCCCCAGCCCCACTGCTAGGATGCTGGGCCACTCAACTCCCCCAGTTTTCAAGCAGGGGCTTCACCTTGCCATCCGCAATGTCTTGGCCCTGCTGCTCTGGAGAGGACAGCCTTTCTTCCCCTCTCTCAATGCATCAGGATGGTGGATCAACCACAGGCTCCACTGCCACCCAACACAGAGCAATGTGCAAGAGACACAGCGCACCAGGCAGGCAGCACCATCCTCCCCCCAGCCACCAGGTCCAAGTGTCACTTTAATCATGGCTGAGGGCATTCCTGTTCCCTGGAGGAATGAGCTGGGTGTTTTTCAGAGACCATGCTTCATTAAGTGTTTTTATAGCATTACTTTGCAGCTGCAGGGTGCGGTAAGTGGGGGGGGCTGCAGCTCTGACTTGCTCATTAGTGCAAGGACTCTTATGCACATGGCTTGATGAGACCCAGTGATCATCTGAGCAGGAAAAAAACTCAGAATAACATAAAATTAGGAGTGGTTATAAGTCTGGCATTTGGGGACTCCTCTGAACTGTCTGTCATCCTCAGACGTTCACCACGAGGGAAACTTAATTAAAATGAAGCGTTGCAAGAGGCTCGCCACTCTTCTCTCCAGAGTAGCTCACTGCTTAATTGGAGAAACAAACTGTGCTCAGTGGCTTAGCGGAATAACCAAGGCTCTTTTGGACAGGAGGTTCCCAAATATGAAAAGAAAGGCTGAGGACAATGAAATATATTTTACCAGCACTGATTTCAGCTTGCTCTAAGGATCAAAATTCTGCTGGTGGCAGTTTAGTCCGTATGATGAACTGGCAAATAACACTTGCACCAGGTAAAATGTGTGGCTGGGAGAATAGAACCCCCCTCCCTTGTTGTGCTGTCCTGTTTTGCTTGCAAGTGCTTGTGTCCTGCAGAAATCTCCTTGCTGGAAAAATAAGACAGCCCTCTGACAGACCAGATGCTGATGCATCGTTTCTGATTCCCAGGGAGTTGGCTTTGGTGGGATTTGGGTGTGAACAGAGGATTAAAGGGCAACCCAGGGACCAAGCCACCCCAGCTGAGTTGCTTTCCAGCCTAACCAGTCGGAACAGTGAGCAGTCTACCAGCGAGGGAGCGCTCTCTCGTGGGCTACGTGGGCCATGAGCAGAGCGTGTGTCAGCTATGTTGGCTCAGAGGTGATTAATAAAGAAAATAAAGACTGTAGAAGAAAGACATGACATAAGCCAGCACGGCAGTAAAGTGCAACCAGATGTTAGGTTGTTTTGATCTTCTCCTTGAAGAACCAAGGAAGACGGAAGAGAAATGAGCCCCCCAGTGTCACCCGCTGTGCCGCTTGAGGCCAGCTGAGATGAAAGGAAAGATCCAACATGTCACATGCCCTTGGCTGGGGACCATGAACTGCAGAAGCACGTAGGACACTTCTCCGCAAGGCACAGACATGCTGGGTTTGCTCTAACTCCCACCACGTCAGGGCTTTGGCAAAACAGACAGCACTGGAGGATGGCAGCAGGACTAGGAAATTATGGGTGGGTGTTCTTCAGCTCATGGTGGTGAGAAGGTGGTGAACACAAGGAGGAAGAAGAAACACAGAAGGTGGATGGGAAGAAGAGCCTGTTAATTGGTACATGATGGCTTGCTCAAGGGTGACTCATATCTCCCCTTTTAAGTCTTGCAGCCACACATCTTATCTTTGCTATGTGAGTGAAATGATTTGCCTGAGGTCTTACAAAAGCCTGTGACAAAGCAGGAAACCCTGAAACAAGTTTTCCCACCTCCTGGAGTACCCTCCACCTCTTTGGACCTGCCTTAATATACCGTGAAGAGCAGGCAAGTTATTCTGCTCACATCACACCCATACCCATCTCTGTTGCATCTCATGGCACAGAAGCTTTCAGAAACCAGAAAACCCCAGGAAGACAGCTGGAGCCTTTTCCAGCTAATGTGTGAAATATTGATTCTTACAGTTAAGCATATCCTTACATACTTTACTGGATTGAGGTTCCTTCTGGCACGGGAGAAGTCCTCCTTGGCTCCTTTCCACTCAAAGGATAATGCTCAGAGGTTGGGATAGGACCAGAACCAGAGTTTGATACTGCTGTGGATGAGCATCTTCACTCCATCAGCTGAATACTTGATGGCATATTTATACTAGTCCTTGAGATCCTCCCTGCCAATCAGCCAGATATGAAATCTTTTGGCAGATCCTCATCTAAACAGTCTAGTGCTCAGGAAAAACAGCGTAAATGGCTCAATATGGGGTAAAACATGGCTTGCACATATGTCTACAGTCTTAGGGAAGAAGCAGAAGTGACAGGTCTTTGCTGCACCTGCTGCATCATCTACTCAGTATTTCAGTCACTCACAGTGATGGTGATCCAGATGCAGGCTTGGAAGCGTTCTGTGCTCTTTAAAACATGGGAAAAGGTAATCCAGTTTCCTGCGTCATTGTATAAGACTACATGGTCTGCTTTAGAGACAGCTGCAGAAGGAAACTGATAGGAGAAAGGAGGCAACAACTGTGTCCCTTTTTCACAGCATGAAGCCAGCAGTGCTAGTAGGAAAAGGCAAGCTGCTCTCCCCGTTGTCTTACCCCTACTAAATTATTTGAGAAGGAGGCAGTCCTAGAACCTGAGGAAGTGGTTTCTCACCAGACCTCTCTGTTTTGCCACAACCTATGAGCACTGCAAACCTCACAGAAACACTCTGACTTCACTTTAAAAGGTCAAATGAGAACTGTCCTGGCCAGGGTTGGAGTTTGGGCTCAGATCAGATATGGGACTTCTTGGTCTCTGATGGGGAGCGAAGGCCAATGAAGCTGGAACCCTGGAAAGTCAGGACCATCCCATCAGAGCCAAGGACAGTTTAGAAAGGGGCCTTCCTGAGCCACCCCTGATCAATCTCCCCACAGCTCTCTCCACAGATCCCTGCACACATTCACGCAGCCTGGAACCAGTGGTTCCTAGGGCAACAGATTCACTGCTTCCCCTGAGCGGGATGTTGCTCTTGCCTTTTTCTCCTGTGGCTCTGAGCATCCAAGATTTCCATTCTGGCTTGCAGAGCTCCCAGCAATAACTACCTGTGCCTCGTGTCTGCTACCCATCCACAGCAGCGCTGGAGGTAACAGGGCAACACACAGTCAGCCTGAGAGGCTTATCATTATCGGCTTAGGAGAAGTAGGTCTTCAGGGATTTTTTAATCAGGAGAGACACTTTCACACCCAAAGAGACAAAGATATTATCAATTCCCTTAAATGGGCACCAGAAGAGCTGAGCTGCAGCTCTTGGGACTCTTCCTCTGTTCATCCTGGCTGAAATAAATTGCTCCACAAACCGCAGCGATGCCGTGCTGATCCCTAACTCCTAATGCTTCAGCTCTTCAGCCACAGATGTACTTTAAAAGTTAAATTTCTCTGAAGGATTTCCTTTTCCATGAGGAACATGTTGTTTATTTCTCTCACCTCTCTGGAAGGGACCCTTCATGATGGCCACCCTGAAAATCTGTACCAGGACACAGTAAGCTGCTGCTATTGCAAAATGCCTGTTTGTCTTCTGGGTCAGTGCTTATTTTCTGCAGCAGTTTTGATCTGGTTTTCCTCTCCCTCTCTCCAAGGGCTGCTGCCTTTGCCCTGCTGTAGCATACCATGCTGTGCAGCAACAGATAATGGGGACTTAGCAAGGTGTTAGCCTGGATGTGCGTGTTTCAGATGAAGGGATTAATATCTGGGGGCTTGTTTGGGACTCCTGCAGATTGCCGGTTTGAAATATGGCAATGTTTACACTGTGATTTATCCTTTGTCTTGCTTCTGTCAACTTCTTCATTAAATTATAATTCCTTAAAGAAAAAAAAAAATCACATGGTTGGCATGAAGATAGATAAAAACAATTGATTATTTTATTTTTGTCCCCCCTTCTGTAGTTAGTTGAATTGCAGGTATTGCTGGTTATTTGATGGCTGTGTGGCAGTTAGGACCAATTGTTTCTATACTCCCAGGAGGCAAAGAAAAAGAGACATTGGGGGTGTTTTGCTCTGTTATCTCTGGTCTGAGCTTTACTGAAGAGTTAACAGATGTGTCACTCTAGCTGGGTTAACTGAGTTTGAGCAGCACTGCAAAATAACCATCTGCAACAGTCCGTGTGGTTTGAACATCCCTTGAAAACAGTCATCTCAAGGGTTGACTTTAGGATTGACAATTAAAGGGCACTAAAAAGTAGGTGTGCTCTGAAACTGGTTACATTGACCCTCATTAAGTTTTTTGCAGGCTCTGGAAATGAAGTGAAATCAAAATATTTCCTTCAGAAACAGTCCTCAGAAAGGCTTTAAATAGTTTCAAAAAAATGCCAGTAGAAATTCCAACCGATTAGCTTTTCTGCCAGTCTGAAATACAGTCAGTTAATTACCAGTAAATTGAGCAGGCACTTGCCCAACCCTGTGGGCACAGAGGGGATTAGTGGGAAGGCTCGGGCAGACCATGGGCTTTCCATGGGAGAGGGCTTTGCGGGGAGTCAGCAGAGCCAGACTGCGGCCAGGCAATGCAAAGCAGCTGCCAGACACTGCCAGAGCATCCCAGAGTATATATATATATATATATGAATATGTGTGTGTCTGTGTCTAAGTGAAGCAGGAGAGATGAAGCCATCAGGTTGCTGGAGGCTACTGCCTGCTAAGAACTTCCACCTACCCAGGAAAGTTCATACCGAACTCATGTTCCATATTAATTCGTTTGTTTGTTTGTTTGTTTGTTTTCTGTAACTCCTCATTATGGACGAAATGGTGTTAGAAAATGGGGATATAAGAAATTATTGCATATGCTGCTGGTAAATTAATAAAGCGTGTTGTGACAGGAGAGCTCTTATGCAGTAGGAGTCGGGTGTTGGGGAGCCCAGATGCGGTCAGAGAAGTTATTTGGGCTGCATGGACATGCAGCTCAGAGCCCAGGGTGGTTTCTCTCTCTGCTCCTGTATGATCTTCTGCGTAACATCTGTCAGGTCATGTAGAGACTTTGCCTTAAAAATGCCGGCCTAAGTCCTACATGATAGAAGTCTACAGTTACAAAGGAAGCAACATTCCTCTTGGGTCTTGTTTCATCCCACACTGAAAAGAACATAAAGCTTTGGGTCTAGTACATACATTTCCTATGCAGCTTAGGCTAGATAGCTAAACTTTGTGTGTCCTCAATTTCTAAACTTTTAAAGGATGCTAATGATACTGTTCTACCACCAAATATTGGCTAGATGTTTGGGTAGCCTGATAATAGGGGACAATGATATATATTGTGATATGCAAGGTGAGAGCTGGAGGAAGATGTAACACCAGTACTCTATGGCCTGTCCAAGTTAAAGTCTCTCCACCTAACATTTGAAAGCTCAGATGTTTAGATAAGTTTCTAAAACTGGCTACTAAAGATGCCGTGGGCTGAGATATACCTATTGGGACAGAAGGTGTTCTGGGATTATTTCCTCCATGGGGTTTGCAAAGCCTTGGTGTAAAGGAAAGGCAGCTCAGTGTCATGTTCAAGCTTTATTTTAGGGATAAATGCCATTTATCAGATCTGGCAGGATCTGATGAATGCTCCAGTGAGGTTATGTGGTTGTGGGAAAGTTTACAACATAGCATAGGGTAAGTCATCATGCGAAATGTCGGCCAACCATTCATAAGTCCATTGACGCATTTGGAAGTCTTGTTGCCATTCACCATGAGCAGGGTTGGCCAAAACCCATCATTCTTTGTCTGCCAGAAGATTTAGTGTGATATTTCTTTTTCTTTTTATTTTTTTGGTCTCACTGCAATGAAGACATTTATTTTTTAAATATCCAAGAAACTACAAGCTTCCTGAACTCTACATGTGCTAGGTGAGTTTGCTGTTCCCCTCAGGTTTTCTGTTAAGTCCATCAATGAAATCATCATTGTCACTGAGATGCTGCGGCTGGTTTCCAGGCTTCTCCATGTGGGCCAGTGTTGCAAAGCTTATATCAAATAGTCATCTGCTTTCAGCTTCCCTGCCTATGAGGCAGACCTGCTTGATATCTTTATTTCCAGATAAGACACCTTGCAATTTCTTAGGTCTCCAGACATAGATCCAGACAATTCTGAAGTTTTGTTTTTTTTTTTAATCTGATATGTTTCAAGAAAAACATTTTAGACACATTGGGCAAGTACTTTTTTCAGTTAATACCACATGAGACACTCCATCTCTTTCAGTACCTGGCTTTAACCTGCTTATTAAAAGTCCAGCCTCACTAAGCCTTATGTAAAGAAAATGATGAACAGTAGTAATTTCTTAGGTTGAATCATAGCTGGATTCTAAGGGTTTTGGAAATTCCACCTGGGAGAGGAGTGTTTCTCTATATATTGCTATATAATGAGCTTCTGGAGACAAGGCTGTCAAACACTCAGGTTTTGATGCCTAAATAAATACACATATAAATACTTCATCTGGTGTTATGAGACTGTTTCCTGCCAGCTCTAATACTGACTATCCAAACTACCTGCAACATCATATATTCCATTAATGTTAGTGCCAGAGACCTCAGATCTCACAGGCTGCAAAATCAGCTTTCAAGAAAATCACATAAATCTAGCCATTTGGGGAAAGAAACAGACCCACTTGAACCTGACTCTACAGGACTCCTCAGGGCTGACATATAGCTGCTCTGATGCAAAGACATATAGCTGCTCTGATGAAAACCAGATAATCTGGAGAAACGGGGTTTCTGCATGCTGGACTGCAACTTGAAAACAGGATAATATGGCACAGCAGGACACTCCATCCCCCAGAAAACCAGCCCCACCAAAAACATGGGACATCAAACCCTTCCTGTGCTGCATGGCCAAGAATACGATGTCAGATTGGGTTGACAGTACTCAAAATCATGGAAAGCACAAAATGGAGAGCAACTTGTACAGAATTAAAGGATGGAAGTTAACTCATGCCCGGCAGTGAGGCTGGAGCAATAATAAATCTCATCAGTCTGACTTTACATAGTTTTTGTGATCAAGTCACAAGTCTGGCATGTAAAGTCAAGTGGCAATATTGTCTTCTTAAACTCCTACAAGTTGTCATCCCACTGAAAGGTGATACTGAGAGAGAAAATTGCTGCTACATAGTCAGTGTGTCCATGTCATAAAGAAATAAAAAGTGATTAATTCATATTTTGAAACAAAATAGTAGATGAGGAGCCTCCTTTGGTAGTGTTTTCTAGTGGAGTCTCTGGGATCTCAATTTTTTTCCAGTGCTGTGTATCACTGTATCACATTATCTGGAAGAAACAGAAAAATCATTATTCATAAAGCTTGCAGATTGGTCTGGACCTCTCATTAAATGGACATATTTGAAAAAGTATCCACTAAACTAAAACCAGACAGGTTTATATACATCTGGGAACAAAGAATTCATATCACACTTCCATGGCAGATGTTTGCATTAAGGAAAGCAGAGATGGGCTTGAAAACAGTGATGCTGCAACTGTGTTCACCTGTGCTATAGAATTAAAGTGGAGAAAAATCAAACAGGTGATCACCTCTATTTTCAGCATTAAGGACTGAGACTCACTAATGGATACTGTTTTCAATTTAGCAAGAAGAAGGAAAATTAAAAATGAATGTCAAAAGTGCATTGCAAGGATGAAATCCTGAAGATATGCACTATGGCAAAACCTTTAAGGAGCTGTTTATCTTGCTCAGAGGATGACTAGCATGTGAGCTAATTATGGTGTGCAAATATCTACAGGGAGGTGATATTTATTGTGCTTCCTGGTTTTTTTGTTTCCCAGGCAAAGGCGGAGTGAGAGCCAGTTGCAGGAAGCTGAAGCCAGACACACTAGACATTAACTGGGTATTTTTAATGTTGAGGGTAATTAACAGTTGGAATAATAGACGTGGGAACCTGGTAGATCCTCCAAGGCTGGAGATTTTAATTAAGGCTCGGAAGATGTGAAGAAAGGCTAATGCGAGCATTGCTGTGCTGCTCTCCCTCGATTTTCTCTATAATCAGTGGAGATATGAGACTTTTTTGCAGGGAGAGTCAGAACAACAGCCAAGCCTTTTCCCTGTCTGTTTCCAGAGGGTTTCCAGAGAAATCAGCTTTATTCAGCATTACCCTCTGCTATAATTCATTACAAAATACATTTTATTTCCAGGATGCTTGGAGAGCTCAGAGCAGCAGCAGCTCCTGGGAGGTTGTTTGGCCAGGCTGATGTGGGAGGTGAGACCAAGAGATTAGAGCACCCTCTTCTGCTCTAAAAAATTAAAGCAAAGCGATACAGCTGTGGCTCAGCCTTCCCATGGGAAATGTCGTGGCTGTATGAATGCGTGCATCTCTCGCTCACTTCGGCGAATACAGAAGAGTGTTGGGAATTGATCTGATGGCGTGCGAATAACACAGCATTACAAAGAAATCTTCACTCTATGATGTGGTTGTTGCAGTAATGATGAGCTTAAGATGTGAGGGAAAAAAAGCAAGGTTTGGAGGCATACGCAGAGTCTTAAACTTTAATGTTAATTCCAGCCAGATGAATTACCTTAATAACATTTATTTTTTTTTGCTTCAGCTGCATTATTTACTTTGCTTGTTTATTGCTGAGGCAAATCATGCAATGCCAGGACCTGAGCTTGTTTTGGAAAGGGAGGAGCGTTATCCCCAGTCCTGGATACCGTAAGCACTGGACAACCGTGTCAGAGCTGTTTGGGATAACCAGCTTTTCCTATGGACGGCAGATTCCTGTCACTGGTATTACTTGGTTGCAGGAGGGTCTTTTCTGTCACTGGCAAACAAGAAGCAGAAGAAAAAGGAGAAAGCAATAAACTTTCCAACCCACTTGGCTATGGAAAAAATATTAATTGTTAAGGGTTGGAGTAATTATGCTAATAAAGAGATCTCCAAGTTGATTATTTTTTAATATTTCACTGTTGGGTGCCTGACCCACATTTTTGTCAACACAGCAGATTTTAATGCTATAAACTTCCCCTAGGAAGAAATCAGTGGAGTTACTCCAAGAGACTTTGAAACCGCTGACCCTGAGTGAAATTAAACTGTGTGGTACCATTTTTGATACTGAAAGAAATGAGTCAGCAGTGAGCATATGATACATGGATAGAGATGTAGGTATATTTGTAAATAGATAAATCAAACTTTTAAATTCCGTTAAAAAAATCAGACTTCTAACTGCAAAACCTTTATTTAATTTCATGCTTTGATCAAAACCCAGTGTCAAAACCTAATGCACTAGTAGCATACAAAGCAGCGTTCTCATATTAGACTTGACATTAGCGTGTCCTTTAGGCACTTCCCAAATGTGAAGCTATTTGGTAATTCCTGATAACCATCTTGAGCTGTACCAGTCTTCAATGAAGCACATGTCCAGGAACCTTCCTGGATCTGGGCCGTGCAAGGAAATCACTGAAGGGAAGGAAATGAATGAGATGAATGAATGGAGAAATGCTCTCCCTACTGCACCTGAAAGACTTTGTGGCTTCCCATAATCATTAGTCTTGAAGAGAGAACTGCTCCTGAACACGCACCAATAAGTTGTATATAATTTATATGATGTATTTGAAGTTAATACTGCCGAAGTGTTGAATTATAAATGGTTCCCTCTAGACCACAAGCACTGGTCCTGTGACCTCAGATAAATTATTGCAAGGGGCCTCCTAGCTAAGACAGGCATGAAGACATTTGAGGTCTTTCCAGGATGACAGTTTTATTTCCAGGTCCACTGGGGAAGGAAGGTGTCTGGAAGTTTGGAGAGGGTTATTGGAGGGCTCAGCTGTAGGGACGTATACAGAGGACCCAGGGAAATAACCAAGAAGATTTTGATGCAAGTATAAAAATCTACATGTGTGTCATAATGTGCACATGAAGAAATGGGGAAAAGGGGAATGTAACACACCAGCAGGATGGTTGAGCCCAAAATCAAATATTCTGCTTACCCCAAACCTCAAACAGCTCTTGTCTCTGCTGCTTACAGGGCAGGAGAGGAGCTATCCCTGCTGCCGTGCACGGAGACTTAAGGAGCTGTTCTGCAGGGGCAGATCCCAGGAGCTAAATCCCACTAATCCAAGGGCAGAGCTTTAAGAGGCCATCCCTACAATTACTAAGTTAGATATGAGTACATCTCTGCACTGAGGCAGTTCAGAGTGAGGCAGCCTTGGAGATCTCTGCAAGACCTTTATCGAGGAACTAAGGGCTTGGGGGATGTACCCCAAGTCGTGAAGCCCTGGAGGAGAAGGATGTCCCTCACCAAAAGGAACATAGGAAGTTTTTGACACAGCGCGGAGGGTCTCAGAGCACCCGCCCAGTTGGAGTGGCCCATGCAAGCAAGGAATTGAAAGAGGTGAGCACCCACGCGCACTTGCAGTGGAGGCTGACCATGCATCGCCTCTCCTTGAGGTGGGACCCATGTCCAAGGATAGCCACTGCCACCAACGAGAAGCTGCTCTGCTGATGCGTGACTCCTTCTGCAGGTCTCTCTTCATCAGCCTAGAGCACCTGTGGGTGCATTTATAGCTCACGCTGCATTGCGGTGCTCTGTGTTGCATGTCTCGGTGGCTGAGGATCCAGGATAAAAATACTTCTCCAGTAATGAACAGGTAAGCTGGTGCAAGGGGGATGCTATTTTTAGAGCACAAACCTGCCTGGATCAGCAATTTTTCTAAGCCACGGGTGACACTGCAGATGGCAGGGAGACTGTTGAGGGTTTGCAATTTCTGTGCCTGGCTGTGAAGGGTGAGGTTGTTATTCCCAAAAAAACCCTATGGCTCCTAGTCTTTAATCAAGAATATTTTAAGCCAAGAGTGAACACAAAACTTTGGCCCAACAGTTATTTAACAGGTCTTTATCTAAATTCAAATCATAATCCTCCTTTTCCCCCATTTTGTGATTACCTGTTTATCCACTTCTCCATTTGCCAGGTTTAAGAGACCTTGCCATGACTTGTCCTTGAAAAAACCTTTCCAAAATTTTTTTAAATTATATGCACACATATATCGCTGAGTATACGTATATATGGGTTTATGTAAGTGTGTGCATGTGTGTGTATATTTATGTTTCTATGGGCTCGGATTCATATTCAAAACTCGCCAAGGATTTTGAATTGGCAAAAGTTGCTAGCTTAGTGCGTTTCATCTTTATATTTTCTTATATGTGTGTTGGTGTGAGTTGGGAATTATCTTTCCAAAGAAGTAAAAACATAGTGTATCCATAAGCTGTGTTTACTGCTGCAAACAAAACGGGCTCATTCTTCACTGCCTGGTTTCAGAAAATATTGCAAAGCATTTTAAAATGTTTATATAAGCGTGCATTTAAGGACTAGGGTAAGTTTGGCACTGGTTGGATGATTGTGTGGTGCAGTGCCTTTGTGGTGCCTGTCCATGTGTCTGTGCAGGGTTTTGGCACCTCATAGACTTGCACCTTGAGAACTGTTGTGTAATTTGGGCTGACTCATCTGTATCTACACACACTGAACAAATACGTATACAGGAAGGCAAATGTAATCTACTTTTCTTCCAGCAGCTGATAATGCACTGCCTGGCTCCCTGAAGAACTCGGCGCAGATCAACCCACCTGTAAAACAATGTCATTTCTCCTACTGTGTCCTAACAGCTTGTTCAGGGTGCTGTCAAGGCACATTAGATTGCATCAGTTCAACACTGGAAATTCATTCAAGATATTTTTCCAGGCTCTTTGGTGGCTGCTGTTGGGAATAATCCTACTTTGCTCTCCAGCACATTGTTCTGTTTTTAAAATTGGACTGCTTGGACCCTGGAACTGTGATCCTTTCTTTTCCAAAGCCTTTCCGCACGTGGCTGCCAGGTTAGCAGTGGGACGAATAAGCAAAGATTCTTCACTAAATCTTGGACACAGGCTGGATTATGTGGTCCTGCAAGAAGAATGTGAGACATCAAGAGCTCTGGTTAGATTCATTGACTTTGGAAAGCTTTCCTCAGCTTTCATAGGCCCTCTGAACCCTGGTTTCTGTGAGGTGGCTACACTTTTAGGGGAAAACTGGAATAAAGCCATCTTCTCATGGATGTGCATCAATTATAAACTGGATTCCACCCTCCACCACTCTACATTTGCAAGGACCCTGCCCTCTCCAACCCAAGTTTTGTTTACAATAATGAAATATTTTCACTGGGCTCATGTTGGCATCATTGCTTCCAATGAGGATATTTGGATGGACACAGCTAACAAGTTAGCGAGTGCACTCAGGAGCCAGGGGCTTCCTGTAGGCATTGTTACATCCATGCGTAAAGGAGAAAAAGGCATTGAAGACACCTGGAATGAAATTAAAGAAGTTGACGGCATTAGAAGTAAGTGCTTTGAGTCTCATTCCTTTTTTTTTTTTTTTTTAAATTTCTCCAGGGTAGGACTGCATTGTTATCCAATGGACATTTCCATTGAATAACAAATTTCATTCCAATTAGAGAATGAAATTTTGAAGTCATTTAAGCCAACTCATTGAAGAAAAGAATGCTGGGCATTTTGTATGGGATGGAGATAGGGCAAAACAGTCTTCTACAGCATGAAAGCTTGGGTCCAGCTTCTCTGAAAATAATAATATTTAGTAGATGAAGGTCCGTGATTGACCCTGTCAAGTGTAAAGAGGAGGTTATGGAAAAGTTTTATATTTATGGTGTTTTGGACTATGTATTATTAAAATTCTCATGCTCTGATACTGCGTACTTGCTACCTGTGTTCAGTGAAAGCATCAGAAGTTAAATCCAGTATTATACACCACATATTAAAGCAGTGCAAGGGCCCTTGTTGATGTACAGCACGTAGTAAAGACTGATCTTTTTCCTCTTGAGAAAATATGGGGAAAAAGCAAAAAAAAAAACGTTTTCTGGCTCAGAGCCTTGTTAGGAAGTCTGTGATGGAGCTCTGATCCAGGATGTAAACCTCTGCAGACAGCACTATGAATCCAGATGAGGATGCATTTTAGCTAAGACTGACTTTTATGCCAAAGACTAACAAGGACAACAAGATGCTAACTCTTTAGGAAGGACAGGCGGGGGAGACAAGGAGAGGGTGTTGCCCTCTATGTCAATGACCAGCTGGAGTGCATGGAGCTCCACTTGGGGATGAATGAAGAGCCAGCCAAGAGCTTATGGGCCAAGATTAAAGGGAGGGCAGGGATAGGGGACATTCCAGGAAGACCAAGCAGATGAGGTCCTCTATAGACATATAGGAGCAGCCTCAGGTTCACAAGCCCTGGACCTCATGGGGGATGTCAACCACCCTGATATCTGTTGGAGGGACAACACAGCAGGGGATAAGACATCCAGGAGGTTCCTGGATTCCATCAATGATAACTTCCTTCTCCAAGTGACAGAGGAGCCAATGAGGAGAGGCGCCATGCTGGACCTTGTTCTCACCAACAGGGAGGGGCTGGTGGGGAATGTGAAGCTCAAGGGCAGCCTTGCCTGCAGTGACCATGAGATGGTGGAGATCAGGATCCTCAGGGCAGCAAGGAGGGCGCACAGCAAGCTCACTACCCTGGACTTCAGGAGAGCAGACTTTGGCCTCTTCAGGGACCTGCTTGGTAGAGTACCATTGGACAAAGGCCTGGAGGGAAGAGGGGCCCAAGACAGCTGGTTAGTATTCAAGGTTCACCTTCTCCAAGCTCAGGAGCGATGCATCCAACAAAGAGGAAGTCAGGCAAAACCACCAGGAGGCCTGCATGGATGAACAAGGAGCTCCTGGGCAAACTCAAACACAAAAAGGAAGCCTACAGAGGGTGGAAGCAAGGGCAGATGGCCTGGGAGGAATACAGAGAAAGTGTCTGAGTAGCCAGGGATCAGGTTAAGAAAGCTAAAGCCTTGACAGAATTGAATCTGGCCAGGGACATCAAGAAAAGCAACAAGAAAAGCTTCTATAGGTATGTCAGTGGTAAAAGGCAGATGAGGGAAAATGTGGGCCCTCTCTGGAAGGAAACAGGAGACCTGGTTACCCGTGATATGGACAAGGCTGAAGTACTCAATGATTTTTTTGCCTCAGTCTTCACCAGCAAGGGCTCTAGCCACACCACCCAGGTCACAGAAGGCAAAGGCAGGGTCTGGGAGAATGAAGAACTGCCCACTGTATTAGAAGATCAGGTTCAAGACCATTGAAGGAACCTGAAGGTGCACAAGTCCATGGGACCTGATGAGATGCATCCGTGGGTCCTGAGGGAACTGGCGGATGAAATAGCCAAGCCACTCTCCATCATATCTGAGAAGTCGTGGTAGTCCGGTGAAGTTCCCACTGACTGCAAAAGGGGAAACATAACTCCAATTTTTAAACAGGGAAAAAAGAAAGACTCAGGAAGCTACAGGCCAGTCAGTCTCACTGTGCCCAGCAAGATCATGGAGCAGATCCTCCTGGAAACTGTGCTCAGGCACATGGAAATAAGGAGGTGAATGGTGACAGCCAACATGGCTTCACTGAGGGCAAATTGTGCATGACAAAGTTGGTGGCCTTCTATGATGGGGTTACAGCGTTGGTGGATAAGGGAACAGCAACTGATGTCATCTACCTGGACTTGTGCAAAGCATTTGATACTGTCCATCACAACATTCTTCTCTCTAAACTGGAGAGACATGGATTTGATGGATGGACCACTCGGTGGATAAGGAGTTGGCTGGATGGTCGCATTGAAAGAGTTGTGGTCAATGACTTGATGTCCAAGTGGAGACCAGTGACGAGTGGTGTTCCTCAGGGGTCTGTACTGGGACTGGCACTGTTTAACATCTTTGTTGGCGACATGGACAGTGGGATCAAGTGCACCCTCAGCAAGTTTGCTGATAACACCAAGTTGTGCAGTGTGGTCAACACGCTGGAGGGAAGGGATGCCGTCCAGAGGAACCTGGTCAGGCTTGAGAACTGGGACCATGCAAACCACATTTGTCTCCACTCCTCCTTCTGTATGGCTCCAGGAATGGGTAACGCTTACAGTCTCCTTTGCTAGATGTTGCAGACCTCCAGAAGTTGAGCAAAATGAGTGTAGCTCCCAGCTTCCTCAGAACATCACACTGGTGCGGGACCATTAGGGTCTGACCTGATACAGCAGCGCAGACAACTCTTTTACTGGGGGGAGGGAGATATTTTCTGTTGAAAACCCCATATAGATTAACAACACTGCAATCCTTGTATTTCAGTTATACTCCTGTGCATGCATTCTGTGCTCATTGGAGGAGAGGAACAGGCCACCTTACTCACAAAAGCTCTGGAAATGGGACTAGCAGATGGAAGATACGTCTTTGTTCCATATGACACTTTACTGTACAGTCTTCCTTACCAAAACAACTCATTCAATGCCTTTGATAACAACAGCAAGCTCCGGGAAGCATATGATGCCGTGCTGACTATCACACTGGCATCTGGAGAAAGGA
Organism: Aramus guarauna; assembly: GCA_013400195.1. Lineage (NCBI taxonomy): Eukaryota > Metazoa > Chordata > Aves > Gruiformes > Aramidae > Aramus > Aramus guarauna. Next base: position 149,700 of record VXBL01009128.1, on the reverse strand, counting down.
CTTTCTATGATGCATTCAGGGAAGCTAAGGAAAGTGGTGAAATAACCAGGGATTTGGAAGCCACTCAGGTAAATATTCTTTCTCTCGGGCTTTTCTGGGATCTGGTAATGGGAGACATGACACAAGCAATAGTTATAGATAAAGTACAGATGAGAGACAACCCAGAATGTGTGCTTTTATTTTGAGGAAAAACATGGTGAAAATTGAATGTGGTCTTCATTTGTTTGGAAAGGATATTTGTCCTGAATGTCTGGCAATCTAACTCAGTTAGTTCAACTGCAGGACCATGCTGGGAATTCGAGAGAGAGGTAATCTCTGAGATGCTCACGTTTGGTTTGCTACTTGTTAACTGCAGTAGGCCCAAGCTGAAGAGGTGTCTCATAAAAGTCCATGGAGCTTTTAAGGCACCAGAATAAGATGTCTGCATGCTTGAGAATTTGGGGGAGAATGCAACAGACAAACAACATACTGGATGCTTCTAGAGGGAAATGCTTATGATCATTGCTGCCTTATTCTTTTCAGCACTATAGCCAAAGTTATTTTTTGCCAGCACAATTATCTAAATGTCACCAGTAGCCTATAAAAAAAAAAAGTCACTTGTGATCTTGCAAACATTGCAAGAAGAATTGGGGAATCTGCCATACTGGTGAAGAGATGCAGGATACAGCTGAGCTAATCTTCAAATCTCACTATGATCTTTCAAAAATTATAAATACTTTTAAGGCATGGATGTCTACTTTAGGAGGAGATTAACCATGCCCTGAAATCATCCTTTTCTTTCTCATCATTATAATGAGAGCCAGGTTAACTATGATGAGTGTAGGGTTCTTCATTGTAAGTACTTCTCATTTTATGATGAGTATATGGCTATAATCGCTCTTCACCTACCAACTGTCAATGACCATGTGATTGCAAAAGCCACCATGGGTGTTTTTAGGGGAGGGTAAAGTTATAGGTTCCTAAGTCAAGTCTGGCACAGAAGGGAGCAATGCAAGGAGAAAAGGCTCTGATACCCCAGGGAATGAATTTGCTGTGGTTCTGCTTTGTGGTTTTTGCATCTTAGGAATAAGCAATGTTCTGACAGAGAGGACCCATCCTTTGGGCATGACATTTTTCCTACTGGGTAGGGAGGCGAGACCCTGGCTTTGATCTGCTATTTGTGGAAGGCGTTTTAGCACAGTGCTTTGAGGCAGGCTGTGATAAAATGCCAGCTGAGCATCAGGCTCAGAGTCTTGGCTCTTCCCATGATAAAGCAATTTTACATGGTTTTAAAAATATTTTGAAATTGTATTTTGGGAAGCAACCACAAGAAAAGCCAGATATTCAAAGTCATAAATATATTGGGTCAATCCAGAGCTACCTTCAACCTAAGATTTTTCAAACCCATTACTCTGTGACCCTCTGGTGTCTCAGTTCTTGAGTTTACAGCTTAGTCAGTGGGACATCTTTTGCCATAGATATCAAACTAGAGGTTGGCAGCAGTATATCCTGACCTTAACTTCTCCTGTATTTTTAGGTTTCTCCACTTTTTGGAACAATCTATGACGCCATTTACTTCATGGCAATGGCTATAGACAGTGCTCGGAGGAAAGGAGTCAGAATCTCAGGAGCTAACATAGCTGAGCACACAAAAAACTTCAGTTTCCCTGGATTTAGTTACTGGATAGAGACAGACAACTGTGGGAAGGGACTGAGCAACTATGTGATACTGGACACAGATGGTTGTGGGAATCAGCTCTTCCCAACCCACTTGGTTGACATGTCTTCAGGCTCTGTGAAGTCCCTAGGCCGGGCCTTCCACTTTCCCAGTGGAGCTCCACCTAAGCCAGACTCCAGCTGTTGGTTTGATCCAGATGTTCTCTGCACCGGAGGTAAGAAAGACAAAAAAAAAACCCCAAAGTCAAATGGCATTGGATCCATGCTTCTTATTTTATCATCTTTTGTCTTAGTTGAGGGGAGAGCACCCCAAAGAGAAAACCCTCAGCTCAAGAAATTCATATAAATATGACCAGTTATGCTGTTTGTAAAGGCAGTCCTAAACAGAGATCCCACTATTGATCCACAAGAGTCTCTTATTGCTTTGTAGGTCAATAAGGTTGTTGCTACTGTTGTGTGCTGGAAAGAGTTTTCCAGGTCTGCCTGTTTTGATAGCAATCAATATACGCCAGAGGCTCCAGCCAGCATCATGTCCCTGTCCTTCTGAGGGGCAGGAAACTAAGAGGATTTGTGTTGAAGACAGCCTAAGAGAGCTGCGCAACCACAGATGTTCTCGCCATCTCTCCTGATAACCCCAGCTTCTTTACCCAGCTAGCTATGTGGCTTTAAGGATCATCAGATCTCACCTCGTCAAGAAAAGATGATAATTACTCAAAATAATTTGAGTTACTGTAGACAGCAGAGGTGGTAACTGAAGACACAGGGGCAGAGATATCTGTGCTGATTCCTAGGTTTGTAAGACTGGGCACTGTTTTTGCTTATTGGTTTTAATTTGAGGCATCTGTTGTGCAGTTTTAAAATCCACAGGGAAGCCAAAATCTCAGGGTAGGATACTTAGCCTCCACTTGACATATTTACTTGTAATACTAAGCATTTACTCCTACTGCTCCAGGATGTGACTTAAACAGACAAAATTAACCACATCTACGGAATATTTCATTCAACAGCTGAGAAAAACATTCTCCTCGTCTCAGCCATAGCTGGTTTAAATCAGTGATGCTCTATGGAAACTGGAGATACACTGATCTTACAGCAGCTGGCAAGTTACGAAAGAGAAAAATATAATGCTACCATATATCTAATTTTTCACTGCCACTAGGAAAGGCGTAGCAATTTAGCATCCCATTGCAGTCTATGGAAAAATCCCACTAATTTTTAGAGAGATCAGATTTTATGTTCACACCTTTACGAAAGCCTAAAGCTCTAGGCATTTGTCAAGGAAGTAGTACTTTATTATTACTAATATTTCAGAGACTGAGTTTTATGACTGGAATTAAATCCAGGCCTCAGTCTGGCTTTTGCATGGAGTTAGGGTTGGAGTGGGGTTGGATGTGAAGCTGCCAGGCTCCTGTGGTTCCTGACCCCAGGTCCACCAGGAGCAGGGCTGAGCAGGTGCTCCCAGTACACGTGCACACAGGCACACACACACACACACAGAGTGCAGACACAACCAGTTCTTGACAGACTAACGTATACAGGACACCCATGCGTTTACAGGCACCACTACCCACAACCAACATCGCCAAAACATGAGACAACACAAACGGACTGATCCTGTTCTTATGCACCACTTAATCAGGCTCCAAGCTTGCTAGCAGATCTCATAACCCCAGCTCCTGCACACATCACAAACGCATCCTCTGGTATGTGGTCCAAACCTGCGATTCCCCCATAGCCATCTCTCAAACCCTCTGCAGGGTGTCTCCAGACTTGTTGTCTCTCATGGGTTCTCATGGCTCCAGGACTTATCTTACCTGTTGATTAAGTTGATGTGAAGTGACATGCAGGCAGAGAGCAGTCACTCAGGAAAAAAGAGTTAGGAACAGGGGTTAAGAAGAAGGTAGGACAGATTGTGATGAGGTGGAGGGTTTGGCTGGAAAAACGCACAGCCTGCTTATGTGTGACCAGCATCTCCATCCCCTCCAGTATCCCATGCTTGAGCCTCCCCAACTCACCCCCATCCCTTCCTTTCCCCATTTTTTCCCTTCCTCTAAACATCCCATAAGAAATTTTGTATACTCCTCCTGTCCCCTTAGCTCATCCCCTAATGAGTTTAACACAATCCTACAAGTCCCCTCAATTATGCCGTAAGTTTGCTTTTTCCCATGATCCCACGATAACATTGCTTTCATTTCTGATTAGTTATAAAGTTCTGTTTGAGCTTTCTCAAGGCTTTGCGTCATTCCTGCAATGGCCCATCCATCAGCGACATGAGTGCTTTGGTCTTTGGTATTGCTTTCACTATCTCCTGTTCTTAGGGTGTGTTTATCTGGGTGTTTATTTTTCAGTCCTCTTGTCCTTTTACTGTCTCTTGTTCACCCTGGTGAATTTTGTGCTCCAACCAGCTCTTGCTCTCAGCTTATCAGATGCTGCTTCAGTGAATAAAACTGGATTTGTATGTTTTCCAGCTGTGGAAGAGTCCTCATGTCATGATGGGTGACAATGTCCATTCTTTGAGCAAAGGGCATGATCAGAGAGAGACCCTTTGCTATTTGATTTTCTGCACTGCCTTTCAAGAACCACTTGCCTTAGAGTCCTCTACAGTATGGTCAAGCACTTGTGGGTTATAAAATGCAATGGTAATATGTAGAAGAATTTTTCTGAGGCTCTTTCTCAAAGGAGATTTGTTCAGACAGCAGAATCTCTGGGGGCTACCTGAGGAAGCTCAGGAGACAGCACCAGTAAAAAAAAAGCCCTGATTGAATACAGAAGAGAGCATTAACAAACTCCACATTATTCCCACCACGTTGTGGTCTGGGTTACGAATTCTGTCTAAAAATGTTAGAAGGCCATGCAGAGATGTGAGATTGGATTTTCATCCCTCTACACTTCATCACTGGTTTGTCCAGGAGACATTTTCTCCTTTGTCCAGCAAGAAACCAACCCATGCCCCTGTGACTGGGCTATTTAAAGCTCATTCTCTCTTCAGTAACAAGTTTCCCAGCAGGTGACCACAGGTCCAGAGCACAAGGTCTCCTTCAAGTCTGCCTCTAAGCTGATCCGATCACTCCTTTTCCATGGATCTAGCATTGTGCAAGACCTGTATGGGATGTGTTCTGGCTTCACACTCACTTCAGTCCTTCTGGAGGGAGACACATCTTCCTTGCCTCCTAGGGACGAACACTGGGTTGCTGACACCTGCTTTTACAGGGACCGCAACACTCCAACTTTGTTCATGCATAAAGAACAAACCCTGGCCTCCAGGCCAGATTGGTGTGGTCTTGCTCATTCCTGTATTCAAGGTGAGCACCTCCTGGAGAATGCTGGCTGTTTGGTGGAATGAAACCTTGGTCTACATCCACACTGTCTGTGAGGTGGAGAAATGGGTGTGAAGTATCCACTCTACTGTGCTCAGATAGAGATATACAGGGCTAGTTCCAGGCTGGAGCATGAAAGCAGAGTGACTTCTTATATCAAATCATAGTATCATAGAAACATAGAATGGTTTGGGTTGGAAGGGACCTCAAAGCCCATCTAGTTCCAACCCCCTGCCATGGGCAGGGACACCCTCCACTAGCCCAGGTTGCCCAAAGCCCCATCCAACCTGGCCTTCAACACTGCCAGGGAGCCAGGGGCAGCCACAGCTTCTCGGGGCAACCTGGGCCAGTGTATGTGTGAGGAAAATCAGGGATCAGGACCCTGGGTTGAAGTAGAAGGTAAGTCCAAACCCAGCAGAAAACTTGCAGCTAAAATTCTCTGTCTTTTCCTGAAAAAGACACCAATTTTCAAAAATGCCTGCAGTGTTCACTGGGAAGGTCTAGGTTTCAGTGCTTGCAAAAAGGCCTGTGATTTAAGTGGAAGCGTGACACAGAGTTATGAACCTTTTATCAACCCAAATTCCTTCATGCTTGTTTGTGTTTAAGGATCTCTGAACACAGACAGAATAAAATAGAAATAAACAGAAGACAGAAGAGACAGAGACAGCAAACACTTCCCACTGGAATTTAGCTCATCCACTCACGTCAGCTTTCCTTAGCTCTCTAGCAAAGACACTCAGGAGCAAAGTGTCTGTCTCCAGTACTTTCTGATGATGGCCTCGTTGAGGAAAACATCAACCTTCTCCTCCTTCTCTTCTGCTCCTTTCAGCATCAGAAATCTGTAGCTGGGAATGAAAAATCCCAGATGGGCTGGTGACTCACGCTGGCCGTCAGTTTGGTAACACATGATAAAGTTTTTTTCAGTGTTTCTGTTCCTGGAGAGAAGAGGGTCAAATGTTCAAAAGTTATGAACTTTGCAGAAGCTGCCTCTAAAAATTAATTCTTCCCTGCGAGTCCAGTCCTTATTTACTTAAAGAAAAACCATTTTTCCACTGATCCAAGGCTCTAGATTTGGTATAGAAAAAAAAGTGCGTAGAAATAAATAATTATAGTTGCAGTCTCATGTAAATAAAGTCAGTCAGTATTTGTATATTCACAAATTAACATCACATAAAAATTGTCTTCTAGCATTCTCCTGGCTGAATATTTGACTTTGTAGTCTAATGGTCTGATACTGGTATTTTCAATATTATCGCCTAAATCAAAGGGATTTTCTAACTCATTGATTCTTTTCCCCTCTCTGCACAGGGATTGAGCCTATAGTCATGATTTTGGGAGCAATGCTGATATTTGCCCTGGTGCTTTGTGCTGTGGGCCTGGCTTCGCTCATCAGGTGAGAATTGCAGTACGCATTTGATATGGTGCCACTTTTAGCTTCTGTGGGAGATTTGCTCTTTAACTGGCAGTTTGGACCATGTGAACACATAGCAGGTTTCATTGTGGTCTTTGCTCTCCATTCACATATCTCTCTACTTTATGAAGTGATAGTGGCTTAAGCACTGTGGTAATTGGTTCTGCAGTCTCGGGAGGAGCCATCTCACCCTTAAACCAGTCCAGGGTTGGAAGAACATTGCAGCCTGTTGCTGGAAGGATTAGCTGGATGATGGCTCTGAAGCATTAGGAAGGTGACTATCACTTTGGAAGTGCAAAGTGTGCCGTACAAACCAATGACCAGAATCTGCTTTAAGAACATCAGAGTGGAGACTGAGTGGGCTGCCACGTTAAATGTCTTTTTTCTTCTTATTCAAGTTCATTCTTTCCTGGATTTCTGTCCCTAATATAATCATGTTTCCTGTGAAGCACCTGGGCTGATCCTCTTTACTTTCTCCTTTACTTTCTCCTTACTTTCTTCTTCCTAAAGAGAGAGAGAGTATCTCTGGAGAGGGTTTGGAGCAATTAATGATAACTCTTTATTACCAAGCTGATTCATTCCCTGTTTTGAACTGAAGTCCAGCTCCCTGGTCATTCATGTTGCATATACGTTGGTCTGGGTGTGGGATCTTTGGAGCAAATGAGTTAGTCTGGTGAGGAAGGGACAGTGTCCAACAATTGCATAGGTTGCACTTGTGTCTGGACTCTATATCCAAGGTGGACATCAGCCAGCATGGACTCGTTGGTCCAGCAGCTATGGGTTGCTCTTTGGCAAGGACACTATGGTCATAACCCAAGGTAATCTGCTCCAAACCAGTCTCTGGAGTAATGTCTCTCATTATTGATGTCTACATGGTGCATGACTGAAATTAGAGTGAAATTAGACTGAAATGAGAAGGCATATTTCCTCAGCAGCAATGACTTCAGCAGAGCAGGGTTCCTGGATTGTGCTATCCAGCTTTGCCTCTCAAATCATCCCAAAACGCATTTGCTCTGCAGTCCTGAATCATCCCTACAAACCCAGATGATATAAGGCCACCCAGCAAGCAACATCCCAAACAGTTCCCTCGCTTATAACACACAGCTGCTTCTGATACCTCATAACTGCAGGCACTGAGTAGGTTGCTTCCATCCACCCGCACTTTGAAGCCTTGCTCTATTCCTTGGCCACCAGCCTCTACAATTACGTAAATAAAAGACAATCTTTCTGCCTACTCTACTTGTAAGCTGTTCCACAAGTACCAGACTGTGCTTGGGAAGGCTCAGTCAGGAGTAAAGATATATGACCATCTGCAAGGGAAGAAAAAAAAAAAGTCTAGCATGACTCAGACAATGATTTATGTTAGGGAAGGGCATGTCTGGAACTAAATTTAAACCACAGCATGGTCTGAGTTCAAACGTGGGAGCTCTGGTCTTAGCTCTGCCAGGGAGCTGCTGCATGACCTTAAATGAGTCACTCCACTCTCTGTGCTTTGCTTTTGGCAGAGGGGTTCTTTCCTCCATGCTTGGGGGAGAGGATGTGATTGACTAAACAAGATTTTCAGAAGGACAGGTGAAATGTACATAAGTGATGAGATTTTTGCATGAAGCTGAGTTGAGTGGCTTGGGACAAGTGGTTAGAGAAAGACTATAAAAAACCATCTAAGATGATCCCTGTGATCATACAGCCAAGGCTCACTGTGAAGTCCAAAACGCTTTCCGTGCTCTTCTAAAAAACATGGAGTGCTACATGCAATGGAATCATGGTGATCTATGGATATTTTGTGAAGTGGATTCCTTCTACAGTACAGTTAGTAAAAAGCAAACTATGGCCCACCTTATCAGGAAAAGGCTTATGTGTGCACAGATCAGACAAAAAATGTGACACTGGGAGCAATGGGGGAGCTTTCCTTTCCCTTCTCTCTTCCTACTTGATGAGGTTTTTACTGTCCCATATATACAATGTGCTTTGTGCTTGACATCCATTGAAACAGTGGGTTCAAAATGATGCTGTGTGACTTCTGCCTCTTCCCTGAGTCCCTAAAATAGCCAAGTAGTGGCTATTAGTGTCAGATGAATCCCAGCTAAATTCTGACAATGAAACTCTGGAATGTTTCGTATTGATTTCCATGAAGTGGACATAAGCCTGTTTGAACTATCCCATGAACACAGGGCACCATTTCTTCTTGTGGTCTCTCTTGCCTTGCATACTCAAGAGAAGCTGGGCAAGTAGCAGGATGCAGTCAAGCAACAGATAGCAACTTTGCTGGTCTGGTGACTGTACTGAATTTTCTTTCTCACCCGTAGCAATTCTGCAAATCTGGTAGCCCACCAAGGAGTGCATAGAGTCATCCCTTGGAAAATGGGCAGCAGCATCCTGTGGAGATGCCAGAAGCACATTTGTCCTGTGTTACACAGTGTGTGATAGACATCCCATCTGGCTCAGGTCCTGGAAGAAGTAGAACTGAATCAGCACAGTCTTCTTGATCTAATTACTCCTGACCAAGAGGAACAGCACTGGCTCAGCAATACTGCTTCCAAGACCTCCACGTTACATTGCACTACACCACGCACGCCAAACTGCTCATCCCCTGTAGCTTTTCCCTCTATACGAGTTTGCAGTCATTACAAGGGGGTATCTTGCTGTGTGCTTCATATTGCACCGTGCTACAATACAGAGATTCAGCTAGCACATTTTGATGGTTACTTGTGTCCAGACAGCTTTTATAAATTACCTGTGGTTCAATTTCAGGCCCTGAGAAAGACTAGTGTGCCTGAGAGCTGTTGGCTGACCAGCCAGGCTGGCTGATCTAATAAAACCTATTATTCTCTCCTAATGGGGAATGATTTGGGATATGAAAAATAAACCCAAGCATAACAAAGTACGCATTACATACAGATCCAATTCATATTTGCAACCAGATTGACTCAAGATGTCCATTTGTGATGAGACCTTTTGAGTTGATAGCTTTTTTGTCTATGAATTGGATAGCTTTTGCTGTTTGAATCAGGGGTTTTTAGTCCAAGTGAGGACACCATGCTTTGTGTGCTGCTTTCACCCATGTCCACCCCTACTGCCACACCACATGCTGCACTGTCCTTATACAACAGGGAAGCCATGTGGGGGTCTCAGAGGTGGTGTAAACTGGTTAGCTACCTAAAAATGATAACTGTGGCTCTCCAAATCTCCCAGGCATAGTATCCTGAACAGCCAGCTATTCAGGGGACCTAACAAGATAATAATGACCTTGGATGACCTCGTCTTCATCAACCCAGAGCTACATAAAAAGGTAAGTCCTCCCACTCATGTGGGATGTGGAAAGTTTGGGGGATTTGGAAGGTTGCTAGCATGGGTGAAATGCATGGCCCAAGGCAGAGCTGGAGTGGAATTTTTCATCCAGAGGTGTTAACTGTCCTGCACCTGCTTTCCTTGCCTTCCAGAGGCTGACCTTGGACAGTCTGACTGATGCAAACAGTGTAGCAGCTGATGGCAGAAGCCTGAAATCTGTAACACGCTCCTTTTCCTTGAAAAGCACAGCTGCCACCCACGAAACCTCCAACGTGGCTTTGTATGAGGTAGGTAGGGACCTCATGCAGCTTTCTCCCACTGCTTCTGTTCACTAAGCTGCTCAAGTGGATAAAGTCTTGGGCTGCAGTACTGTAGGTCCCAGGATGTGAATACTGCTGACAGACCCTGAGGGTGAAAATAAGTCACTCCCAAGCATGGACTTACAAGTGATTAAGGTGACTGTACCCCAACCCTCACTCTGCCACATGTTGGGTGGTAGTATTTGACATCCCTATGGAGTGTTGCCATGTCTGGTCCCTGTTAGAGATGTCCCCACGCAAAGGCACTGTGAAGAACCTTTCTTACAAGACAGGGCCATTAGGTGGTGACATCTCTAACAAGGACCTTTCCTACAAGACAGGATCCAAATACACAGAATAAAGGCTATGAAATTGCCCTTTGTGCCAATAGGACTGTATGGAGTTTAATCCGAGACAATGGCCAAGAAAACTCACCCCATCCAGCAGTTCTTTCCTAGAAACACACTTTTTGAAAAGATAGCAATTTTTCCTGAAAAGGAGCAAAATAAACTATATCATTAATGGCAGAAAAAAAAAATCTGGACAGAGTTACTTTCCTTTCAATGAATTTATCACTGTTTATCAGATACTAATACACCTCCTAGGTATGAAGTTCTGATCCAAGTGAAGGTCTTGCCTCACCCCATTTTTTGAGGGTTTCCTGTGAATATTCTTATTCAGGTGCAATATAGAAAGAACCTACTGCCAAGAACATTGAAAATCCCCAGCCATTTTCAAAGTCAAGGATCTGGAATTCAGACCTAGGTCCTGATGTTAGCTGTTCCTCAAAGACTTGCTCTATCATTCACCCACCTGTATTGTGGACAGGGAGACTGGGTGTGGCTGAAAAAATTCGAGACGGGAGCAGTTCACAAGCTGCGGCAAAGCTCCACCAGCATCTTGAGGAAGGTAGGACCAGGGGATGACTGGGCACATGGAGTCAAGGTTGCTTGGGGGACTTTTGTGACTGCAGGGTCTTTTTATTCTCCTTCTCTCCTGTTTATCCATTGAATCATGCATCATGGCTGCCAACGAGTCTTGCACAGCTGCATCTGACAAACTTAGCAGTAGCCCATGTGTCAGAGTCAGCAACTTGCAAAACCCCACCCTGGACCTGACACTTCAAGGCCAGTGCAATGCTGAATGTACCACAAGTCCTTTAAGTGGCCTTGTCTACAAAGGCAGAGTGCTTTGGAGGAAATCACCCCCGCCTGTCTCAGGGCAGGATGATGCACTGGTAGCTATTTTCATGTGATATTTGTTGACAGTAGTGTGGCACAGACATGGTTGTGCATTTCTCTGGGATTTGCTTTCTGTCTCCAGCTAAGATGCCTGTTACAAATTTACTTTTAGTTCAATTTTATTATTATTACTAAATGACAAGCAAACGCATTTATTTTCCAAAATCAAGGCCATTAGTTGTTGGCAGCTACTGCTAACATAGGAGCGGCATTTTTGTGCATATAAATATAATAAATTTACTAGGGCATGTCTCCAAAGGCACCCTTGAGGGTTGACTTTGGATCGTCCAGGCATGGTATTGCTTTCCAGATCAGACCAGAGCTGGAGCAAGACTCCACATGCTGAACTCAATTTACCCCAGCGAAGCCATTTTGTCCTAGTGAAAGATCCAATCCAGCTTGTCTAAAGAAAAACAAATTTCTGTTCAGATTGCTTTTGTTATCTTGCTTTCTTTGTCTTAATGGATAGACTAAGAAAAACAAAGCTTAGGAGAGTGTAGATAGCTGAAAGTAAGCAGCAAAGAGGTTGCTTTCTTCCCCATCCTTGTGTGAAAGACTGTTTGGGAGTGCAGGAATGGTAAGGACACCTAATGATATAAAGAAGCTGCTGAGCAGATGTCTGGCTGACTTGATCTCTTGTGACTCACCGTCTTGTTTCAGATGAAAGATCTGCGTCACGAAAATGTGAATCTGTTCCTGGGCTTTTTCTCTGACTGTGGCATCTTTGCCATAGTGACAGAGTACTGCTCCCGAGGAAGCCTGGAGGACTTGCTGAGAAATGAAGATATGAAACTGGATTGGATGTTCAAGTCCTCTCTTGTGATGGATCTAATTAAAGTAAATCCATTGGTCCTGCTGAGGCGTGACCTGCATGTGACTTTTATATTGCCATAGCTATTTTGTCCAGGACTTTGGGATTTTTATAGTAATGCAGGGAAAAGCAATGTGAATGTAATCATACTGGTACACAGGGTCTTTAATGGAGACCACTTATTCCTGTTTTGTTACTGTCTGAGAGAAGCGCTATTTGGGGTAATAGGACTACACCCACACAGGAAGATGAGAGGTTAAAACTACACTTCAGGGTAGAACTGATCACCTAGAATAATTAATTTGGTGACAACATACTTTCCAAAGGTCCTTTCTTGCCATAAATCAGAAATGCATCTGGCATAGAACCAAACCGTAGACATCCCCTGTCACAGGATGGCTACACTTTTGGTCACTTTAGAAGAGTGTTCACACACTTCCAATCATGTCCCATGCATTTTTATCCCCTAATGGTGAACTACCAATCTGGGGCAGGTGGTCTACAGAGGGTAGACTGCCAGAACCATTCTTACAGCCCATGATCCACCTTCTGACCATCCTTGAAGGAGATGGGTAAAGGCATCCAGCTCTTAATGGCTTCCCTTGACATAACCATTGAGTACCCCTTGTGTCCACCTTCTCAATCATGTTTAAAAGTACAACTTCTGAGTGCAATGAGTCCTAGGGCTACAGAGGGAGGCATCTGACTGTTCCTAAAGCTGCCAGTGCTTTCCAGTATTACTTTCAGGTGTAGATAGCCCAATTCCTGTTCCTAATCTATTTCTGAACTTTTCCCACAGTTTCTTGGCCTGATCAGCACTGCATTTGACATAGAGTCAATGCTGTATTTGATGCCATCCAAGGTGACAATTTGGCTTGGTGTCACTGCATGCTGGCAGATAGGATAATTCTTAAGGAACAGCCTCAATCTCTTCTGTGTTTCATAGGGAATTAGGTATTTGCATCACCGAGATTTTGCCCATGGACGTCTCAAGTCTCGTAACTGTGTTGTGGATGGCCGGTTTGTGCTGAAGATCACTGACTATGGTTATAACGAGCTCTTAGAAGCACAGAAATGCCCGTATATTCAGCCACCCCCAGAAGGTAGGTGCCATAAGGGAATATTTTTGGGAAATATTTGTTCATTGACTTAACAGATGCTTGTCCTAACACAATTGTGGGCTTAAAAATTTTTGTGCTCAATCTCATGACATCCAGTTACCTGTATACAATGCATTGTTACAGGAAAGTATAAGCAAAGTATTTTCAGACTTCCTGAAAGTGAAGTGAATAGCAGAGTGTCATGGTAATGGAAAAAGTTTTTATTGTAAGCAGTGACAGCCTTTAAGCAGTCATAGTTGGAGAAGGATTTAAGTGCCCCTGAAATATGATCAATCCTGAATTTCTGTGACAGGTGGAATTTGCTTCACATCCTTGGTCCCAACCCTAAATTTGAAGTCTTAAGTTAACCCAAATGCAAAGAGCCTTGTTTTGTAAAACTAAGCCATCTGGAACACAAGATGATACAGGTCTCTCTGAAATATCTTTACGCGCCAATCCCCAAAGGCTGCCACATGGCATTCCCACCACTTAGGGACAGCATCTGAAGGGACCAGTTTTGGAGACTCAGATGCAGTTTCTTTCGCTTAGCCACTGTCTTGGGGTTCCTCTGGTATCCCAGTTAATTTTTGAAATCTGGTTTCGAGTGGTATGTAGTGTTTTGATCCCTTTGTCACAGGATTTGGTTCCTACACATTTCCAGCATCTCAGGGCAGTTTCCAGAAGACCTTCTCCTCCCTTACAAAAGTTATTTATATATATATATATTAGTAGCTGAAATGTTCCTTATTCCCGTTACCCAGAATGCACAGTTACCAGAGTAACAAAATCCCAGTTTGAAGAAAATTCATTTCTTGATGAGGCTGTGTATGTTTTACAACTGTGTCTTTCATCACTTGAACTATTGGGTTATGAAGATGGATCATACTTCAGACTGCCACAAACTGCTTTTATGGAAACTACTTTCATCTAAGAATGACAGAAAATATTTTATTAACTGTTGCTTTGTAGAAGAGCAAAAACAGTAACAAGAAATCCAGACTTCAACACAAACGTTTTATCTGAGTGATACTTTCAAACAAAAAAAAAAGTACTAATGCTTTTGGCAATGGTAAGAAGACTTCTTAGGCAGATCTTCAAAACTGGTGTTTTAGCATGCAAATCGTTGGTATAGCAATTTTTTTTTTAAAAGGTGGAGTGAAATTTGGTAAATTCAAATTTTTTGTGAGTATGGAAGTTTAATATTTCTAACACATCACAACGAATAGAAGACTTGATCTAGTAAATCATGAAGTATGTTACAACCTTTCCTCAAATAACTGAAGTGTTCATTGAAGCACTTAATTTACAATAGTCTGAGTTCAAGTGTAAGAAACATGATGCTCTTGAATTTTTTAGAATTGCTCTGGACAGCTCCTGAGTTACTGAGGGACCCAGACATGCGCAGAAAAGGCACGTTCAAAGGGGATATTTACAGCTTTGCAATCATCCTACAAGAAGTGGTTGTTCGGGGTCCACCATACTGCATGTCAGAATTCTCAGCTGAAGGTAGGTGACTATTTCAGCACTTTTTTAAGGCTTTACACACAGCGCTCATAAAAGGTCTGGCAAAGCCCCTTGGGTAAAACATTAGTGTGGAAATAATGTCCCTATTTCACGACCTTTCTTAGTGACAAAAGGCTGTTTTCAACAAAACATCCATAATAAACATCAGAATATGTAGTTCTGATGTCAGCCTTGGTACGTGACTCATCACTATCAATGGGATTGGAGCTCTGGGTTCCCCTCAAGATGCTTCAGAGCTGGCCAGCATTCAGGCCACTGCAGCACCTCCAGTTGCCTGTCCAGACATTGACTTTTCTTCATAGTGTGGGGTGAAATCTGATGGCAGAATTTCCCATAGCTTGAAAACTCCTTTGCTTCTCACTCTTTGGCCCTTTTCTGTATGTCATGGGGCTTGAGGTTTTGGAACTGGATCCCTTGCTAATGTCTTATTTTGTCTATCTGCCCATCTGTTTTTCCCTAATTGCTTCCCTGTTTAAAGAGGTTCTGTCTTCAGCAGAGATCAAAGCGATAGATAAATCATGACCCCACTGACATATATAAGGCGGTTTGTATCAGAAATAGCAAATAGGTGAACTCTTTAGGGACTGCTCATGGTGCAACTCTTATTAGTTCAAATTGTGCTGTCCATGCATAGGTAGAGCAAACACATTACAGTCCTGGTCAGGTCACAAGCACTTGAACAAGGAGGGGGTCAGAATAATAAAAAAAGAAAATATTTCAGTGAAAGCCTATTCTCAACATGTTTTAAGCTGGACAGTCACCGAGTGGGGTATGGCCATTCAGTATCTGCTCGTTCAGCACCTGGAAACATGGGACCCTGGCCCATCCTAACCTGCTGTAACAATGCAATGACAATAATGATTATGGTGTAACATGCTCTGTAATTCAGATCTGGACCTATGATGTAGTCTATGATGTAATTAGCAGGTGTCCCCCCACCTAGTCCCCATGGGGAACCTCCAGGAAATGTTGCATGTAGTACACTCCAGTTTCCTGACCTGACAAAATGATGAATTTGTACTCATTGCATCCTAATCCTCAAGGAGGTTTCACTCATGGCGTGAACTTTAAAACCATCTGGGGAAGGCATTTCCCCTTGGCTGCCCCTGCAATTATTTGGGCCAGATGCTTTGTTTAGTTCATTTGGCGGAGACTGGTGGGATGAGCCAAAGACCTTTAAAGTAAACTCTCAACACTGAAAATCTTTGGGTACTCATGGTAACAACTGTGGAAATGCAGGGCTTCTGCCAGAAAGAGGGTGGGTTTCACTCCAGATGACTCCGTTGCACTACGCAAGATGAAACCTTCAAAGACAATCACTTTGTGTTTTGTTTTGTTTTTAAGTGGGAAGATACATTTCTATCTTACAAAAAACCCCCATTTCCTCCAGGATATTCATACTAAGAAATACCTAAACTGAAGTCAGGGTTAGGTTCAGACATCCGTCCATGCTTCAGCTGTCAATGAAACCTGCAGCTCCACTCCTTTGCTGTAAGGCTGTTTTATCGAGAACCCGTGGATTCAATGACTGACTTCTCAGGGTCTGAGAGCCCAAGCCCAGTGCCTTATTAATCTTATTTCACCTCTGGATAGGGATTCATTTCCCAGACATTGTTTTGACCCCAGAGTCTCCCCCTTAAAATACTTTCCATCATCTCTGTTCCCATCAACCTCTTATGTACTGGTTTCCAGTTAAAGATGAAGCATCAGAGCTGGGCTGCCTGGGCTCAGACGTAACCCTCTGCTTTCTTAGAGGACCGCAGATCCTGGTGGAGAGAGTCAGAGGCAATTCTGTTAAATACAAGCCTGCAGGCTCACACATCCATCTGTCACACAACCTTCCCCCATCCAGCCACTTTATTGCTCATAACCTGCTTCTCCAGGGACAAGAAGGCAGATGAATCTCTTATCTTTTAATTCCTCCACAAGACTCCTGGTAGAAGAAAGCAGAAACCTCCAGTTTCATTTGACACAGCCATTGAGTGGTGAGGAATAAGTGATGTCTGAAGGAGCGAGCAAGGGACAGGTGAAAAGGTCCATGTCCTTTGCCTCCACCAAGACTCTCCATCTCACAGCGTGCTTCCCATTCTTCTCTTCGTCACAGAAATTGTAAAGAAAGTGAAGAAGCCCCCTCCTCTGTGCCGCCCAAACATAGCCCCTGAGCTGGCCCCCCTGGAGTGCATCCAGGTAATGAAGCAATGCTGGGGTGAATCCCCCGAACGACGTCCAACCTTTGAGGAGGTATTTCATAAGGTCGGTGAATAGAGCAGCAGGTGAAATACTTTGTACTTGGCAGGAAAGTGTGTTCTTTTTCTTTTAAGTGAGCCCTTAAATAATGATTGAAGAAGTTCCAGACCTCTAGTCTTGCTTTTGCTATTGGGTTATTTTATGGTTCGTGGTGTCTGGCTTACAAATTGTCCTGAATTTGAGCTGCCATGGCACCACCACATGGGGTGTGAAGCAGGCTGGACATGGACTTGGTGTCTTCACATTTGCAATGTACCTACACAGATGGTCTCATGGACATCAAAGTTCTGTAAATTATGATAGCATCTTCAGATCAATATGTTTTTTGATTTTGTAGAGTATTTAAAAGATGCTTTATTTAAAAGGAAAATTCACCAAAGGCAAAATGCATAAAAATACTACATTTGGCATATGAGGTCTCTGAACTGCAGATTGGAGGAGGCTGGGAGCATATCCCAGGGAAATATGAATGTACCTGAGCACTGTTTGAACAGCTTTCCCAGACATCTGTTACTGGCCAGTCTCATGGACAAGTACTGGCAGAGTAACGCCCTTGGCTGATCCAGCAGTACTGTTTCTATGTTCTTTTAAGGTCAAATCAGGTGAACAAATATCCATAATTTTTACCTTTTGGTTCTGTGAAACTCTGAATAATTTGACACCCCCGTGACTCCACAGTTGTGTCTAAGACAGCTTCTGAAGTTACAGATTATCCAAATGGCTCAGCTTCTGGTCAAGAGGAGAAAGCATAGCTCAATGAGGAGTTGGGGGTGGGAGGTGGCAGTAGACATACATGCCAGTGTGCAAATGTGGATTTAAGACCAGTAATACATAAGCAGGTTGTAAGTGTTGCTAATACCCTGAAATCTGCACCTCTGAACGCAAAGGGCTGCAAGTTACCCTAAAGGCTAGTCATGGGATAAATGAGGGTGCACATTTGCAGCATGATAAGACTCCATAAAATCTCACATACACATTGACAAACTCATGGAAGGTGGTGTCTCACTTCACCCTCACCGAAAGTTCACAGAGGAGCAACATGCTCCTGGGCAGCTTCCATAGTTGGTGATGCAAATTTGCTCTCTGGTTTGCCTTTATTGATGATGTCTTGCCACTGACAAATCCAGTCTTTAGCATTGTCCCATAAAAATAAGTGCGTTTTGCTCCTTTCCTAACTTAGAGTGCTACAATGGTGTAATGAGATAGAGAATTAACTCTCTAGTTTGATTTTCCAGTTCAAAACCATCAACAAAGGGAAAAAGACCAACATCATTGACTCAATGCTCAGGATGCTTGAGCAGTATTCAAGCAACCTGGAAGATTTAATCAGGGAGCGGACCGAAGAGCTAGAGATTGAAAAACAGAAGACAGAAAAACTGCTGTCACAAATGCTCCCCCCGTAAGTACTAGTACTTCAGATGGCAACAAAGCCCCTTGGCACTCCATAGCTAGACTGGACAAAACAGTTTCCCAGAGCTGACCTCCAATTTTGGCAAGCACCTTCCAATCAAAGAAAGAGACTTTCATCAATGCTTTTGATCTTTTGAGCACAGTAGGACAAGTGTTTCTGAGCTGTTGGACATGTCCTACAACAAGTGTTTGTGCCCTGTCATCTTTGCCTGTGTTGTATTTCAGATCGGTGGCAGAAGCCCTCAAGACTGGTGGCACTGTGGAGCCAGAGTATTTTGACCAGGTGACCATCTACTTCAGTGACATTGTGGGCTTCACAACGATTTCAGCCCTCAGTGAACCCATTGAAGTAGTTGACCTTCTGAATGATCTGTACACACTGTTTGATGCTGTTCTTGGAAACCATGATGTTTACAAGGTGAGGAATACTTGGGCATGAGGATCAAGCCATGCCTGGGTCAAACATTCTTGTTCTATTCTACTGCTCTTTCCCATTTTTTTTCAAATTATTTATTTCTTCATTAATGCCATGGTATTTGTTAGGTGGAGACAATTGGTGATGCCTACATGGTTGCCTCAGGGCTCCCAAAACGGAATGGAAACAAACATGCGGCTGAGATAGCCAACATGTCCCTGGACATCCTCAGCTCGGTGGGAACGTTCAAAATGAGACACATGCCAGACATCCCCCTCAGGATACGAATCGGGCTGCACACAGGTAGGCAGCGACTTTCAAACATGCCTGAACATCAAAGAACTGCTTCTTCGAATGCTTTCACCCTGTCTGCTCCAAAACAAGCACCCTTAGAAGTTGCTTTAAAATTCTATAGCAACAAGGGAATTAAAATGGAAACACAAACCCCAAGGAGGAAAATGGGTCAGTATCATCTGGGGGAGAAATTGTGTATTCTGTTGAAGTCAGGAACTACATCAGAAATGTTAGTCACAAGCGTTTCGTTGTAAGGGTGACTCTTTTATATGCCATTGCATCTTCATCGGTGTGATATGGAGACATCTTTGTAACTCTGTTCTGAGATGAAAAAGCACAGAAAAGGCATGGAGAGTGAAAGAATCAAAAAGGTTGGGGAGATTAATTACAGGTAGGAGATAACTGGAAGACTAGGTGATACAGCTATAAAAAAGCATGCTATAAAGAAAGCAAAATATCTCTAAAACAGAAGTCATAATCTATTCAATGACCAGAAAAAATGGCTTGTTTAAAAGAAAATAAGTTATTTTTTTTATGTATGAAATGTAATTAAACTGCAGAACAAAACTCAAAAAATTCCATAGGATTGCAGTCATCATATAACCAAAAGTATGACTGAGATTTTAATTGGAGGAAAAGTCATCTGCTGTTATCACAGAATCAATATTTGTTAAGAGATATGAACATTCATGGTTTTATACCATAGTCATCCATTTAATACATTTTTCCCATCTGTTCATCACCAGATTTCTTGCATCTTCCTCTAAAGTACTGGGCACTGCCCATTGTGGGAAAACGAATAATGGGTGAGATTGTCCAGGAGTCTGACCCAGTATTACAGGGTAGTTTTTTTATCCTTCTGCCCATCTGATAATGCCCACGTTTTTTGCATCTTTAGCATGCAAGTGTTTTACAGGAGTCAATATCCTGGTCCCCGTTGTATACATAGGGAAACAAGAGTACAGAAAAAGAAGAATCTCACTCAGAATATCCTGAGAACAGAGCTGCGATGAGCAGAGCTAAAATCAGTATTTCCTATCTCCTAGACAATGTAAGTTCTTCTTTTGGGGTTATCTCTGAAAACTCATCTCCCTACTGTGTTCTTTGCAGTTCGGGGGTCTTAGCTGGCCCTTAAGTGCTAAGGAATGATTGCAGCAGCACTGTGGGTTTTATACTCTGGCAGAAATGAGATGAGACTACGGCCCCAGCTTGTCTCGCCCAGAGCAGGAGTCTCTGGAGCACGAACAACACATTTTCAACATGGAAAGAGGGGAATTCAGTGTGCAACATCTGCTGCTGCCTGTTGACAGCAGTTCTGCAACACGTCTTCCATGCTCCCAGCCAAAAATCTATCCCTAGGTGATGCGTACAGGGGATAGTTACATTTTTTCTTTTTTTTTATGAACTCTGGGTATCTGGAAAGTAGTGTTGCTACTAGCCGTTGTGTAGGGTGTGAGAGGAAGAGGGGGAGGAATTGGTGTTTTTTTGCTAAAGAAGCAGAAGCCAGATCTTGTTTTGCACAGATCTGGCATCATCACACTATTATGGGAACAGCAAGAAACGCGTGCTCCAAAGCAAACCAGCTCTCCGAGCTGAACAGCAGAGTTTGATTAACCCTAGACCCCATTTCTCCTGAGGAAAGACGCATGAAGAGGGAATCACCAACATCATGAAAGCATTGAGGAAGCACTTGGGGGACAGGAGGGCTTGGCTAACACTTTCTTCCTGGGAAGGTTGGAGAATGGGTGTGACCACCAGTTTTATAGGCAAACTGCCTTCTGGAAACTGGTGCTGAGAAAAGCTCGTGATCCCCCCTCTGAAAAAGCAGGAAATGCTGTTATTGCATGGGCTGCCCCTGTCCCTCCAACCCCAATGGAGAGCTGCACCTCTGGGAACCTCTTCTGGCCCATGCCCATGGTCCAGTTGTGGCAATGCACGGGTAAGGTAAGGAGGACAAGAAGACCAGTGTTTGGTCTTCGGTTTCTCCCCTGCTTTAAATGCACCCTGGAGTCTTGGCTCTCCTCTCTCAACTTGACTGTCTGTCCAGAAAAACTCAGCTGACTCGGCTCTTTCCATGCTGGCTGTGTCAGGGCTGGAGCTGGACAGTTGGGGAGAGCAATGATGAGAAGACAAGCTTTTCCACGGAGGCTTAACAGGATCTGTTTATCAGTCAGGCTCTCTGGCAGGCAGCCCCTCACTTTGATTGAGCTTATTAACCGCCGCGGCACCCCTGACCGTTGTTGCAGAGTCGTAGCCAGCACGGCTCATTAACCGACCCTGCAAGCCTTGGCAAAGCGCCATTTCTAAACAAACCAGCGAACCTGGATAATTAAACAACTCGACCATAACGTTCACATCACGGAGACTCTGGTTTTCTCTGAAACTTGTTACTGTGGGAGATTTATCGCTGGAAGTTTTTGTCAGCCCTTTGCTGAGGCTGTCTAGACAAGGGGGAACACACGCAGGCAGTGAAGGCAATGAGTGAATTAACTCTTGGATGCTTTCAGTATGGAGAAGTCCTTTGGCCGTGATTACACTGTAGGGTGGGTTTTAAACTAGTAACTTTATGCAATAGGAGGACAGGCTTAAAAGCAGTGATCTAGAAAAAGAGTACCTCTGGTACTAAAAATCTGCCCTATCTTAGGTTGTGAGCTTTGCAGAAATGATTGGATTCCTGAGTAGGAAACCTAAGTTTAGGCACCCACATGGAGGTGTTTCCAAGAATGTTAGGGAGCCTGCACTCATTTTGTGGTCAGCAGAGATCTGGTGGACATGTAAGTGGACCCTGGAGAGCTGTTCAGGTGCAGGAGTGGAAAGGCTTTCATGGCTCAGTTGACTCTGTTGACTTGGCTTCCACTAATTACAGTAGGAACTCAGAGGAACTCAGCTATTTGTGCTTTAAATCAAATCCTCCTCGGCGAGGGATGATTTTTGACAAGAACCACTTTTTTGTGTCCTTGCAACACCTATTACAGAAGGAGCTTTGACCCTTACTGAGATTTCTGAGTGCCGCCATCATGTCATCACCACAAGATGAAGAGAGGTGATGCAACATAAGTTAGTGTTTTCTCAGGGAAAGCTCTTATTGAAGCATGAATTAAAACGTCTCCAACAAGACCCTTTTTTATGCATATGCTACATTAGTGTGCACACATTAGAGACCGGTTAGGTAGGCATTAGGACCTTGACCCAGTAGTATCAACAGTGTGTTTACAGTTGTGCTATAGAAGTGCCTAAAAACTAGACCCTGAAAAAACTTCCTCTAGTGGATATAGCTCCTCTCCTGATGGGCTTGAACCAATTTAGTGAGTACTGATAAGGATGGGAATTAAATTATAAGAGATTCTGAGGGGTAGTGTCTTATCCAAGGTTGCATGGCACATTGGCAGTAAAAAATCCCACCACTAAATCAGCTTTTCCTGATCTCCAGCAGTCCCTGCATGCTGTGTTTGACCCAGTCATGCTGTTTAAGTCCTTGTAACATTTCTGGTATGAGATATTCTTCCTCTCTTTTTTTTTTTTTTTTAATCTCTAAGTAAGTGACGCTTCATCAGGCAGGAGTTAAAATCTGTCTCACCTCTCAGTTTGCATTATATTAAAATCCTGTTACTTTGACTCTGCAGCAACAACTTTTCAGAGGTCACAGCAAGAGGGGTTCTTGCAAATTTCAGCTGTGGAGTTTGATTGCCCTTAAGATGTAGCTGAAAAACTGTATGAAGAATCAGTTTTTGTAACTAAGAAGGGTAGAATCACAGTAAAATTACATTGTCCAAAAACAAGTAACTGATCACTTCTAAATTAGGCTGCTGTTGTTGTTGTTATTATTACAACATTTTAACCTACAACTTTTTATATGATGAAAAACCTTATCCATAGCATCATTTCAGATACTGTTGATGATGTACTACATTCACATCCCTTGTAACCTTGCATAGGAAAAGATTTCCTAGGCATCAGTTTTGCTAAATCTTAACGAAGAAGGATCAGGAAATTGAAAAGGCAGGCAGATCCTAGGAAGATGTGACGTAAATGCATTCAATGGCATTCAAAAGCTTGGTATTTTAAATTCGAGGTGATTAAATTTAGCATCTCATCCTTCAGAGCACAGTCCAAACATTAGCTAACCCAAGTCCCCAGATGACGGTTGTTGGTGCTGTTTGGCTGTCACATTTTTTATCTGTGTGTGTGTGTGTGTGTGCGCATGTTTGTGTGAATCCTGCACACATACCTCTCCCTGAGAACTTGGCACCGGTTCTTCGGGAGCTACTTTGGAAGGGAGTGGATCTCATCTAAAGAATGAGAGAGAGGAAAAATAAATAGGTTTTGGCTAGACAGGCGAGCTAATGATGTCTTCCTTTCCAAGGAAGGGACACGGGGTGGTCCAGCGTGCTGCCAGCATCTCTGGACTTCCAAGGCTGATTTTCAATCCTGTTTCACTGGGACACAGGGCATGTCACAGAATCTGAACTTTTCTCAGATGGAAAAGGAGGTCAGAGCTGACCTTTTGAAAAGAGATTAATAGTCCTTGAGATTGTGTGAACTCTGAACAAATTTATCCCAGATGATGGTGAACTGAGGCCCTATCACACAAGACCTTTCTCAGGCAGAAAGCACAACTGTGCAATCCAGAGAAATGCTTAATTTTTGATCACTTGTAGGAAGCACCAAGGCCAATGAGATGTTGTCCTGTATTCCAAGGTTTTTGAATATCAGAGGAGAGCATGAGATTTGTTTGTTGGTGAACCCCTTGAACCTTGGTGGTACCTTCTGGGTTATACAGATGACGTGTCTTTCAGGGCCTTGCGTGGCAGGTGTGGTGGGGCTTACCATGCCACGGTACTGCCTCTTTGGAGACACAGTGAACACGGCATCACGGATGGAGTCCACAGGCCTGCGTGAGTATTTGGGATGGTCCCTGGGGCAGGTGGTTGACAAACTTCTCAAGAGAGACAAAGAAATGCACATCTTCAGTTATAAGCATCGGAATTTAATCAGCTCTGAAGAAAGGGGCATGTCAAATGACAAAATTCAAAGTAGCCAGGAAGGGAGGCCATCAGCTTTTAAGAGCCTGCCTTCCAGCTATGGTCCTCTGATCTGGATCCCATCAGCCAAAATGAACATGAATCTTGCCCTAGATGTCTCTCCTACATGGGCTGGATTTTGCTTTCAGTCAGTGCTTCATAGAATCATAGAATGGTTTGGGTTGGAAAGGACCTCAAAGATCATCTAGTTCGAACCCCCTGCCATGGGCAGGGACACCCTCCACTAGACCAGGCTGCTCAAAGCCCCATCCAACCTGGTCTTAAACACTTCCAGGGATGGAGCCTCCACAACCTCTCTGGGCAACCTGTTCCAGTGCCTCACCACTCTAACAGGGAAGAATTTCTTTCTAACATCTAATCTAAATCTCCCCTCCTTCAGTTTAAACCCATTACCCCTTGTCCTGTCACTACAGTCCTTGATAAACAGTTGCTTTCCATCTATCCTGTAGGCCCCTTCAGGTACTGGAAGGCCACAATTAGATCTCCCCGGAGTCTCCTCTTCTCCAGGCTGAACAATCCCAACTCTCTCAGCCTGTCCCTACAGGAGAGGTGCTCCAGCCCTCTGATCAACTTTGTGGCCCTCCTCTGGACTCTTTCCAGCAGCTCAATGTCTTTCTTGTAGTGAGGTCCCCAGAGCTGGACGCAGTACTCCAGGTGGGGTCTCACAAGAGAGGACCCTTAATTCAGACCTGTTCTTGCACAGTAAAACAATGCACTTACCTGTCACAGCCAGTACAAGGCAAGGGTTGAAGCACATGTGGGCGCTGCTTCCATCATGCTGGAGAGAAAAGCAGACCAGAGGCAACAATGTCCTGCAACATGAAGGGCATCATTTGTGATGGGTTCATTTATCAGCAGTAACAACTCCACAAACAAGTGTTGGCAGGTCCTAACAAAATCTTAAGCTTCCCTTCCTTGTTGGGCTTTCTTGATATCTTTCTTGATGGGTTGATTTTCATGCTATTTTCCCCTCAAGTTCTTGTCCTTTATTTTCCTGAGACTTCCACTTATGAAAAAAAAATTTAAAAAAAAATTATTCTACATGCACAGAGCCAATCGCTACAGCAGGTAAGACAGTACCATCTCTCAGCTGCTTCCTACTCTCCCATGGCTGGAGGCTTCTAGACATGTAAAAAGAGGTGGTGGGGAAGGAACTTTTACCTGCGTTTCAGTCGTATGTGTACACAGCTCTGCTGTTTGTTGCTGTCCTTGGCTTCGACATGGATATATAAACCACAGTGGATGAACAGTGGACAGCTAGAGACAGCCTTGGATGGATTTTAAATTTGCTTTTGATGTTCAGGCTGTCAGTACAAGTTTACTTCCAAAGGCAACGTCTCATACATTTTATTTTCTGATCTCTGGTCTCCCTTTTGACATTTTCAACAGCTCTAAGAAATTACCTATTATGGCTAGTTTACAGCTACACAAACTTTGTGATATTTAGTATTCAAATCTTGAGGTCTTGCCAGGCTAGAAATATGTTGCAGTATACATGCCACATTGGAACTTTTTCACTCTTTCATACAATCCTCACATTTCTAGCTCCAGTGATTTTGATTAGTCTAATTAAGACTAACAATTAGGCTAATCATTAATTAAGGAAAATTGCCTTTCTTGTGATTATGACTGGCTTATTTTAAGAGGCATGCATTGCATTTGGAAAGCAGTGGAAAGGAGAAAATACTTTAACAGCAGATTTCTAATGGCAAGACAGGTATTTGAAGATTCTCAAGTTTTAGATGCTTGAAAATTCAAGTCCTACTGAGACTAGGAGCACTGCAGGTACAAAAGCATCATTATACATGAGTGAAAATATATAGAGATCCACAGTTATAGGAGGATTGTAGGTTAGTGTCTCAGGAAATGTAGCTCCAAGCTGTGTGGTCTTCCTCTGTGTATTTGAACTGATTTTCTTCTTTCTAATTATTGTGCAAAAAGATATCTCTGGAGGTGTTAAAAAATGTGTAGACGTGGCACTTTGGGACATGGTTTAGTAGGCATGGTGGTGCTGGGTTGACGGTTGAACTTGATGATCTTAGAGGTCTTTTCCAACCTTAATGATTCTATGATTCTTTGATTCTATGAAAAATCTAATTGGTTCATCCTGCATCCTTCAAGGGGGAAGGGAATGTGAGTGACAGATTTGAAACAAAAGCTCAACAAAAACAACAAAGAAAACTATTTTGGGGGAAAATGTTTTAGAAACATTTCTTGGCTTGTTCACACCAACAGAACAACAACAAATTTCAGAGAGTTCCAGCAATGACTGTAAAACAAGCTGGTGGAGATGGAAATTTAATAAAGATCTCCATCTTTTCCCTTTTTATTCATAGACTGTTAATGGCAGCTCTGGATGGAATCAATTGCTGAAAAACCCAGATGGATTGAGATGCACAGCCACATTTTCATTATGTCGCCTTGCAAACTCCATCTCTCTGCTCTTCATCCCAACTTTCAAATGACGTTGGGTGTCTGGAGCAGGACAGTTGGTTATTTTTCTTTTCTTTCTTGCTGCCTAGTTACGCTGTAGCAATAGATAAAAATGACATTCTTGATTCCAGATGGCGATGATGCTGAAAAAATACTTACCATCTTTATTAAGAGCTGGACTTCTATACTTAGCATATTTGGTGTCCTTCTTTGGGAAGTCCCCAGTGTAGATCTCCTCTCACTCTGTGCTCATTACAGCCCTACTTGGAAGGATCCATCCATCAGCATCATACTCTACGTAGGAGCACCACACAGCTACACCAGCTACACGCCTGCATGCCTTGGAGCACTTTTCCTTGCCAGTATGAAGCAGTGGGGAATTCGCAGTGTGTGTGCAGTATAGTGATCCAGCTGTTTTGCTTTCCATTCCCAGCTTACAGAATTCATGTCAGCCAAAGTACAGTGGATACGCTTCGGAGTCTAAATGAAGGCTATGAAATCGTACCTAGGGGAAAAACAGAACTGAAGGTAAGAAGGCCACGGCTGTGTGAAATGCTTCACTGGGGAATCTTCTTGATTAAGGAATTTTCATATCAAGCTCTTGCTTGGCCTTCTTCCACCACTCTTCTGCTGGATCCTTCTCAAATTGTCACCGTCAGTTGTTTCAGTACATGAGGTAATTCTTGAAGGACCATGGGATCGAACAATCAGCTGTAGGTGCTGGATCTAAGTATTTATTTAGGACTCTGTGTAGTCCACTCGTGACAGAAGCTGCTACTTTTCACAGTGTCCAAACAAGACAACACTAAACAATTCAAAAAATCACTTCTCTCCTTATGTAGTCAATAGGCTATATTCAAGAGGTAGGAGGTTTGCTTGCCTTAAACATCAACAGTAAGAGGTCTGAATATGGCCCCAGGTCCCTCAACAATCTTTCATGACAAGTGGAATCATTTTACCTGAGTTCATATGTCTGCAAGTGGAGATCTGAGGTAATTACTCCAAGGTTTAGAAACCTTGACATAGTTAGTGGAGATAAATTGGCACTTTAGGAAATTATTAACCTGACTTATTTTCAAGGTCCAGTTTATGTGAAGATGAATATTGCCCTAGAAGCGTCTGTTTTCCTCCACTTGTCCAGTCAAGGGTGATTGATTCTGATATAGATGACTACATTTCATCAGCTGCATCTCACCTTAAAAGCTAAATCATCAGTGGTGGGAGAGGAAGTTATTAGTCTGATACTCAGCCCAGCAACAGTTGTAAAATCTCTTAATTAACGATGTTAGTGCTGCCAAATAAGACGATTAGAGATCCTGTAGTTTCTCATTTCTGTTAAGCTGTGTAGTTTCAATGACCCAGATCAATGGGGGTCATTTGTAGATGACAGTTTGAACGAGGCCTTTTCTTTTAGGATAATAAAATTCAAATCATCCCTGAAACATTGTGAAGGAGAGCCTAAGATTTCCAGTCATGCTCTATCTCTGCATATATATGAAGCCCTCAGAAACCCAGGGAGGAAGTTATATATTGAACAGAGGGTGGTCAGAAAGCTGTTCTTTTTCTAAATTTTTGTTTTTATTTTAGGGCAAAGGAGTGGAAGACACATATTGGCTAGTTGGGAAAAAAGGCTTTCTGAAGCCCTTACCTAAACCTCCTGAAATAAAGCCAGGGTAAGTGTGACTTCATCACTGTTCAATGCATTCATTTAAAGGTCGTTGTAGTTCATAGGCCAAATAACTGTCTTTCCATGGTACCAGTTTGCAAAGTCTACATCATTTTCCTTAGGTGACTTACATTTTCAGGCATAGTACTGGGACTCAGAAAGGATGCAGTTTCTTCAACTCCTCTCCTTAATCTCAGTTCCCAAGAAGTAGCATGGAAACTTGCTGCTGGCCCCCCCCCACCGCCCCTTATAGTCCCTTGGAGATGGAGCACCAGGGAGTTCCTACTCTGTGTGCGTAAGGGAGACACACAGGTAGGGATACTTTCATAACTCTGATCTCATTAGTGTACAGGTGACACTCAGATTTTTCTCTCCTTCCATCAAAGTCCTGCAGAAAACACCAGCCTCATTCACCATATAAAACATTTCTTCCTTGTAGCACTGTTCATTCGAACAGAACAATGAGACTTTGTGTTGTAAAAATATGGCACAGTTATGTAATTAAAGACTTAATGATGTTGCCTCCTCACAAGCAGTGGTGAGCAGACTGAGCACTTGAAATTCATTAAGCCTTTTTGTAGCTTTGCAATGCCTGACTGCAGAGTACTCCCTGTTCAGCTGTCACATGCTGTATGCCTGGAAAGAATGTTGTGGTCAGGACATAAATAACAGGAGTAGGATTTGTTTGACATGAACAGTGTAGTCACCCACATTAAAACTAGTCAACCTTGACTCCCTTTACAGTCAACAAAAAGAAACACATGCTCAGGGGCCTGATTTGACTGGCCTGCTTGGACATCTGTATTAAATGAATCTTCCTTGCAAGATGGCTTTTTGTTGACTGTAAAGAGGTCCTACATTTACTAGCTCAGAGACAGACATCTGACAGCAAACAAGGTCTGTTTTTATTTTGACTCTCACTTCCCCTGAGAAACCTTGTTCTAAGTTATTCCTCATTGCCTCTTAGTAAAATGAAGACTGGTTTTATCTCCCTTTGCAGGTAATGGCTAACTACTTGGGCAGTTGCATACAGGGCAGTCCATGTGCTCAGCGCCCTCCCAGAGCTTTCTTGGAGTGGCATGAAATCAACAATATTTTGGGCCATAAATTTTCACTTATTTGAGTGTCAATCAGTGTGGAAGATAGAAAGTTACTGGAACATAATTTTGAGAGACAATATTTCTTAGGCTTGGAGGCATTTTGTTGTTAATCCCTGATGGAAATGAGCTATTGAGTAATGTGTGTTGATACCAATGACGTATTGGGAAATATGAAAATTGGAGACACTTTGCCAGATTAACAAAGTGGGTTGGCTTACCATGCAACCAAAGAAGCACCAAGACTTCTGCCTTGAGAGTAGGTTCTTCTCATCCTGGTTTTACCATCTAAAATGTTGTTAGGCTTCTGTTAACTGTTGAGGTTCTTTCCATAATCCTCAAAGAGCCTGTCCTCTGGTCATGTGTGTCAAAGTCAGACTTATGCAGGCCTGAGCTGTTTCTAAACATGGATTGTAAATAACAGAAAATACGTCAGGTCCAGGGGGACAATACGGGGAGGCAAAAAATTTTCCCACATACTCAGCATCAGGGGATCTTGAGCGTCCTTGTGTAACCTCAGAAGAATCCACCAGCAGCACTGCAGAGAGGGGGATGATCTTCTGCTCTTGCCCCAACACCCCGATCTTCACTGTTCTTTTGCAGTTTTTCCGTCCACATAGATTGCCAAACAGCAGTTGAATGAGTGTGAAAGTAATCAGAGGAAAAAGCAACATTATATGAAACTAAATCTGTCCTAGTGAAGGGTCAAAATGAAAGCTATATCCTCTAGAAGTCAAATGGCATAAAGGAGTAACTGGGTGCTCAAGCAAAACAAATATTTGGAGAACTGCTCCGTGCACAGGCTCTGATATCATCAGAGAGGTGTCAGGCATGATGTCCTATTTTTCCAGCCTTATCTTGCTGGTTCAATTTTATGCCAATTTATGAGAGGTTGAAAGTTGTTTCTCTGTTATGTCTATATGTTGCCCAATATGGTGGTTTGAAGACACTGCCTGCTATAATTCTGTGGGAATTTCCTCTTCTGTAGGCTTTTGTGCTGAGGAAGGAGCTACTGAACAAAGCCCTCTTCTACTCATTTTTTCACTCTGTCCTGAAGCAACTCATCTTCTGTTTAGGTCTTCCCTTTCCATGAAGTCTTGCACAACACAGTCCCTCATATCTGGTGAGATCAGTGGGCAGCAGCAGATTTTTTCCTCCTATTCGTAAGAGCAGGGGACACATTCCTCAGCACTTCATTCCACGCATTTCTCATGACTTAATTCCTCATGACTCACCGAAGCTAGCATCCTCTGAGAGGTGTGCTGGAGACTTACAGTCCATAGTCTGGCTTGCTCTCTGAGCTCTTGACTTAGACCACCATGGGGGATCACACTCATTAAGTATTAAACAGCAAGGAAAGGGGATTTGCTTCAATGAAGTAAGCTTCAGCTTCCATGTTTCTTAGTGCCATGACAAGTCATAGCCCTTGAGATATGGAGTATTTCAGGCCTTCGCTGCAGTGGTTTGTGGAAAAGGCAGCAGATAACATTAAAAGAAGTGCTAACTTGCTATTATTTCCCATGACGTAAAACCCATCAGCCAATCAAAGCTGTAAGCACAGTCCTTGGCAGGAGGATTTCTTGACATATGAAGGCAATTTTCCAGCTCTGGTAGGAACCAGTAGCCTACCTGATAATCAAACAGCTCACAGAGCTGTTCAAAAGTGTCTAGGAATAAATCAAACTTCATTATCCTGCTTTGCTTGCAGTAGTCTTGGCCGCCTAGACCTGCAAAATGGTCCTTGACCTTACAAAGGTGAGTTTATACACAGGTTAGAAACCAAACTTCAGGAAACTTTAAAATATGGAAGAACATTTAATTACATTTAATTATGTCATTGGGTTAATACTAATGATCCAGTAAAATACTGTGATAACAACACCTTCTGGTATTTCTGAAATTGCTGAGAGAATACATCTGATTGCCTAATAATAAATCTCAAGCCACCACCAAATGACTAACAAAGGAACAATTGTTGCACCTACATAATTTGAATTTAATTGATGTGCATCAACCTCTCTGTTTAATCCCAGTTAAAGACTTATTTGAGATATTAGTTGGAACATTCTCATTGATTTCCATTGTCTGCACTAGGCTTTTATACGTTTACAGTTGTGTAAGAATGTTCAGATAAATGTATCTTACTCTTAAAAGCCAGGTGCTGTGGGTGACGTGGCTCACACAGGATACAAAGCATTTTAATTAAGAAGAAAGGCAGTTCAATTAGAAGACCTAATATGCTTCTTACCACCCCTACTTTCTTCCAGCTATGGATAAAATCAAATTAACTAAAAGGGCATTCTTAAAATTAACCTTATGTGAAGCTGCTCAGGATAACTTGTGTATCTGTTTTCAGAAGTAAATATCTTACTGGAAATCAAGCAAGAAACCCTTCAACATGCTTTTTTTATGGGATAGGGTGGTGGTTCAGTAGTAGTCCCAGGACACAGGAAAAGTGCAATTTTAATATCCAGACTGCAGTGCTGGCTCCTGCCCCAGAGAATTTTCCTTTTTGAAGGCTAATCTCCTTCTTTCTAGGTCTGGTCAAATCTCAGTTTTACCTGCTTTACTTGGGAGCTTTGGATTAACTTTATATCACATAGAACAGGGCAGGCAGTTCAGTAGGCTCCTTAGTCCTTTCCTTGTTCCAGGGTGAATTTCTATACCTTCCCTGGCAGATGTTTGCCTTGTGATGGATATTATATCTGGGTTATTATATCTCCTTCTTCCTTGCAACTTGTTAGGATTTGTATTGCTGCATCTCACGATCTTGTGGATTGGGTCTCCATTGTGTTATAGCCACAGAAGGCAAAGAAAAAACCTTTCCACAAAAGCCTGCCACACCAAATAATAACAGATTAGGGTGAACATTGAAAGAAATTGCAATAAGATGATGAGATAGCAAAAACAAGCATGCTGAGCAGTTGAGGACCAGCTTACCTGTGGGCTAGATATATTTTTTTGAGATTTCACAGTCAGATAGGTTTGAATGAAGGCTGTGTGGTTTATTTGAGGGTACACCAGGAGACTAATTCTGAGGCTGAAGAGCAGCCATGGAAAAAGGTGCAAAATTGCTTGTTTATCAATGTGTGATATTGGAATTGTCATCCTGTGATGCTCTGGGAAATGCAGTACCTTGTCAGTATTGGGACACTTGTCCAAAACAGCAGAAAATATGTGAGGTTACACAGATCTAGCAGATACAAGCCTGACCTGGACTAAATCACAGATGTATTTGGCAAAGCACTAGGAAAAATTCAATAGCTAATGAAATTCAGAAAAATAAAAACCAAGAGCCAGAATTATGTTCATTTGCAGTTCCAGGAAGATGAGTGACATAGTTGGTCCTCTGATTTCCCAACTTTTACCATAGTGTTTCAGAAATCCTTAGCTCTGGTACTGCATACAGTGCTTTCAAGCAGCAGGATCCCTCTATCCCAGGAGGCAGTTTTATCTGGAAATTTTCTTCTAACACTATTTTAAATTAGTTATAGAAAGCTAACTAGAGAAAAGAAAAAAAAAAGAAAAAAAAAGAGAATACAATTCAGCAAAGAAAGATACAGATCATGGGTCCTCTCAAGGTTTTTTAACCATGAACCCAGTGCCCAGAGAAAGAGTTTTGGATTTGTATCATTAATCCCAAATCTCTTCTTCTGTATGAAGTCATTCAGTAGGTCCTAAGTCCAGAATGGCTAGGAGACCATCTAGTCCACCACCATCCCCAATGATAAGTACAACCCAACATGAGAAATCACTAAAAACTGAAGATGCAACCAAGGATAGGAGGAAGTTTTTGGGCTCTCCTGTCCTCACATACCTGAGGATCAACCCTAGAGAAAGCACTGAGATCTTTATTTGAAGATGAAGTGGGTGAGAAGCAGTGAAGGATACTCAAAGAATCCATCTACCAACACCAGATGAGAAACATCTTTTTTACAAGCCAGGAAAGAGACACCTGTTAGGACAACATGGCTTCTCCTTCTACCCAATACAAAGCTCTCATTGCTTTGTCTATGTTGAGGCACCCTGGCAGGATGGGACATGGTCTGCAGAGAGTCTCTAGTGTTGCTATTGCTGTTCATGTGTCTCCCTGGGTGGATAAGTGAAAAGATTTCCATTCAGGCTCCTATTTGAAGTTTTTCACTCAATGCACTTTAAAATCAGAAATAAAAGAGCTTGTGAAGCAAATAGCGGTGAAAAACATTTGTTGTCCTTACATAGCTGGAATTACACAACAGCATCACAACATTCCCAAAATAAACTTTCTATAACATGTAACAAGAGTTGGGGAAATCAAAGCATCGTCTGGCTCATAGTCTTGATCACCCAATGTCAGGACAGATGCGTTTTTTCTTCACAATCCGTGCTTTCTTTTAAAATTATTTCTGAACCCCTAATACAACAGAAAACTGAAGAAAAAGGAATATTCTGGTTATGGTGATGGCATAATGCAGGCAAGAAAGAATAATTTTTCTCTGAAATCTGATTGAGGGGAGAAAGGGAATAAAAGCCAGTGACTCATCTCCCTTTGAACAAGGCTCTCTGATTTGGAATGTGATTGCTCTAGCTGATATATTGCAACAAAATCTTTCTGAGCAAGCTGAGCTGTCTGGAATATTAGATTAGAGAATTACTGCTGATAGCAAGAAACCCTAAATTCAGTGTTCAGAAGGGAAGCAAAGGCAGGTAGTAGCATTGTTTGGCTGGAAGATGTGATTCAGTGCATTGCCCTTTCTTCTGTGGCTATTTCTATGGATTTAGGGAAAGCTAGTTCTGAAACTGCTCAGGACCTGTCTGGCTTTGTGGAACGTATTCTGGCTTGCAGGTATGGCCTCAGGTATGGCTGAGATGTGCCCAGATGTGCCTGGATGTGCCCAGTTGTTTCTCCTGTCTCACCCAGACAGGCTGAGAGGTGAAGATCCCTTTGAAGGATGGTTTTGCAGAGGGACAGAGGGAGAGTAGGAATCAGCACCTTGGCAGCAGGTGAGGCTGTCAAGAGTGGGTCCTGGCTGCAGAAGTTCATTTGAGGATCTCCCTGGATCTGCTCACACTTGCCTTGAAAACAGAAGCAGAGGGAAGCCCAGCGATGAGTGATCTGAGCTGCCTGAACAGGAGCCAGCTTGAGTCTAGGAATGTTTTTATAGTGTTGCATCTGCTGCGTGGGCTGGCCAGGTGAGGTCTCTATCAGATCAGGGTACGCTGCTCTCCCTCTTGCCATCTAGGCAGGCTTGCTCATGACACAGCAGCCCAAAAGCTCTTTACTGAACAACAGCGCTGAGGGACAAGAGGGAAGAGTACCAAGGAGAAACCATTTCAGAGCCGGCTCCTGCTGCTTTTAATCTCCTCCGCTCCTCAATCGACTGTTTCTACAAAGCTACCAGCCACTTAAAGTATGAAAAACTGGAGTACGATGAAACGTGGGTTAAAGTAAAATAAAGGACCTCAGAAACAAGTAACCCCAGAGACAACTGTGACTGGTTTAAACACAAAGGTGTGTGGGAAGCAGTCAGTGAAAGGGCTCCAGGTCTGGTTGGAGCAGGACCGCAGAGCTGAGATGTAACAGGCTGCCCAGGATACCTGTGCCTTGCAATAGGGCATGCATTGCTCTACTGACAGGTTTATGGAAAGCGGGGATAAGAGAAAGAGAAGGAGAAGGAGAAGGAGAAGGAGAAGGAGAAGGAGAAGGAGAAGGAGAAGGAGAAGGAGAAAGAGAAAGAAGGGCAGAGAAGACTATATTTGCATCCATATGACTCAGTTCTCAAAGCAATTTGAGTTGCAGTTGTTCTCACCAAAGGGTACAGAGTGGCCAAGTCATAAAGATGTTCTGTCTATGGGTCTGAGCCTTTCCCCCTGTAGCTGAGAACTAGAAGTTGTGCTGGCTGCCTAAGGTTCAAGCCAGGGGCTTGTGTTTCAATGCTCAGAAAAAAAATCATTGTAACACCACATTCAAAAAAGAGAAGACAAATTCTTTAACAGTCCAGAGAGCAGGTATGCTCCAGAGAGCAGGTCCAGAGTGCAGGACCTTACAGATTTTCTCCCACTGGCTTTGGAAACAACGTGGTGGGAAGAGAGGACCTTGGAAAAATAACAACTGACTTCAGACAGAGGGGTGTTGCTAGAGGTTGGGTGGAGGGTGTGGAATCAGCCCTCTCCAGTTGCTCAGACATTAGTGAGCTCAGAAGATGTGTCAGTGCTGTTTCCACTGGATATTTCTTCTTGTTACTGTGCCGTGGATGAAGATCAAGTCATTATCAAAGGGTTATTTGGTATTTTTGTGAGCAGTGTTGGGAGGTGGAACTCAGGAAATCTGATCCTGTGTTTGATCCCCAAATACTCTGGTTAGTATTCACCTTCTGTGGGTCACAACCTGCTGCACTATTGTGCAGAAACAGGCAGCAACCTCCTCCACTCCCCTGTGGATGAAGTCCTGCTGGGTGGACTCAAAGAGCAAGCCCCTCACGTTATCCACGTGTGGCTGAATTTTGCTACTGCTTGCATAAAGGGGCTGGAGACAAAGTATTCCTCTTTCCTCTCCAACTGGTAGGATTTCATCTTATTAAAAGTTATTTACCTCTAGCATAAACATCTCCATCTGAACTGGTCATCTTACAGACCTTTTAGAGTCAATTCAGAGAAACAAGCACTTCTGGGTGCAGCTCTTCTGCCCCACAGAAGACATCCACTTTGGGATAAACCCCCACTGTGGTCCAGCAGTGCCTGCTTCCCTCCACTGGCTCAGGAGAGAGCCCAAGATATTTGACGCAGATAGAGACATCTCTATTGCAGATAGATAAATTTCAGAGAGATGAATCCCACCTGAGTTGTAGATTCCCAGAAGAAGACGTTCCTCAGTCCGCCTATCAGGATTATATCCTCCTGGCTTTCCTGTCCTTGAGACCCAGCCATAAAAGCTCCAGCGTTCATGGGAGGGTTTATAAACAAGGATCAATGTTTCTATAAAAAGGAAGGATGTTCCCAGAGCTGAGGATTTAGGTAAGGCACGAAAGTACAGCTTGGTTAGATGTTGTCATTTGTGGGACAAAACTGGCAAAAGAGCTGAAACTTGATTCCAGTCTCCCTCAGGAAAGGCTGTTAAATTTGTGCTAAGTATTCAGGGAAAACTGTCTGTCTCCAGGGACAGTTAAATAGGATTTCCATTTGGAAGTGTGCCCATAGTTTTGAGAGCTGAGAGTTTCTGAAAGCAACACCCCTGCAAGACCAAAAGGCACTGACGCAAGAGCTGAACTAACCAAAGCCAAGATCTTCACAGCAGTTTTGTTCTACTCTTCCCTTTGATGAATGAGAGGGAGGATTGGAGGCATAATGGAATAATTCTCCCAGGATTCATCTTGTCTAATAGATTCAGGATACAGCCATGATAGATACCTAGTTTGTGCTCCTCAATCAACAACGTCATTCATCTCATCCTGGGAGAAGTGTCTAAGATGTGCCAAGAGCCCGCTGCAAGTGCCTGGCAGGGACTGTTTATCAGGGAGTGTGTGATAGTACAAGGGGTAATGGGTTTAAACTGAAAGAGAGTAGATTTTGATTAGATGTTAGGAAGAAATTCTTCCCTGTGAGGGTGCTGAGGCCCTGGCACGGGGTGCCCCGAGAAGCTGTGGCTGCCCCTGGCTCCCTGGCAGTGTTGAAGGCCAGGTTGGATGGGGCTTTGGGCACCCTGGGCTAGTGGAGGGTGTCCCTGCCCATGGCAGGGGGTTGGAACTAGATGGGCTTTGAGGTCCCTTCCAACCCAAACCAGTCTGGGATTCTATACAGATGACAAAAGATGCTGGTCTCAGAGCAGGCACCTAACTGTGGGACACTTAAATTGGCTAATCTCACCCTTTTCAGTACAAGAGGGTAAAAAATAAAAACTGAGCCAGGCCCAATATCTGTTTTCCTTTTTTGCACCAGAAGACTCTTACCTTTCACTTGGTCTCCGTTACAGTCTGTTCTTTATTGCAGATGAAACTGAACTGGTTCTTTCTCTAATGGCCTACGTGTTCACTGCAGGTGTAGAGCTCATGGGTTACCTTCGGAAGAAATTGCAGAGTTCAAAAGGAGGAAAGCTGAAAAACTCCTTGGCAAAAGGGCCTAGATCTGAGGTAGTAGCTGTAGGACAGTCCCAACGTAGCTCTGCTATTTAGTGTCTGCTTATGTGTTATTTGTCTGCACTTTGCTGATTTTAGTATCATGCTTTTTTTTTTTTTTTTTTGTCAAAATATGTAGTATTCTTTTAAAGTCTCATTCAAAAGGTGCTCAGAACTGCAGCAAAGCTGTCTAAAGATAGCAGTAGCCTTGTTGGGTGATTTTCTAGCAAATTTATGGCCTGTTATCACATTCATTCCTGAACGACATACAGTATTACTGTGTTCACCTGCAGTGTCTTATCGATCCACTGGATGTCAATGTTCACTGTGCCAGGAAGAGCCCAGTCCATGGTAAACACAGAGATAAAGCTGGAGTTCAAGCCTGGAAGAATCCAAATTGCCTATTGTTGCTTTCTTGTCATGCATATCTCCTAGTGTAACTCCATATCTCATGACATGAAACAGGATGCAGCTCTGTTATTCATTACTGTGGTACCTACTGGTATGAGGAATAAACATGGATTTAGTAGGATTTGGTTGGAATTCAAAAGTTCCAGGTAGTATAACAGCATGACCTGAAGTGCCTGATCAAATAGATGCTACCAGAGCAAGGCTGGCATATAAGCATGCACACCCACACATGCACATAGAGGGTCTGATGTCCTGTGAAAATCCTGTATGGTTGGGGTTTTTTCCAATAATATCTCTGAAAGCAGCAATAACAGTTCTGCTCAGGGCCTCTGAACTAACTTTTACTTAATTTCCACTTCCTTAGATAAAGAGGTGGATGAAAGCCCAGAGTGGCCTAGAGATAGGCAAACCCCGAAGATACACCATCTCAAGCTGATAGATTAATCTAAAGACTAAAGCTCCATCCAATTTTCTCACAAGGATAAAACCCAGAAGAGAAATTTTGGCTGCGTTCCTCTTTCCCAACCACAACTTTTAAAGATTCAGGGAGTGTTACTAGGCTGTTCTATCTCCCTTAAGAGATTTTTAAATTTTTGTCTGAGGCTCTCCCTATTCTAGGAGCTGGGCAGAAATTCCTCATTTTAAAAAAAGATTTAAAAATGGGACACACTGTGCAGAGACCTGCATAAGCATTACCATGTGTGAACACTCGCTGCTAAATATAAGCACAGAAGACCGCCCTGCTGATCTACACCTATGAGCACAAGCTACTCCTCCAAGGCCAGAGACAAAGAGGATTTCTCACTTGGGTTAGCCCTGCTTGACTAAAACTGCACGTATACTGAGAGAAAAATATTTAGCACATACATCACCCACAGACCTAAACTTCTGTGCTGAAGCAAGGCTGATCAACAGTACATTATAGAGAACAGAAGGTCCTCATTAGCCCACTTGGCTCAATTCATGGGAAACAGCAGAAAAATCAATAAGGCTCCAAATACCTGGAGCTTTTCAACAGTCCTAGTTCAATCATTCTTGTGTGCATGAAGCTTTAAATGGAGGCAATTATGTCCTCAACAACCACTTATTCCCAGGTGCCTGCTTGGTGGCTTAGTGATGTTTGCAGCTAATATATTTTGGATATTTATGATAAAATGAATCATGCCATCGATAACCTTGTTTTTCCTTGATAGCAATAAAGGGATGCTCTACATGGGTCTCACATGTAGTGATCTATAGTCCATTCACCCACTTTACAGTCTGGGACTGTAAACTGTTAACAGTCACAGG
This sequence comes from Aramus guarauna, assembly GCA_013400195.1. NCBI lineage: Eukaryota > Metazoa > Chordata > Aves > Gruiformes > Aramidae > Aramus > Aramus guarauna. The sequence continues at coordinate 110,658 of VXBL01009128.1, read as the reverse complement.
GGCCTTGCTGTGATACTGAGATCCTCCTCTCAGTACTTTTGGAGCATTCATCTGGCCTGGAGTCTAGAGGAAGGCCAAGACTCTGCTCCTCAAGCTCAGAAAGCGAATCCTTTAACCTTGAAAGAGTAACTGTGGACTCCGTTTTCCTTGGTGGACACCTGTTTTTCAAGAAAAATGATGGTTCTGACTGGATCTTGATAAAAATGTGTAACAAAGCATGAGGACCACCAAAGTGCACTTCCAGTTACCTGGAGATAAGCTTCTTGGCTATACCACTAGTGATCCTTCCACTTTCTCCTGCTGTAGGATATAGGATCTTAACATGGACCTACCAACCCACCCATGAAAGTAGGATTCAGCCTGGAGCACCATGGTTGTCTGAGACACTTGTGCAAGGCTGGCAGATGAAACAGCAGCTGAAGACCAAGTAGGATAAACCATGGTATCTCAAATACTGCTAGACAGTACCCTCAGGCAGCTGAATCCCACCCCTGACATCTTACAGTGCTTCTGATATGGAGAAAGGGATTTCTCTCTTTCCTTCAAGGCCCAGCAGAGACCTGTCCCACAGAGAGGTCAATGACTCCCTGTGATCCCTAGATTGATCTCACTTTAGAGATGAGACTTACACCCCATGCAAGTCATTCAGAGCTCATTATGAAGTTAAAAGGGGCAAGATTTCACCCCAATGTGATTGGTAGCTGCTGAATTTATGGAGGGATCCATGGTGTATAAATCTTGGTGTCACCTATGCTGCTCTTTGCTGACCTTTAAACATATAAGCATACAGGTAGTGTGTCCTGCATGGACAAAGGACCAGTCTGGGATCCCTTAAAAATACCAATGCTCAATTTTTTAGGTTATTTTCTCTCTTATTTTTCCTCAAGACTTTGCCTCTCCCTCTATTCTTACCTCTAATCCCATGAACTCAGCTTAGTGACAGGAGATCCCTCAAGGTTCTTTCTTGTTCAGGAAATACAGTAAACACTCAAGTCATTGCATCTTACTGGCTAAGCCATAGACTAGCAATGTGTAGCTGACCAGAAGTTAAGATCTGAAAACTCATTCACGACAGGGTTTTTGATAACTATTCTCTCTGTCCTCAAAGATGAAACCCACACCTACACAGAAACCTGTACAATTACAGCTTACTCCTTCAGCCCCACTGCAGGGATAGTCTCAGATGATTTTGCCTCCATGATCTCTCCAAAGATTAAAACCAGAAATGCAGAAACAAATCACTCCCTTCTATTGGTTTTTTTCCCTATCATATCTTTCTTCTCTTCCCCCTTTCCTCTACTCTGCATCAGCTGCTACTTCTCTCTTAGTATGCAGGAACATCTCCCAGTAACACACTGGAAGGCATATCTTCTTTGTCTAACAGCAGAAAGGGGGTTTTGTTTGGGTTTTTTTCAGTTGGTTTGTTTTGTTTGGGTTTTTTTAAAAAAAAAAGAAGGAAAAAAAAGGCATTTCTTTCCCTTGTTTCCTTCAGTGGTTGCAAAACATTTGTGATCATCTTTAAAAAGGACATAATTTATTTCTCATAATGTTCAATGAATTAATTGTCAGGGTGGGTACTCCACTGAATCCTAATTCTCATTGGGTTGATACACTTATAATTTCTTAAAATTCAGGAATTCGCCTTTAGATTCCTTTCCTGTTTTTTGCCTTTGGTTGTCCTTGGACACCCTTAGCTGTCCTTGGACACCCTTAACTGTCCTTGGACACTCTTAACTGTCCTTGGACTCCTACAGAGAGTGCAAGTGAAGGGAATATGATATGTGCTGAGTTTGAAGGTCCTGGCTTTTCTCTTGTTGCATCCAGATTTAATAGCCGGTCCTCAGGGACGGGTAACCAGACCATCAAACACCATCTGCAGATCTTTAGGTCAAATAATAAAGTACAGTTCCCTTGAATGATAATAAAAAAAGCATTACATGTGCAGTGCTAGAGTACAGGATGTTGGAGTGGTCAACCCTGCATACCTGGTTCTGGTGCCAGTGCTATTAGTTGACTTTGCTATAGTCTTACGTATACTTTAAGTATATGTATATACTTCATAGATATCTAATAGATACTTTAAAGACAGCTCATCTTGTGCTGTCATCAAGGGCAGTTTCATTAGTCTGCTTAACAATTCTGTATTAATAATTGGTCATTAGTGTGAATAGTCCTCAGGCCTAATAACATTCGTTCCCTTCCTTTTGAGACCTCATATCTTTCACTCTTGGGATCCCTGCTTCATGTAGTCAGTTTTACATATATTTCCCTTCTAAAGTAACTGGTTGTTCATTCTACACAACAATGATGTGTACAATTTGAAACCACATATATATGTGTATATACACAACAATTTCTCAACTAGTCATTTTAATATCTATATAATCACAATGGTGTTATTGGTATGGATTAGAATATGTTTCTTGTTTGTTTACAGCAGTTAGAATGATATTTTCTTCTATTATACACAGTAAATTTAATTTCATATGATGCTTTATGTAGGATAGGACAGCTGCAGAGTTGAGACCTATCTAAAGCCCTGACATTCACTGAGCTTCTGGCCTGCTACAAGTCCTTGATGTTTGTTTTGTTTCTGAAGCCCCCATTATCTTAGAATCATAAAATTGGTTAGGTTGGAAAAGACTTTTAAGGTCATCAAGTCCAACCATTAAACGTACACTGCCAAGCCCACCACTAAACCATGTCCCCAGGCACCACATCTATGCACCTTTTAAATACGTCCAGGGATGGTGACTCAACCACTTCCTTGGGCAGCCTGTTCCAGGGACTGACAACCCTTGTGGTGAAGAAATTTTTCCTAATGTCCAATCTAAATCTGCCCTGGTGCAACTTGAGGCTGTTTCCTCTTGTCCTATCACTTGTTACTTGGAAGAAGAGACCGACCCCCACCAGGCTACAACCTCCTTTCAGGGAGTTGTAGAGAGCGATCAGGTCTCCCCTCAGCCTCCTCTTCTCCAGGCTCAATAACTCCAGTTCCCTCAGCTGCTCCTCACAGGATTTGTGCTCCAGACCCTTCCCCACTTTGTTGTCCTTCTCTGGACATGCTCCAGCACCTCAATGTCCTTCTTGGAGTGAGGGGCCCAAAACTGAACCCAGCACTCAAGGTGCGGCTTCTCCAAGGCCCAGTACAGGGGGACGATCACTGCTCTGGTCCTGATGGCCACGCTGTTGCTGATACAAGCCAGGATGCTGTTGGCCACCTTGGCCACCTGGGTACACTGCTCATACTCAGCCAGGTGTCGACCAACATCCCCAGGCCCTTTTTTCATGGGCAGCTTTCCAGCCACTCTGCCCCAAGCCTGTAGCATTGCCTGGGGTTGTTGTGCCCACGTGTAGGACCCAGCACTGAGCCTTGTTGAGTCTCATACAGTTGCCTTGGCCCATCGATCCAGCCGGTGCAGATTCCTGTGTAGAGCCTTCCTACTCCCAAGCTTACTTCTAGTCAACTGGATGATCTGAGATGGATGTCAGGGCTTTCTGGTTCTCTGCCTATCCTGTCTTGGACTTGGTGGGATCATGGGGCTGTCAGAGCAGCTGGACCTTCAGATTTCTCACTGGTGGCAGTGAATGACTTCAAACACAAAGAAATACAGCTGATTAAGAGGGAATCTGTGTTATTACCAGCTAGGGACTTTATCAGTCTTGTGATGCACAGTTAGAAATGGTTTTCATGAGCAGCTGAAGCCCTCTGGTTGTTTTTATGTAAACATAATTTACATTTGTAAAGTGGATATCCTTGGATGAAAGCTCTATGTATCCCATTAACCCATGCAACAGCTCCAGCAGTTGTATGGTCTGCTGGGACCACCACATCCCTGCAGTTCTCTACCAACATCCCTCCTTGCCTGATGCTTCTTGATGGCTTTGAGAACATCTAACATTTCTGCTTTGTCTGACACAAAATGATGCAAAACAAAAGGCTATTCCTTAGCAAGCAGGGTTGCTAACTCCTCCTCTCTTCTCTGTTTTACAGCTACAACTGGCCAGATGTGCTGACCAGGAAACTCAAATCCGTCCTGAGGGACACAAAGAGGACACTGACAAAAGCCACCTTTAAAGAGCTGGGGAGCATGAAGGAGGCTGGAATAAGTATTGAAGAGGATGGAATCTGAGAAGAGCACAGTAAAGAACTGGTAAGATCAGGATGGACACCTTGAAGCCAACCCAGCAGAGGAGCTCACACCCTCCATTTAATTACCTTCCAGCAAATGCAGTATAATTGATGAAGCCTCTTAGCTCTTGCAGAGGGTGCACTTGAGGAGGCAGATGAATCCTGACCATCATCTCTTGTGAAACTGGGCACCAGCTCGGAGCTGTATGTGTGCATTTTTGGCAGGCGTCCATTGGGGAGGAAAGTCATGGTGATGGTAGTGCCAGCTCTTCATCAGCATCTGTCACAAGGATGAGCCCAAAGAGTATTTTAGCTAGGGCTGCATGGCAGCATAAACATGTCCGGCTGCACTTGGACTTGGATTCAAACTATAATGCCGAGTGCTAAAATTGTTTAAGTGTTTTGCATTAAATAGATTTTTAGTTGCTGTTGTAGGAAAATCTAGTTCCATTCAAATCAGTGCAATTCAAAAGAAAATGGTTCTGACAACAAAAAATATTTTTTACTCCCCCACAGGGGAAATTTTGAATCAAAATGTTTTTTTCCTGTATGTCAATTTAAGCTGAAACATTTTCTTTTAAATTGACATTTCAGCTGCAAATGCCATTTTAATGCTATTTTCAAACTGAAATGACAGTTTTGAAATGAAACAGTTTGGTATGAATCAATATTTGTTTCCAAATGCCAAAATGTGATTCTGCTCAAAATGTCAAAATATGTCATCTTCACAATTCCAGATCTAAACTGGAAGAACATTTTGTTTTACTTTCTACACACACACACACATATAGCATATCTAAAACATTTTAATGCTTTTCATCCCAAAGCAGGATGAGAATGGAATGCCAAGATACTGGAAAACTGAAATGGAGAGAACGACTTTCTGCAGTTCCTTTAGCTGAGTAATACTAATAAGATATGAATTTTCTTTCCCGCAAAAGTAGGGCTGAGGGAATGAAAAGTGCATCGCTTAAGCACTGCAAAGCCTAACACACAGCACTCTTTTCCCTTCCCAATCTCCAAGTGGTCTCAAAGGCACTTGTCTTCAAAGTAAGCCTCCCAGTGGGTAAAAATACCTTTCTTCAATGGGCTAGCATCTGGCGTGTAGGCACTCCTCACAGACCACACTTCATCAAGGTCAAATAATTTTGTCGTTGGCTACTTCTTCTTCTTCCAGATTTTTTACTCCTGTTCAACATCTGGCTTCTAACAAACTCCTGGGAATTGCTGTTGTCTCTTCTGCAAGGCTGAGAAGAACAGCAGATATGGTATTTCAATCAGTATTACCACCAGAAGGTGCTCATTGAAAACACGGAGACTTTTCTCAAGCTCAGTTTGAACTCATTAGAGCAACCAGAGCAGATTTTTATTATTCAGATAATAAATAGGAGTCAACAACCACTCACCAAACCTTCTTTGTTATTGCAAATATCTTTATGAAACAAGACAAGCCAGACTCCATAAAGCTAAGGAAGATATTATTTTCACAACTAATTCTCCATAGCAAGTATAAAACACGTGTGCTGTCAGAGTAAGGGCTGTTAGGCCTATAAACATCCGAAAAGTGAAAATGGAAGGGAAGTTTGTTAATGTTCTTTAATAATGAGATTTTTCTCTGTGACAGGAGCTTTGGCTTATTTTGTGATGGGAGTTGATATTCCAGGTGGGACGAGTTGGCCCTTGAAAGACATCTGTCATCTGGCTCGTGCGACACCTGAGTTTTCAAACAGAGCTTAGGAAAGCTTTCACGTTCTGCACTGTGCTCACCCTCTGTTTGCAAATTCATTCAGGAATAAAGTCCTATGGAAGAGACATGGGCCAGGCAATTCTGTCTAAATATGCCTCAATATACAGTTCCAGGGAGGGATGTAATCTGGATTGGTCTGTGCAAATGTGAGTTTAAAATCAAACAATTTCTACATAATTCACATCTTTTCCATCATTTTCCCATGTTAAAAACATTGATCAATCCCGTTCTGTTGCATAGTGTGTGGGTTACATCAACCTGACGTTATGTCTTGGCTAAAGAGAACTGCAAGTTACGGCAGGCAGAAAGCACGTCCTCTCTATGGGGGACAGATGATCTCTCCCTCTGCTCTTGGTGTGGTACTTCCATGTAAGTGAGAGTTGCATCCATGGATTTTCCTTGGAAAGGCCTATGTCGAGTCAAGGCTGGCCTCCAAATGAAGAGAAATACCCTCAAAGATACTCGAAACGAGAATCATCTGGCTAAATATAGCCTTGTAAGGCGAAGTCTGAGACAGTCACCCAGTCACATCCCCTAGCAGTCAGAGAAGGGAAACAGGCGCTTCCCAGGAGTGTTTCTTTTCTCCTACACGTGGATACCTCTGTGTGGTGGGTGTCTCAGCTTCTGTGATGGAGATCAAGTCAAAAAGTCCAAGGAGACTAATCATTCAGTTGAGCCTAAACTAGGTGCCTACATCTGGCCAGCACAGTCACCCCTAAACTTCGCCAGCTTGGCAAGGTCTCCTTTCAAGCAATGGGAGCCTGGTGCACACAGAGATACCTAAATAGTGATATCTGTGATACAATTCAGCTGCCCAAACGCAGGTGCCTAATGTCATTTAGGATGCCCTAGAGTTCCTATAACATCCAGGCAGAGCTGATAAATAAGACCAGATCCTTTTGCAATGGCAGCTGGAAGCCAGACAGCAGATACTAAGATCTGAAATAACACTAGACAGATAAGTTTAGTGAGATGCACCTTAAAGTTGGGGGTATTAACCCGAAAGTGAAACCCATCCTAGATAACTGCATTCAGATAGATGAAGCATGCCCTAAAACTGCTTGCCATCAACTCCAACAGGAGCTGCACTGATCAGCTCATGCAGAGAAACCTACATCATGGATGACTAAAGTCAAGTTGGATGAACCTCACTCCTACATAGATATCATCACTGGTTCAGAGGAGGTGCTGGACTCCCTGATGTTTTCCTTGGGTCTGGAAACTCTGCCACTTGGCTTGTCTAGATGTGTAAAACCTCTCTGAAATGCTTGTTATTCCTAGCACATAGACAAAATGGATGTAAAGGAAGATACATATGAGCAGAAAATATAACATCTGTGAAGCGACTTGCACCCTGAAAAACTTTCCATCAATGCATTAGCTGGTAATGGGCCAGTGAGCAGGAACTCATACTTATTCACTAATAAATAATCTTTTGAGTGTGTGTTTTTGTTAGTCCAAGAGAAGACAATTTTAAGAAAATGTTGGGTAGCCAAAACCTGAATTTTCCAGCTGAAGACCATTTAAACAAGAGGATTTCAATCTGCCCTTCTGCACACAGTTTTTGGATTCTTTCTTCAGCCTGTAGTCTTCTAAAATAAACAACATTCTTTAAATTTATTTAAAAAAATAAAATAGTAAATCTGTGGGAAAGGGTAGCAGAGAAGCAAAGTTCTGATCACTGACGACTTTAGTAATCCCAGGATAATTCTTAATTCTCTTTGAAGCCAGTGGTATTTTTTCCCTCTTAATTTCAACAGGAAGAGGCCAAGGACTCATCCCTGAGTGTGATAACCTCTGCTGTTAGAAAGCCATAAAATATATATTTTCCTGTCATTGTTCTGTTTAGACAGGTTTAGGTTTACTCATGAGATTCCTTCCCATACTAATGCGATTACTGTATCAAGCTCTTCTTATTTTGCTCCTAAAACTAGTGTTTGGATGTTATAATGAGGAAGATGGGGGGCTGAAAGCAGCAAATGTAAATTTTGTAGCTCGGCAGCAGACTTTTCGGGTGATTGTGGACAAGTCACTTGGTTGATTTCTCAGGTAGTGAAGCGCACACTCTAGAAACCTCTATCAACAAGAACCTACTATGTGATTGCAGGAGGTTTTACCACTAACAATATAGGGTGAATTTTAATGTAATTGTGCAAACCCACTGAGAGCTGTAGAAGATGTATTTATATACAATATACATTGTCTGATTATAGTTCATATTTCATACGGTATTTTTAACAGTGAATTAAACCCAAATGCCAATAAAGATCCTTGAAGACCTATCCCTCCACCTGAAAGTCTTGTTCTTGTTTGCATATTTACCTTCATCTCAGCTTACTTTTCATCACTCTGTGCAGATGAGATACCTATGGAGAGTCCTGTTCATATATCCACTCCATTATTCAGTAATTTAGAGGCAGGTCTCAAAATACCAAGCCAACAGCAGGATAGTCAGGCAAAGGAGGTGTGAGGAGATGCAGAAGAACTTGAGGAAGGTATGGAGCAGCCACAGTATGGGATGGGTGTCAAAACAGCTGCAAGGACCTATGTCTATGAAAGTTTCCCATGATAGGGGATACTAAAGCGGGGAGGGGGCAATACCACTCCCCATAGTACATTTCTCATTGGAAAATATCAAGATGCTTCCCTGGAGCTGGGACCACTGCTGGGTGAAGGCAGGAACAGAGCTGAGGGTAAGTCTTCTGCAGCATTACCCCTCTTTGAACTCATGAAATTATGTTGTCTCTGTCCTGACATCCTTGTGCAAAAACATCAGCACGTCCGCCTTTCCTGAAGCTCTGGTTATTTACCTTGGCATTGCAGAGACATGTCCGTCAGTGGTGAGGTCAGGGCCAGCTCCACAGTCGCCATAGCAGGAGCCCTCCCTTCCCTGCAACCTTCCGTCCTCACGCCAGCAATGGATTTGTCCTTTGCCAAATGTATAGGAGACATCAGGACAACCTACTCCCTTCTATCTGTGCAACTAAGAACACGGTCTAGCAAGGTCCTATGCACAGGCAGACCCTTACTCTGCTTCACCCTCACACACGATGTCATCAGCTTGATGCAAGTCCATGGGCATCACAGCTGAAGGTGGGCTAAAGGTTTCCTACTGCTGTAGCCACACGTCCTTGCATTCCTCTTCAGTCATGCCACAAAGTCCTAGTGTGACTCTCCTTACTGACCTCGACTGTATTAAAAATAATTGTTTGAATGAAAGAATAGGTGGGAGAAGGCAGAGGAACTACAACTCTTCACGCTCACGCTGAAACTATGTGAACCGGTGGCCTTAGATAAAGCTCTTGCAGGCAAAACTCAGCCTGTTGAAGAGCTACAGGACTGCTGTGTCAGCTTGAGGAGATGGTGCTGTAGGATACAGAGAGCTTGATGCAAGCAGAGGTTGAGTTAGCACACAGAGCTGGACCAGACCTCCCAAAAGTCACCAAAAGCCATTGCATTCAGGATGATTTCCAGACCTGGGGTCATTGCGATCCTCTCTTCCAGCCTCCTGCAGCTGGTGGGTGAGCAGCAGCACGCAGTGCTCCTGGGGCAGTGACTGCTGAGACAGGCAGGCAGGGGAGGATTTCAGTATTTGTCCCACACCAGGATACTCCCCCAATCCTCTTGCAATGACCACAGGGGAGGGTTCCCGAGCTGATGAACCAGCTCCATGTTCTGTGCAGTGTAAGAAGCACCTAACACTTTTCCTCTGATGCTCATTACTTTACAGCTGCTGGTATTAAATTTCATTTGCCATCCTTTTCCTCATTTGCTAGAGTTCCTCACAATCCTCCCCAAGCCTGACTTCATATCTACAGGTGTCAGTCTCCCTTGATTCTCCTTCCTTCCCTGTCCAACGTTTCTGAGCACCTCTGAATTCTGCTAAACAGCACAGGACCCAGCGGGGGACTGCAAGGACCACCCACAAAAGTTGTTGCCCAATGAATCCTGATCATGCAATTCTCCTATTTGCTTCCTGCATCCACATCAGTTTTGATCCGTGACATTTCCCCTTCGCTTTGTCATTGCTTGGTGCAATACAGTCTCCTTTCCTGCATAGGGCCTGTTTAGGATCTCCTGAAAGTCAAGAAAAATTTTATGAGCTGGTTCTCTTTTATTGACTGCTTTCACTGACACATTAAAATTTTTTTTTTTTTCAAAGGAATTAAATCCCCCCTTTGCCACTATGCCTTCTCAACTTGGGGCTGTCCGGGAGCCAAACTAGATTGTACAGACTGCAGGCACAGTTAAAAAAACCCTGTACAACAGACTGAAAATAAATAGATTCATTTTCACAAAGCTAGATGTCTGAAACATTTTTCATTAACATATGCAGAGAAGCTCAGGGAAAGTCAATATGGGGCCAAGGACCAAATATGAAATATGTTATGTCTACATCACCCTGATGTCCAAATGAAAACCACAGTACGATGCATGAAATTCCAGTTGGTCTTGAACAGAAGGCATTTATTAACGTTGAAGCCTTTTTGCTATTGTTGCTAGAATTTGCCAAGTTGCAAATGTTCTGCAGTTTTCAAATGGAAAATGGCTTGGTTCTCTAACAGTTTGTTTGCCAGACACCTCAGCTGCCTGTCTGCTGGGCCATCTCAGCCACCGATCCCAGCGTCTCACTGCAAAGCAGCCCTGGAGGCAGATGTCTCAGATCCAACCTCCACATCCAATTTCCTTCGTTATTTATTTTTTTGTTTTTTTTTGTCCAAAAGCTGGAATTGAAATAACATTTCAAAATATTGAAATCCTGCAGGAAACCAACTGACCTTTCTCCATGCTAGTCAGAAAACTGTGGGCAGGAAGAGAAGGCAGCAAACAGACTCTGCGTGGCTGAAGCTCCAGTCCTTAGGTCTTTGCTCACCAGGAGCAGTACATCATCTGAACATCATGTAGCACAGAATAATATCTGATGGCAGATGTACTGCAATTAGCTGCTTTAATAACCATGGTTTATTCGATATTTCCTCTGTATTAGTACCAGAGGGTTTTAACCATGTATGAGAGTCTGGTGGTGTAGAAACTCCTTACGCGCCTCTGCATGAGTGCTTTGCTCTGGTACATTATTGCTTTAAAGAACAAACCTGAAAATTGTTAATCTGAACACTTCTGACTTTAAAAGAAATTCAGACTTGGCTCTGAGCATGCATTTTGTGACTCAGGGCTGTTTGCAATAAGAAAGCATCACAGGAGCTGAGCATTCCTTGCCAATCCTTGTTTTGAGCCGTCTGTGAAATCTTGGCACCGTGTCCCAAGAATGCAGTGTGGAAATAAAGCTTTTGTTTAACCTACTTGTGTGGGCTCCCTGCGGAGGTGATTGTCTGCCTGGCCAAATCTGTAACTCTAGCTCCCCAAACACCATCATCACACAGAAAGCACTGGAGGGAATGATCACAGGTTGTTATCCAAGTTAGGTGCCAAAGTTTATTCATGGAGACATGTCATCAAGTGTCCTCTGGTTGACTGCACCTGCCAGGACTGCAACATAGTCAGGACAAGAGGGAAGCATGACCCAGTACTCATGGTGGGTCCAAGTCTCAGGTCCAATCTGCAGGGTGACCCAGCAAATGTTACTTCTTGGGCTATAGAGAGGAGGGGGATCAGCCTGAAAACCTTTTCCTCTCGACCCATACTGCTGAAGCTTTGTCCTGGTGGCTGAGCATTGGGAAGGGTGCAGCCTGTCCAGCACTGGTGTGTGTGGAACAGGACAGGAGATATGACACCAGGTGAGGTTAGATGAACCTGCCTTGGTTGTATGTTCAGGAACTGTTGTCCATGTACACACAGCCAGCAGAAGATGGGCAGGTGGAAAGGAACTGAGCGAAGAATCTCCCCAGATGAGGAGTCCTCCGGCTGTGGGATGACAGGTCTCCAGAAAATCATTCCCCATATCTGGAACAACAGAAGGCCCTGAACGTTGAGAACAACCAACCTTGCATGATGATTCTATAGACTTAGAAAAGGAAGAGTTCAAATGGATGCTCCTCAGAAAGCAATGGAGACACCTGCATGATTAAATGACACGGGCTTGACACCCATCCCTGGCACTGGAGCCAGCTAATAAACTGCCTTCCCCTCCCAAACACCCAAACTACATGGTGAGAATATCCCTGGCCCCAGACATGCCCCGTGATTATTTGGGGTGGTGCCTGTTGGCCTATGGACCACCAGTGGTAGCAAGTTAACATTTGAATCCAGCACCCAGGAACTGGTCACTGGCTCAGATGGAGTTGCCATGAGACAGAAAGGCAGACAAGTACTGCCACAGTTACTGGACAATGTGGTATAAATGCTGGGGTTGGACACTACAAACATCACCTCCATGTTGCCTAAGGGTACATGAGTGCAGGGACATGGTGTCCTCATCCCTGTGCATGGCTTTGAAACACAATCCAAGGCAAATAGGAAATCAGGATAATAATCTCTAGAAGAGTTTGCAGATCTCAAGGGCTCCAAGAGCTGAAGGCTGTTTTCCCAAAGGGGAAACCGCAGTTTCACTTGGAAATGCAGAGTGGTGAATGAAAGTCTTGGGATGAGGAGTTTCTCTGGTTCACTTCCCTCTAGACATAGACAAACTCCATCAACAAGAATACAGCCTGAGAAGCCACTGCTGCTGCCCTTCCCACTGTAATAGGTCATCCAAAGAGAAAAGGCTGGAAACACTGTGTTTAGGCAATACCTCTTATATTTGTGTAAGTCCTGAGAGCTGCGATGTTGAACACAGTTATCCTTGCTACCTCGTGCCCAGCTGACACATTTGTAGGAGGTGAGGAGGGCTGCATGGCAAATCCCTCTGCTCTTTGCAGCTGCAAGGGGAAATGAGTGGAAATACGATGCTGAACCCTTGCTGAACTGAAAATAAACCCCACCGAGCGGCTGAAGGAATATATCTCCTCCAAGCTTTCAGCCCAGGGCCACCTTTCTCTCTGTGCCCTCCTGCTAACCCAGACTGGCGTTGTGTAGGGAAAAGCACATCCATGCTGCGGCAGTTATTTTTATGCTGTCCTGTATTTGCTATAAGAACTGGTCCTGGAAAAACATTTTGCTCTTGATTTTGTACAGCTCACCCAGTTTCAGTGGAGTTTATTTATAGAGAGGAAAAGGACACATGAAGATCTCACTGGTCTCTCCAAGCTGGAACAAATATTTAACTATACTCCTATTATTTTCATGCTGAATTATTTTAACTGAACTAAATTTTAACACAATCACAGTAAAGTGGAAAATCTTCAGCCAGCTACAGCTCATGACAATAATTCACTACTACTCACATCTGCAACATTCAGATTCAAGGTACAATTCAGATTGCATGCAGAAAGCATTTTCTGCCATATATGTCAATGCATATGCATATGTGCATACATAAACATGTCCACATACGTATGTGGATATATGTATATATAAATACGTATGTATGCATACAAGTAATCAGCAGCCATTCACCACCAGAGGGCAGGCAAAGTATATGTAAATCAGTTGTCCTATGTGGTCCGTGCACAGGTCAATGAGAGAATTGTTCAGTGGCCAGAAAGGTATTGCCACTGTTGTCTCTGAACATCTCCAATGACTTTCTAATCCTGAATCTCAAGCCTTAAGACAACCTCATGTTGCACAATGCACTGGCTATTTTTTTTTTGTTTGTTTGTTTATTTAGAAATTCTCTGCATTTTTCAAGGATGAAATGGCCTGAGCTGGGAGCAGTCCACCATGGCGTAACCACAGGGAGTGTTGCATGTGAAAGGTGAGATGCTTCCTTGGTGCTGCGGCTGAAAGCAGAATGGATATTGGCACGTGCGTGTCTGGAGAAAGGGGAAATCCAATGGGAACTGTATGCCTCTACTTTTCAGCGGGCATAAGGCATTATTATTCCTTTGCAATCAGTAGATATTCACTGATGTACGGTAGAAGGACTGGTCTCTTCTGAGGTGTGTTAAACATTTATCAAGACTGTCTTACCTGACAACTGAAAACAACTGAGATCTAAGTCTTGCAATGTTGATATGAACCAAAAAGCCATTCTCATAGTCCTGAGTCCTAGAAATAGCTTATTTCATCCATCAAGATGTGAGGTATGCTAGCAGGAACATGGACCTTTTGAATACATACAATGAGCAAAGAAGAGCTTCTCTTCTTTTCACAGAGTCTTAGAATCACAGAATCACAGACTGGTTTGGGTTCGACATGACCTTTAAAGGCCACCTAGTCCCAACCCCCTGCCATGGGCAGGGACACCCTCCACTAGCCCAGGTTGCCCAAAGCCCCATCCAACCTGGCCTTCAACACTGCCAGGGAGCCAGGGGCAGCCACAGCTTCTCGGGGCACCCTGTGCCAGGGCCTCAGCACCCTCACAGGGAAGAATTGCTGCCTCACAGCCCAGCTCCATCTCCCCTCCTGCAGCTTCAGGCCATTCCCCTTGGCCTGTCCCTCCCTGCCCTTGGCACCAGCCCCTCTCCAGCTTTCCTGGACCCTCTTCAGGACTGGAAGGGGCTCTAAGGTCTCTGCAGAGCCTTCTATTCTCCTTCTCTTTTCACTTGTGCTATGGAGAGGATAAAAATACAGGAGTCTTGACACAAGAAAGTAAATCTTAAGAAGCACACTCCTCCAGTCAGGAGATGCTTATAATATGGCACAGACAGACTTTCTAGATATGATGGGTCATAAGATCTATAAGGCTCGTTGTCTAAATCCCAGTACCTTTGACCTGAGGAGGAAAAAGGATGCACAAACTAACCCCAGAAGCTGTATCTCAATTTGCTAACAAAAATCTTTGCATTTCTGTACAAAGAGATACTTTATAGGGGTACAGAGGCTCTTCAGGGCAGGAATCCTGCTAAGAGTTTTACTCAATGGGGTGATAGACCTTCAAAGCAACAACAGAATGGCAGAATCTCTTGTAATGTTTGTAACACCTTCAGAAATACCATCCCCAAGTGGCTTCTCCCAAGGAAACCTGGGAAGTATTTTAAGTGATTGGTACGTCCAACATGAGCTGGAAAGCTGCAATTTACACTAGCAGGATCTATACCCACAGCCAGCAAAAAATCCAGTTCTGTTTCCTGGCTGCAAGAGGGACTCATTTCCTTTCATTTTAAATCTGTGTTTGCATTAGTCACTCACCACGCCCTTCATGTTCACAGGAGAAAGTAGAAGCTCCTTCTGGGTGACTCATCTGCTGGAGAATGAGATGAATCATGAGCAAGAAGGGCTTCCATTTCCCTCCATGAGCTGTGAAAGGTATCAAGATCAGTGGTTCATTTGATAGATGCAGACCTTGCAGGTGTCTGCATTTGATCAGAGATATCTCATCTTTTTCACCCATGACATCATGGGTTACAAATTTGTACAAGACAAAGGAGACCAGGAGTTTACTCAGCTCTTCAGTGCTGCTGCCGTAGCTTCTTCCACCTGTGCTTGGCAGGGGGCTGATGATACATGTTTGAGCATAATTATCTGTGCTTCTGTATTCTCCGTATTTCACCATTCCAGTGCACTAAACTTCCTAGTGGAAACGCAGCCTGTGCAATGGATCCAAAGCTTTTTCTGTGTGCATCCCACCTCCAAAATCTAGAAGGAGATGTCTGGCATCAAATTAAATTTCCAGTGTTTAGAACCATCAAAGAGACTGATGAGCAGGACTAAAAAGGCATTGTTTCCTTCAGGTCGTTGCCCTACGTCTGCCTTCTCTCTCCACCGAAATAACTCTAACGTTCATTCCCCCATGTCTCCCAGTGTACCCACTGCTTCATTATTTGGTGTGGAGGTGTTGTTACGTGGTGCAGGGACCTTTCTCCTCCAGGAACACGTTCCACCTGAAGCACTGTGCACAGGGACTGCCATGATGTCAGCACAGCAAGGAGCGCACTCAGGGATGAAGCTACGGTTTAAGTATTTTTCCTCCATGCAAAAAATCCACAATACATCATTGGGAGTGGGAGTTAGATTATTCAAGAAAAGCGAACATACTGTGCGGGAAGCAAAGACATTTTGGAAATAACCCAGAATCCAGCTGTGGACTATAAAAGAAAAATGCTTTCAGTAAGTGATGACGTAGTGATGGATCAAGGGGCTATGGGAAGGATCAAAGGGTTTAAGGAACATGACAAAAATAGAGCATCTCTAAGTCATTTCTTCTCTCCCTAGAATTATCATTGCAACCTTCTTTTTTTTTTTCAGTCTTTGCTTGAAAAATCAGCATAGAAGGAGCAAACGACAGGACAGATCACGCTCTTAGCCAATTGTGGAGAAACTCTTTTCCACAAGAGCTGAAAATTACCTGTTTCATTATCAGCTTCAAGGCCTTGCTGACATTATGCCAGCAATCCCTTCGCTATATCTTCCCTGCAGTAAGACATGACCTACCCAAAGTAAACACGGTAAAGAGGTGGAAAGAGAAGGAACAACAAAAAAAAAGGAAAATGGATTATTTCAACAGTGGTTGATAGCTTAAAGTCATTTTCACAAGGTCAGAGGTTTAGCAGGGACTAAAAACGCTGGTGGAAAGACCAGCGTTCCTCTTCATTCTCCCACCCAAAAGAAAAGGAAAAGAAGGAAGAAAAATGGATGATATTTGACAGTTTGAATTGAGTAGAGGATATAAAGAGAGAAACATGATCTTCAACCCCATTAGCACAGATGACAGAGCAAACCGTTCTGCAGCATGTTTGGCACCACCTGATTCATAGATCCTCCTGCTGTTGCAGTGGCAGGCAGAGATATGAGAAATATTTGCAAGAGAAACCACATCAGTCTCGTCTGGTTTGCCATTTCAAGATAAACCAGATTTGTCACATGGAGCATGGTTTTCTGAACCTGTTGATAAAACTTGGGATGTTTCATGCACAGGCTAGAAGGCATCCCTGGAGACGGTCGTGGTGGGGGGCGAGACAAAGCCCAGAGGCACTTGAAAAATCTGGGTTGGATGCAGGCTGCCTCTGACCATCAGAGCTGGCAGGGCAAGTGCAAGGCAGAAGGTCTTTGTCCTTATTTTTATCTTCTTGAGATGTTCACCTGGCAACTTCTCTTGTAAGCCATACCTCGAAGTCTCACTGGGCAATGGTGCAAGTCTGAGGCCCACAGAGGACCCTGGAGACAGTAAAGGGACTCTCTGCAGCTCCTGTGCTATGCTTTTTCTTCCCCGGCAGTTTTGCCCATGTTTTTTCTGTTCTTTTTGGGACTGCCCCATGTCCCAGCAACCCTCACATCCAGCCATCTTTTCCTCCCCAACTGTATTTTATCTCCTGTGGTCTCTCACTTTGCAGAAGACCCTTTTTGCCAAAGTCACCTCATCCAAATCCTGCAGTGGTACCAGCTCGTGCTGGGAGTTTCAACACTATCTGCTGCTCCAAGTGACGTACAACATCCCTCAAGCACTCCATGAATGTTTTGAGCACAGTTATGTGCATTTTGCTTACTTGTTCCATTTTGTAGCACTGTCTGCTGGGGACAGGCAGCCACCTAGGAGAGGCAAGACGAGTCAGGACTATGCCCATCCTGTAGATCATTGCATTGCAACGTGGACAGGGCTGACCCCTTTGTAGCTAATCACATCTGGCTAGTGTGGAGTGGCCCAGGAGAACCAGACATGGGTTTTTTACTCTGATTTTCAGATGAATTTCACGGCTACTTGGGTTACTGGTAGCTGGTTTGGAGCTAGCTAAGGTACATCTCCTTTGCAGTTGTAAGTGGAGCTGTCTGCATCTTGCAATTACGTCTTCATGGCCCAAGGCCAGGAGGACCTGAGGAAGTTTATGGTTCGTACCAGAGGGGACTAAGCCAGGCTTAGTCTGGGGAGATGCCATGAGCAGCATCTTCCTTGAGTTCAACTAAAGACACAGTGCCTGAGACCTGCAGGCCTCATATACTGAAGTTGAGATGGGACAGGAGCCACAGCTGACTTGGTGACCAGGACAACCTTCTTGTCCTGCTCACCACCAGCATCAGCACCAAGGCAAGCCAAAATCCCACCATGTAAAGCATCGTCACGCTCCCAGCTACAAACTTAGAATCATGGAATCATAGAATCTTTAAGGTTGGAAAAGACATCTAGGATCATCAAGTCCTACCGTGAACACAACACTACCAAAAATTTCATAATTTTTTTCACCTTGCGGTGGACCGCCAGCTCGACTGACTTCCCTGAACTACAGTAGGAACAGAAAAGGAGTGGCCAGAGCAAAGCTCTTGGCCCTCTTGCTCCTCATGTATTTTTTTAAAAGAACAGTCTATAATCGGAGTTGGAGGAAATGGAGCATAAATATCAAACTTTGTTTAGTCTGGGGAAATATCATTTATAATTAGAGATGGGCATCCTGTTGACATGATACAACCTATTTTAAGAGTGAGGTGAGCACGTGGTCAACCTCTAATCTTTTGTGAGTGATTAAAAACTGCCAGTTCATCTCTTTCTGGCTGGTTTCTTTCTTTTTTAATTTTTTCTTTTCTTTTTTTTTTAAGTGTAATTTCTAAAAAGCAACTGGGCTAATGTCAGCTCAAGATAATGATGCTTATACTGGCAGTGATGTCTTGGAGCATCTCGGTAGCTGGGAGTTTTGCTTTCTGTTCATGCATTTCTGCTTGTCTCCATGCCAGCCCCACCTCTCGCATGGAAGAGTCAGAATCCCATGAGACTTGGAGGGGTTGAGTCTACAGCAGAACATGACCTTGGGTTGACCTTGTGTGACCAGCACCGACCTGTGGCATTTTCTTTGAAGTGGGATTTGCCAATCGCCACATCCTGCTGCCCTAGTATGGGGGCGTGCAGGATTTGTGCATGGCAGGTACCAGCAGAAATTATTGCAGGATTAGTGCTTGTAAGCAGTTTTGGAGGCATGATGCTACAAGTCTTCAGGGTGTGGCATCACTCCTAGTGTCCTCATGTTCTTTCCTGGGGTATGCATGTGTACATCAATGCTGTCAGATAACCTGGCTCCCCACAGTCAACCACACTGTGGGTTAGCTCTCTCATGGGTGCCCTTCCCCACCAAACCGGCTTGTTCCTTCCAAGCTGGATGTAGTTCTGGGGTTTCCTTCAGGGCCTGCATCAGGTTTCACTTCTTCTGGTCTACAAGGTCCTCCTGCACTATCCCAGAGGGCTTTGCACACTGCCTCCGCATTATTCGAGGCACTCTGAAAGAAATGTGACAGTGAAACAACAACCTCAGGGCTGTGGGAACACTATCCAGAGCTAGATATCAGAGTGCTACATACCTGGACATAGCCAACTTGCTCTAGAGAAGGGACAGGTCTGCGCAGATCAGGTCAGGGATCACTCCCTGGGAGAGATATCTTTAGTGGGAGAGATGTAACTGGAGAAGCATCAGCACTCAGGTGTTGCGGGGAATCAACCATAGATTGACCCAAGTCTTCCGCAGCCCACACTCTAGAGATGGAGGTCTAACAAAAGCAGGATCTGTGGGAATAATTCCTTCTGCTTCAATATGAGGCTGAAATTTATTGTCAGGAGACTTCTTATCCTTTCTGTGATAGGTCATTTTCCTATTAGCTAGCCACACACCACTTGGAAAATACAACTGGACCCCCGTCTCTAAGCAGCAGGTCCACAGCTGTCCTCCAGGCTTGGCTACTGTGACATCAACTTGTCCATCAGGCTGGCCTGGCGTGGTGACAGGAGGGGCTACAATACGTCATTGTGCCTCAGTGAAGTCTCTCAGTGGGTCAGCCCTGGCCAAATAAGATAGCATGGAGCAAGAGGTGAGTTTCAGCTTGGGTGGGAGGTATACATCAACACACCGATGTTGACCTCATGCCAAAGGAAACAGCACAGCCATATTCACTAGGCATGGTGCCAGAAGATGAAATGATAGCGGACAGTTACTTTAGACATTGCATGGAGGGGGCAAATAAAACTTTCAGGTCATAAGCTCACTCCTTGGTACTGCCCTGTATTCTTGGGACCACCAATGTACCTTGAAAGTGCTAATCTGAGGACATTAATAAGGTTTTAGGACTGCAGCACACAAGCAAGCTTCTCCACAGGATCAGTTTCTGTTGCCAAGACAAGTCAATGAGAGATCATTTACTTAGCGATTGTTAAGCCATTTGGCCTTTAACAAATATACAGCTATACATGTACACAGGCAATAGCTATTGCAGTAACAAAATCATTATTGTTTACTTCTTTATCATTAGGTACACATTACTATTACATTTATGATCCTTGTTACATATTTATTGCAACAACATGTGCAAAATATATTTACTGCAATATTTAATGAACCACATCTTTCACATCTGTAGACGTTTTCATCTTGAGTCTCCCAATATGCTGCAGATCTGAAGTAGCTCTCACTCACCGGAGCTGGTGTGCTATGGAAAATGAACAGTAACCTGTTGTGGAGAAGCGAAGGCTGGGAGCCAGCATGTGTTTAGCAGAATCCACCAAGCTGCTTGGTCCATTGTATAAAAGGACATGACTTTTATCTGATTTTAATAAGCAGATCCAGGAAAGCAGGACAGAACTGATATCGTCCAGGAGAAGGGAGTCAGCACCCTGTTTTTTTTGGTGGAAATCATTGCCCATCATTGCACATGACAGTGTGAAGGGGGGAAAGCACCCGATGCTGAAGCCAAGCCTCTCCTCCGAGTGGGAGGTCACTCGGTGGAGGTGCTCCTCATGCACCTGGGGAAGGTGGGAGGTTTGCTGTGGTCCTTACTGCCTGTGGGAGCTCCCCGGTGGGGTGGCCCTGGGGAGGTTAGTTCCTGGCTGGTGAAGCCAAGACTTGGTTTGGTCCTAAGACACACACTCTTGAGCTGGCAAAACCCTATCAGAGGTTTGTACTCCTGCAAAATAACACGTGGAGCCAGTGGACACCTGCCCAGGTATCAGGGTTCTTCTGAGCAGAAGACAACTCAGGCAACGTGCAGGTCTCCCACCGATTTACTCGAGAGCAATGCTTCTGAAGTAAAAGGGAATTTCACACCCAAGGAAAAGAAATAAAAATCCACCCCATTGCTGGTTTTAGAAAGCATTTATTTATTACTCATTCAAGCATTAAATTGAATTTGCCCTTTCCCCCAAGGGTGCGTTTGGCCGTACCACTGATGTGCCACAGAGACACACCTGAGCTGTTGGGACACCAAACGCGATGTGTTTTCTATATTGCGGTACTTCCGTCCGATATACCCTGTCCCTACACACCTCATCCTTCACAGACTTGGAGTTTAGGGTTTGCAGCCAGCTCCATCCCTGTGATTTACCCCAGCAAGCGCTGTGCCCAAAACCTGCAGGTCCGTGTGGCTGGAACCACACGCTCACATCTGTGGGACAGGCACAGCGAACTTCAGAGACAAGCACATGTCCCCGAAGCCTGCGGAGGGGATTTTTTGTGGTATTCACAGACCGTTTCATGTGTCAATACGAGAGGAGCGTAATTACCAGCTGAGAAACTGCAGGAAATAAGCCAAGGTTGAATGAACAAAATCGAAAATAAAGAGAAGTGCGGAGGACACACACATTTTAAAACTATTTTGGAGGTATGCATTCACGTGCTCATGGGAGCCTGGGAATATATAAAAGCTCATGACTGTGAAGGAATGAATTCAAGGACCAGTCTATGGGGAGTATTTTTTTTCCCTGTGACTTCAAACTTCTCTCGGAGCTCGCAGAGTTTTAGTCAGCTGGCATGCAACAGAGGTACGACTTCCCCAAGGAAACTCTTCCTCGGCTTGTGCTGGAAAGGCTGCTGGGAGAGTCCGGGAGGCAGAAGGCTGCAAGCAGAGGCGAAACCTCCTCCTCCTCCTCCTCCTCCTCCAGCCACAGAGCAGGTACGTGGAGACGCGTGCGAAACCGGGAGCCTGCTGGAAAGTTGAGCTTTTGACTGCGGGAGAGACGGGGGCTCTGGTGACTTAGAGCTGCAGCCTTTAAAAATAACACAGATGAGGAAGGTACTGTATAAATAAAATATACTGTGTTTATGAATGGGCTGAGGAACTGACTAAACACACTGTGCGGATGGCTCTATCCACACAGCTGTATATTTAATCCATCAGGGACTTGCACTGCAGCGAGTTAGATCCTTTACATTAAGGAGGCACCGGTTAGTTTATAACAATACAGTTGTCATGTGCCTGCTTTGTTACTATTCTCCGTGTTTACAGTAATGGAAGATGGGGAGGTTTTGGTTTTTTTTTCTCCTTTCTTTCTTCACAGGACTTTAGTCTATTTATGGTGTTACTGCATTATAGAGCTCTGAACCGGGAGTGCTGCAGAGATCAGCATCGTGTGCTGATTAAATGCTGCTCCCCCAGCTCTCCGACACTGAATCCTAATATAGCCTTGGGCAAATCACTCAGTCCCCCGGAAAAAGGGGCAAAATGCTGTTTAGCTCGTCTGCTCTTCTTACTATCAGCGCTGTCATTGAACTCTCCCTGTCGGAGCACGAGGTGTGAGATGGTAGAGTTATTTTTCTGCTCTTAAGATCCTGACAGCTTGAATGTCACCTTGGGTGAACGATGACTTAGTGACAGTGTTCTGCTGCGTCTGGACTGTAATCATGAGGAATTAATGTTGAGGCAATATTTGGAAATAGTAAAGTTTTAGAAAATCTTAGTTTATATAAAAGTCACAGATAGTTTTCTAAAGCCAAACCCTGTTGTATTTTTGATAAAAGTGTAAATAATATTTCTCTTAAATAGAAGCCGAAGTTTGGCTTTCCACAGCAGTGGAAATTTGTTGGGGGTTTTTTGGTTGTTTTTTTTTTTTTTTACTAAAGCGTAATCATTTCAACTTTAAAATCATCTTATTACTCTCAAATGCTGAAATCCTTTAGTTTTCAGTAACAAAAAATCACCATCAGTCATCTCTTTTTAAAGCAGATGTTACAGCTTAATGACTGTATCAGTGCTTGGCCTTTCACTAATACACTGATGGATGGATTCCAGGGGGGTTATCAGCATCACGCAAGTAAAATCTATCAGAAATAATTTTCCTCGCTTCATTTTATCTCCTGTTGGATCATATAAATTGAGTACATCTTTTCTCAAACACTGACTCCACTGTCAGTTAAAGAAAAAGTGCTGAATTCAAAGACAATTTTTCTCTCTTTTTGCTGCACTTAGATTAAAGCTAGTGAGAAAAAAATCTGGTTTGGTTCCTGAACTTGAGTTTCTCCATGAATTTTGTTCTGCAAGGAGGGTATTTCTTGTTCAGATACTTTAAGCTGCAAATGCCAGTACATGTCACTTTTTGTTGATGGAAGCGTTTTCGTTTCCCCATCTGCTGTTGTCCCTTTGCCCAGCCCCTCGCTCACAAAAGTCTCCAGGCTGGTGGGCTTCATGCAATTCTCATTCATTTACATTTTCTCTCCTGGAGAGAGGACCGGGGAAAAAAGTGAATAAAATAGGGGAAGTGGCTAAACCCTCGGTGTCCAGTTAATTGGAAATGTTAATTTTTGGTGGGGAAATGCTGTTGGTTGAACACCTGATAGAGGCGCACGTGGAGAGAGGACAGAGAGAGAAGGAAGGAAGGCAGCAGCTTCAAAAGAGAGGAGAAACCCATGATGGGATTGCGGGAGATGTAGGAGTCCTTATTTTGTTGTGTGGACTTGACAATGGAGAGGCAGGAGTCTGCATCTGCCCACGAGAGACTGAGCAGGGTGCAGATGGCACAAGCAAACCAAACCAGGAGAAGCAGCTCCTAGAGATGTTGTAGGGTCTCAGGAGCTGGACCTGTGTCTCCTTCTCAAAGGCTGTGGCTGAGGATGGCATGGGCTATTTATTTTTTAACAGGGTTAATATTAATGTCGTCTCCAGCCAGCTCCCTGGTGGGATGAATCACCAGGGAGCTATTCCAGTCGAAAAGGAGCAAGACTCGTCCCACTCCTGCCCTTGCAGTTCAGACCCACTTTCTAAGGCGGGAGCTTGTTTTGTTTACTTCTCTGGAGAGTTTGATTCATACGGCTCAGCACAGGACTCAACCCAAAAGCAGTGCCTTAGAAAGCAGCAGCGTTATGCATGGACAGGCTCCAAAAGGTCTGGAGGTTCAAGACACATAATCGTCAAGACATATTCTTGTTTATCTGAAACCCTTGGGAACCTGCAGCAGATTACAAACCGGCTCGTGAGAGCCAGCGGCTTGGATTTGCTTTTCCTCCTCGCTCTGGGCAATGCTGGGAAGAGGGTTTAGAGGAAAGGAGAGGTCTGACGTGGTGTCCCCGGCTTTGGGTGGTGTGGGGTGAAGTCCAGCTGATGTTGGCAGAAACCGAGCAGGCAGCGATTGCTGAAGAGACCACAGGAAAATCAGGAATCTGGTTTCACAGAGCCATAGGTGGAAATTCTTTGGCACCAGTGGGATGGGATAGACTTTGCTATTTTGTGCAGGTGGGCACAAGAGCTCGATTCTCCAACCTGCCTGATGGGGATGATCCGATCTGTCTGATGGAGGCGACCCTTGCTCTGCAGACGTGGCTACCAAGCACATACCGTGCTAATGTTTCAGCAGCACTTTAAGGTGTAAACTGCTGGGTAGCCCAAAGCATAAATATTGCAAATGAGAAGTCAGCCAAAAGCTTCAGGGTCTTTGAAATTATTTGCTGTCAGATCCCCTTTAGGAAAGAGCAAAGACATTAAGGACAGCGCTGATCTCGCCCAGCACAGTTGGTGTCCTCTAAGGCTGTGGTTTTAATGAAGCAAAGTCCTGAGCAGCAGAATCAGTGCATGCCCTTCCCTCCTGCTTTGGCATTTGTTTCTGTCCAGGCTCTTCTTCACAGTTCAGCTGGCACAGCTGCTTGGGCAATCGGTAAAACAGCTTGAGGAACAGAGCTGGCTTTTTAAAAAAGCAGCACCAACAAAAAACCCTTCTATTTTTACCCCTGCAAATCCAGACTTCCTAAAGTATTCTGAACATCCAGGTGTAGGAAAATGGGAAGCTGCAGTCATTCAGGGCACTCGCTACTCTTCCTTACAGGCATGATATTTGTATTCCATCTCCAAATCAAAATATCCTATAAAAAAAAAAAAAATGTTTTCTTGAAGACCTCAAATATTTGAGATTTTCCTTGCGAAAGTGTCTGTGCATTGCAAGTGCTATTGCATGCTGCTGACGAGGCAAACTTAAACCCAAAGCACCCAAAAGGCAATTAAACCTTTGGACACCACAGTGGTCCCCAGCTTCAGCATGAGTTTCCTGCTTACCCCAAGGGGATTGCAGATGGAGGGGCTGACTCTAGAGAGCGTGCCAAAGCGATCAAGTGTAAAACAGTGCTGCAGCCAGCTCTGACCAAGGGAAGCTCAAGACGCTACGCGCTTGGGGGAAGGTGATCAAAACTAGTCTGATGAGAGGGGAACCTCTCCAGGGTTGTGATAATCTCACTGGCAGACTGGTCTCCTGAAAGCCGAGCACGGATTTTTCTACCCATTGCACCTAATCGTTCCCTCTCCTGCCCACACGCTTACTGCTGCCTCTTCATCGCAGGAATGCCTCTCATTTCAGGGTGTGCTGCAAGGAAAACGAGATGCTAAGAGCCCGGCTCTTCGGCGTATTATTTCAACCATGGGAAAAGTGCATTGCAATAGTTCGGGGTTGGGAGAAAACAATGGGGAAATCTATGTAAAGGTGGATTTTGCAGAAGCAGGACTTAATTAGCAAAAGGAAGTGAGGAAAACAGCAATTAGACAGCTGCTCCAGCCCTAGAGGGCAGCACAAAATAATAAATAAAAAGCTGAACTCAAGGCAATCTGAAACATCTTCAGCATGACAAAAGCACCCCTTTTGCAATGGGAATTTCTCCCGGCAGGTCCGGTAGGTTCAGCACTACGTACTCACTGCCAAAAATTCAGCAGCTCGCCCGCATGCTCGAACCCCTCTGCCTTTATCAAAGTCCCTAATTGCTGCTTCGTGCCATGAAAACCCTTCAAGTCAGGTGTGTTGCAGCCGACACTGAACCCCCGTCCTGCCAGCAGACTGCTGTCGCACTCTGGTTAGTGGGACCACTGCAAAGAGAAAGACTTATTTCTTCCAGGACAGGTTTCCAGATTCTGAGCTTTATATTTATCAGCCATGAATTTGAAACCTTTCATCTTCAAGCTCTGTTTTCCTAACAATGCAGAGAGTGATTTAGGTGCAGGGGTAGGAGGCTGCAACCCTCCAGGAATGCAATTCGCGGACACAAAACCCTAAAGTAAACACGCCCGCCTTGCACCACGCATGCAGCTAAACAATGGCATCGGCGGTGATAAGTCACTTATTCCCCTGAGCAAACCCGTGGCCCGATCCTGACAGTTTTTCTGGCAAAAATCCCCCTTGTTTCTCAACGCCTGCCCCGAGCGAGGGCTTCAGGATGTCGCACAGTAGCTGACTCTGTCCGGAGCACAGCGGTGGCTGGGACCCAGCAAGAGACCGGAGAGGAGTCCGGAGGAAGACAAGCAACGTAATTTAAAGCAGACACTGTCCCAAATAAGGTTATTTCCCTGAAAATGCCTTTGTTATGAAGTTACGAGTGAGCCTCTTGGCGTCCCGAATGGGTGAACGTGAAGATGAAGAACAATTTCATCGGTACCAGGACTGAGCTGGTTATGAAGAGCTGGATATGCTTTTTAAAGACATGATAAGCAGTGTTTGGGGATGCAAGAAATCCTTGAAACAAGGTAAATGTGGAATATTCGCTCTTTTTAACCCTGAAGGCTATAGCACAGTAGCAAAGAGTCTTGTGTGAAAAAGGATCAGACCCTGGGGAGTTTGGTTTGTGTTTTGTGTATTCTCTCCTACTTAATCTCTCTGGCATAGGAGAACGTACCTGTTAATTGTCTAAACAAAAATTACCTTTGGGTGAAATTTGGAAGGTGCTGCTGTTGTTAGCTAGCTACCAGCAGCATCTATGAAGTGGTTTCAGGGTTAATATTGTAATAGAGATGGAAGCAAATATTGTTCTAGTGGGAAGTGAGCAAACAGGGATTAAACCCTGGTTCTTCTGTGGTTTCAGATGTGTCTGGGGACAAATCATTGTTCTTCTCTGCCTTTGCCCTCCCATCTGTTAAGTGGACACGCTGACGTGGTTTGGGTACCATGCTTTTTCTAGATGCTAAATTATTTGACCCACTTAACAAGATTCCTTGTGGGCGTTGCTCACTGAAATCACCTGTATTTTTTTCAGCTGTGGATGGGGATAGGTAATTTTGAAGCATCATGATGGAAAGCTGTGACACTGAGTGTGGTTCAGAGCTCAGTCCTGCTCTGAGGTACGCTGGGATTTTTATCACAGCTGCCAGTGGGAGCAAACTGGCACTGAGCACGAAGTTGCTTCAACTCTGGGGAAGCCTCAGAGTAATAAAAGCTCCTTTGGGTCAAGTTGCTGCTACTGCTGCTCCCAGACTGTTTTTGTAAGCTGTGGTTAGAGACATCAGCGCCAGTGCCAGCAGGCAGGATTTAGTGGTGATGCTCTCTGACACCAGGACAATGGGGGTCCTGTGAGCCCTGAGCTCTGCACTGGGGGAGGGTGGTGGGCATCTGAGACCTGCCCATAGGGCAGAGAGGAGGGGGATGCAGTGCTGTGTCACTCTAGGTGTTGCTAAGGAGGGTCTAAAGGTTGTCCAGAGAAAAGCTAGGCAGGGAAAAGCTCCTCAGCTGGACAGCTGAACTGAAAACCACCTTGGGAAGGGAATCTCTGTAAGCAATGAGGTTGTGTTGTACTACAAGAAGTGGCTTACACTCCTCTGGATGGGGTCCATGTGGTCTCATATTGGAAGGGACCACCACATCCTAGTGCTTAAGGGTGTGACAGCCACCTTAGAAGCACCTCGAGGGACAGCATAGCATCCTTGCTTACTACAGATCTGTCTTACACAACAAGCCACTAAATCATGTTTTTGTGTTCAAATATATCAATTTCCTAGTTGCTTTATAAACTTATAACTTAGGAAGTTTCAAAACATGCTAAGACCCTGGATCATGTCAGGTTTATTATTTAAGAAGACCATTCTTTGCACTCGCACTATGACAAGAAAAGGCATTGCAGACCGCATGGGATGCAGAGTGTCCGTCAGGGTGGTGCCTTGTTGTGAGTAATATCCATGGAGATTTCCTCAGCTTAATTCATTGGATTTAAATGGAAACAATTTCCATTTGAGGGCTCTGAGTAAAGCCTTGTAATCACCAATATGTTTGTCTGTTCTCTCAGTTCTCACAAGTTAATACCTAAATGATAAAACTCACCTTCTCCTCCTTAAGGGAGGGAGGGACCCACTACTCTAAGCCTGGGGAATGAGGAACAGAGGGGGAACGACAGAGACATTCTAGATGGTGGTATCAGCAATTCCTCCTTCCATAAGATGTTTTCAGTGTATTTTGCAAACAATAATTATAAGGGTCAAGAATGAACATCCTTGGTCTTGTTTTAGAGGTGGGGAACAGACTTCTGATCCTGCTGCTGAGCCCCAAAGACGAACTCCAAGCTCTTTCACCTTGGGGCTCCATATTATCATCTGTCACTAGTTGTTCCCCTGAACTGGAAGGAATGTGCAATCTGTAAATAGAGTAGCTGTGGTCTATGCCTCCCCAGTTTCTCTCTTCCTAGCACACAACTCTTTTCTCTGGTTGGGAAGTGGAGCGATGGGCAGGTTTGCATAGTGAACCTGTTGGCACTGCTGTTCAGCAATTGCCATTGCTGAGTCCTTCAAACAGTAACTACGCAGAGGGATCTCCACCAGCTGGGAATGATCCCGTCTCTTTTGCTTCCAGCCTCCTGATACTCTGTGGGTGGAAGCTGCTGAGTAACGGTACGTTGATGTCGGGTTTTGGCAGCACGTGTGCATGGGATTGGCATGCATTTGGAGCTTGCCAGATACAGGATTGCTCTGGGAAAGACTTAAGAGCAATGCTAGCTAAGCACTGCTGTGTGGCTTCCAGTTGGGAGCTGGCACGTGTCTCACTGGCTCTGGATGGGGGCAGGACCAGCTCAGATCTGCCTGCAAGGAGCCATGCAAATATAGATTCGTCATGTTTGCAACACAGACTACTATAAAGAAGCGTTATCTGGATCTCATGTCAGTGGTGACCACAGCCAGAGATGTCATTAGTGTCCATCTAGAACCATGCCGTTTGAAGGATGAATGCTTTCCCTTGGCCTTGTTTGCATTTTTCTGCCATTGACTAGTGACAAGCCTCCCAGTGCTGTTTGCTCTTTTTGCACTTATTTCTATGCTCTTTTCTGGAGTGCTTTCCAAACAGTTAAACTCTGACGAATCCTTCATTTCACACAAATCCATTCCATTTTATATCTGTCTCTTTGTAGGCCATCTGCTTTCAAATGTATTTAAAAGCTTGCCCATATCTGGGATGTATAAAATGGAAAACTAAGATTTGGACAAAATGTTCTCAGTCCATTCTTTAAGCTGTTTATATTAACTCAACAAATTTGGATGAGTGTGTAAAAGCTCTTTGACATTCTGGAGTGGAAACTGTGATGGATGGAAATGGAAACTGTTCCCAACACTTGTTGTTTCTGAGTGGCACCCGTTTGCTTTGCTCAGGACTTGACACCCCAAAACTCCAGCCCAGTTGAAAGTACCTGAACCACCTCTATGGGAAGAGTGAGGGAAACTCAGTGGTTATCTTTCTCCATGATGCCAGACACACTGCCCAGCTTGAGCATATGGAATTTATGAGGTGGCCTGGCTATCATCTAGGTAGCAGCCGAGGTCACACCAGAACAATCCCATGAAGTGCCTCAGATCTTCCTTTCAAGGCTTCATATTAATGTCTCATTTTCCCACCAGGCTCAAAGGGATGCAAAGTACATAGGTAGGTCGTAATTGCTGTAGGTTCAGAGATGGGTTAATTTACTGCGCCGCATACGTGCTTCTCCATGTTAGATGATGACCTGGTGCCAGCTTTCACATGCGTTGACTGCCATGTCGCATTTGAAACCTAACCATAATTACTTTTTCCTACAGAACCATGAAACTGTACATCGTCTTCTTCCTGGCAGTGGTGAACGGAGGGACCTCTAACTATCAGCCCACAGAGGGGATATCCTGTGAAATGGTAAGGCTGTGACTCAGGCTCCTTGGGATCCTGGATGAGGTTGGGACGCCCTTGTTACAGGCACTGCACAAATAGCTATGGTGTCTGAGAAGGGAACCCACCCCCGGACCAGGCTCTCGTGATGGCAGCAGTGGGTTTGCTGGGTTAGTGGATGCTCAGCAGGCTGTTCTCAGGCTATGTCCAACAGCACATAAAAGGGAGAGGGCCAGAAAGAACAGTCATTATCTCAGTTTTTTTCTAAGGGAGACCTGGTTAAAAGAAATTTGACCTGATTTCCCCAAGACCGTAGAGGAGTTCTGTGGCGGAGACAGTGAAAGAATTTAGACCTAAAATCAACTCCTTTATATCAGACCTGAGTTCTTTGTGCTTTAAATAAAGCATTTTCTGTGAAATACATCTATACCAGCCCTTTTGCAGTAACAGGGATACTGACCTCCTCTGCCCTGACACAGCATTGCTGCCAGGGCAGTTGTACCTGACTTCTGCTGGAGGTTAAAAAAGTGTCAAGGCTGTTCATTCCTGTAAAAAATTTGTTTCTTGAATTTTTGCAAGCACCTGGTACAATATTATAAACATTATCCATAACTGAACTTGCTCCTTTCCCTATCCAAGTGCTTCTGACTGTAACAGGCCATTTAAAAATACTTATCTTTTTTTTTTTTTTTTTTTTAAACATCGAAGCTGTTCAGCACAAATCCTCAAGAATTTCCAAAATAGGGAAAAAAATAATTTGCTAGCTGTACACATCTCCCTTATGGGACTCATTCCATTCCTGCCCACCCTGCCGTATTGCTGCACTTCCTGAATTCCAGAGAAATCAAGACCTAATATATATAAAAAGATCTTGGGAAGGTGACTGGGTGGCTCAATTCGTTGGCTAGAGAGGGAAGACTGATGAAGCTGCTGTAAACATGACAGCTTGGGTCCCATGTATCACAGTCACATGAAGGCTGTGTGAAACACGCAATAATCCAAGCAGATTTGCCCCGTCCTGTTTCTTGATGGGTCATAGATCAGGCTGATTACTGAGCAGTAAACACATGCTTGTTTCCACCACTCTGCTGTAAACTGCTTTCATCAAGCCAACAACCCAAGGGCTCTACACAACAAAGCTCTGATAAACTCAGCCCTGACAGCAAACACGCTGCAGTCAGGGGATGGAATGCTCATCTGGTATAAATTAACAGCTTGCATCGCTAATGTCGATGTTGATCGTCTTCCTTCGCTGGGCATTTGGTCCAATGGAAGGAGGAGGGTGTAAATCCGAACACAGCCTGAAGAAAGAGGGAGCTACTGGATTAGCTGATGGGTCCACAGAGAGTTCTGCTTACCTCACATGATTATTTTTCATCACACCCTCATTGTTTTACATGTTATTTTCCCTGTGGTGATACCTTTAGAGTAGCAAAGGCTCAGAAATGGAAAATTTCATCCCAGATCTCGTGGAAGAGGCATGAGTCAGAAACCCATGCCCCTCTCTGACTCACCACCCGTGCTTCTGTCGTTTAATCAAAGTCTCGTAAAAGATCTTTTAGGAAGTTCACAGTCCCTACCAGACCCCTGACACAGGAGTGAGCTGCACTGATTATACAAGTTACTGCACATCCACCTGTTTGCGAGACAACAGGGTACAGCTTAAATGTCAGGAGGTTCTTCCTAATGCTTGTTGCCTTCCAAGGAGAAGGGCTTCAACTAGGTTTACCTTCCAAATAAAGATGTTTCTGCTAATTTGTGTTAACTGGCAAAGGGGGAGCTTTCAAATAATTTATGGAAGGGAAGGGGTTCTAGCAAATTGTGTCTTACCTTGCATTGAGGCGATGCAAAAAGCATGTGCATAACCAGTTATCATAGGTCAGCCAATATGTGGTACCTGGGAAATTGCTAAGGTTGGGTTGTGTAGCTGAGCCTCCGCCTGGACAGCTCTTCCAGAGAAATGGGCATGGACACCGTGCAAGGCAGTGCCAAGTGGCTCCAGCCCAAACTCTTTGGTTCAAATGCTCATGAGTTGATACAGGAGAACACAAGTGGAGGCTTGGATCCAGCTGCTGTGTTTGTAGGGCTCTTACTAAGGCGGGTGACAACTTCCACCCAGTGCTGAGCAGTGAAGAACTAGAGTCAGAATCCAACCGATGCTCAACTTTTGAGCTGTTGGTTCATTTTTTCACCAGCACCTGAACGGCAACAGACACTGAAGAGATCAAGTGCTCCCCACCCTGCAGTATTTCTTGCCAATGGACTTCAAACAAACCCGTGGCGGCACTGGCAGAGATGATAAAGTCAGAACATGAGACCAGCAAAAACCTCTTGTCCAGCCTCAGGCTGCAAACCCATTGGGCTTTGGGGTGGGACGAGGGGAGATACATGCAAAAGAGATGCTGTTTGCTCCGTCCCACTGAGACATGCTTCGCCTTTTCTTCCTAGTGCTGATGAGAATGAAATTCATGCAGTTTGAGCCTTGGGGGAGAAAAGATGGTGCAGAACAGACTAGATAAGAAATTCCATGAGGAATGAAAGTTTTTAAAAAATGGGAGGGGAAATGTTATAGGAACAAATGGCAGACAGTGGGAGGTATAGATTTTATCAGTCCCTTTTATCACGGGGAGAGTTCAGTGGTTGCAGATTAAAGTCCCAATCCTGCAAAATACACGGTGAACTGGGACTGACCTCTCCCCCATCGACTTCAGTGAAAACCAGCCGGCTGGCGTCGACGGGAGTTGGATCAGGACTTTGCAAAGATGCTGGGTGCCCAGAGGGAGTGGAGGGTGCTCAACACTTGTTGAGGTCTGGCTCAAAGTGTGGGAAGAAACCTGGCATCTGCCTCAGGCTGTAAAGCGGCTGCTGCTTTTTCAGTCTGGATTTTTTGCACCCTTCTGGCTTCTCCCTCTTCCATAAAACAAAGAAGAAGAAACGTCCTGCTCTGTTGTTTGGGCCTCGGAGCTAAGCCCGAAATAAATAATAAATTTTTAGCTTGAAATAAGCAATTCTACAGTGGCTTTGCAGGAAAGAAATAATGTCAGGAAGAAGCCAGAAAATTCCCTTCTCCTTTCTTTGTTTAGCTGGGGGAAATTTGAGTGAGTTAGAGGGAATAAAGGAGGGGATTCATGTTTTAATAGGCCATTTACTTGGGATCTTCGAGAAAGATGTGTCATGGGAAGGACTGCAGAGCAGCCTGTGTATATCTAGAGTTTGGATGAGCACTTACACTTCTCTGGCACATTTTTGTGTGGTCTCCAAAACTCACATGATGCAAAAGAGATTCACAAAATGCTGACTGTTGCCCCACTTCTCCTAAACAGACCTGCCACTTCATTCACCTAAAAGTTCACGTGAAACAGATGGTGTTTTTTAAAGATTTTTTTACTTTTAATGTTTCTTTAATGTCTGAAAAGCTTTGCGTCATGGAATTTGGATTCTGCTTCTCCACAGAAGATTCAACAGATTTTTTTTCTTTCTTTTCTTTCTGATCTTTCTACAAACAGTACATGACCCAGTCACCCAAATACACCCATAACAGGAGTTTTCCTCCAGTAAATTAAATGCTGCCTAAGCCTTTCACATTCCACTTCCTCCCGCTGCTGTACGTTCTCCTTAATAACAAAATACAGCTTGACGTTTATGCAAGGATGTTCATGTTTCCAATATTCCTTATGAACACATACTCCAAATTTTGCTCTGAACACAGGTTCAGTCCTAGCTGCAATTAAACAGATATGCATTTAGAAGATGAATTTGACTTTGACACTTGATATTTTTCTCTACCTAGCTGCTGAGATTTGGACTGAAAAGGCATGACCCTCACTGCACATCACAGCTTTTTTCCTTTTGAAAATTGTCTTTAAATATTTTTTTCTTTTCCATGTTGTATCACAAGTGTCTTGTGTGGGTGGTTTCATAAGGCATGCACCCCAAACAAGAAGAAGGGAACTCTTGCTTTAAGAGAAGCATAAATATGGATGGTAAAAGCAGGAGGAGTTTGGAGGTTTGCATCAGAAATGTTTCAGTAGTTGAACGACCCATTTCGTTAAAGATGCATTGCTTAACTAAGCCATGGCTGAAGGAAGACACGATCAAATGTCTGAGGGTGTGACTGAGAAGGAGAGATGGGTTTTGTGCCATAGGATCCTTATGCATTACTCCACCTCCTTGCTTTGGGACCTATGCTACCTCCAGAGTGGAGCTCTTCTAAGAACTACTTAATACTGCAAGTAGAGTTTGCAGAATCTAATATAGTGAGAAAGCTGAGAAAATTAAACATCAGAACAAAAGTGAGGAAACAATGCTTGGTTGCAATGGAAAGAGGGCAAAACTCCTTCACTTGGGAATATTAAATTGAGCCTAGGAGAAAAGTACAAAAAGGAGAACATTTAGTAGGTATCACATGCAGATAAAAATCTCTACTGTTGTAAGTCAGAGATGTCTTTAAAATGAAATGAGTGCTGTTAGATGCAAAGAAGCATTAGGATTGCTCTTGCTGTCTGAATACTCAGAGAAAATAGTGTGATAAGTGTTTCAGAAGAAGGATCTGCCTGGATGCTGAATGTTATTTTCTTTATATTTCATGCAAAGATGTTTTCCATTTGTCACGTGACAACCCCTTTTCTCTCTTTTTCTGGCAGGCAAACTCACAGGCATTTTGCCACAACAGAGAACTTCACCAAATCCCTCATGAGCTGCATCCAAATGTAAACAAAATAGATCTGTCTGGAAATCTGATTCAAAGCATCCCTGAAATGCCGTTATCTTTTTACACTTCACTCCAGTGCCTGGATTTAAGCTCTAACCAGATAAGCTTCATCACGCCTGGAGTCTTTGCACACATCACAAGTTTGCTGGAAATAAATTTAGCCAACAACCACTTATATGAGCTTGCTCAGAATGGGACAGAAGGGATTGGACTTTTACCCAAGGTGGAAATACTGGACTTGTCCCACAACAGTCTCTACAACGGGATGGCTGAGTTTTTCATTAAACAAGCTCCAGCACTGCGGTATCTTTCCTTGGCAGACAACAGTATTATATTTATATCACACAAGATGTTTCAGGGATCTCCCAGTCTTGTGGAGATAGATCTTCAGAGTAATATCATCATGGAAATAGAAGAAGGTGCTTTTGAGATGCTCGTGAACCTTTCCAAACTCAATCTCTCTATGAATTCAATTACTTGCATCTCTGATTTCAACCTCAGGCAGCTGGAGATACTTGACCTTAGCAGGAATAGCATTGAAACCTTCCACACCACGAAGTCAGATGATGAATATAGCTTAAGATGTTTGGATCTGAGTGAAAACAAACTGCTTCACTTCCCAGTCTTCCCCCAGGTAAATAAGCTGGTAACTCTGAATTTATCAAAGAATTTAATCCAGCTCACTGCTGAATCCCCTCATAATAAAATGGACTACATGGAAAACGAATGGCTAGATGCTTCTTTTCATCTTCTTGATCAGAAGCAAAGTAGAAACAAAAGTTCTCTTTATTTATCCCACCTTGTATATTTAGACTTAAGTTATAATGAAATCAAATCCATTCCGGATGAGTTCTTTGAATCAATGTTGTCCCTTCACACCCTTAATCTCAGTAAAAACTGTCTTCAGGCATTTGCAGTAACTGATGACAGTGCATTGATCTCCCTAACTGTCCTCGACTTGAGCTACAATGCTTTGCAGAACCTTCTCCTAGATGCTGGTACGTTGTCAAATTTGAAGGAGCTCTATATTCAAAACAACCATCTTCAGACCCTGCAATTTAATATCTTCTCAAGTCTTCCTAGCCTCAGACTGCTTAATCTACAGAGCAATAATATCAGCCTTTGCAGCATGTACTCAGGATTAGCTAAGCAAAGACTTGCTGGAGAGGAAAGTGGTTGCGTATCATTTGTTGATTCTCCTGCTCTTCAGTACTTGTACCTAGCCGACAACATGCTGAACGTCCTACCAGCATACACTTTCTACAAGACTTCTCTGATTGTCTTGGATCTCTCCATGAACCTGGGACTGAAAATAGAAGTTAAAGCATTATCCGGACTAGAAAAGTCTCTGGAATATTTGTATTTACATGGCAATAGCCTGATGGATTTAAATATTGACTTGCCTTGTTTTAGTCACCTTAAACATTTAAACCTCTCTGAAAATCAGCTGAACTGGCTGCCTAAGTGGGGTAGTGACTCTCCACTGGAAGTTCTGGACCTACGGAACAATAGGTTTAGTACATTACAGAACAGCAATATTTTAGCATTAGAAAATTCCCTTAAAAACTTGTATCTCACTGGGAACCCACTCAACTGCTGTGGAAACATCTGGCTCTCATCAATGATCCAGAACAAAAATGTCCAGATCCCCAACGTGGAGCACTTAACATGCCAGTACACTCAGAACTTCGGGTACCAGGAAGAAATGCACATGGGGAATATTAGACCAGAAGACTGTGAAAAAGAGGATCTGAAGAAAATCAATTTCCTTATTATATTAACGTTTGTGCTGGTTTTATCTGTGATCATCATTGGTGTAGGTTTGTTTTTTTGCTTCCGCAGGCAAAACTTTAGCAATCAGTTTAAAGCATAGGAACACAAAATGCCTTGAAAACCGAAGAAATCAGGTGCTACACTGCCGGTGTGTAGAAATGAAGGGTAAAATTCTCATCTTTGATTTTTAACTGTGGATTTTATGACAGTTTGAAAGTGTCCCTCAGCTGCACCTGTGTTGCAGGGGCTGAAAGGAGAATTTGCCATGTTTTGCACTTGCTTCATTCACAAGCAGATCTGCTTGAAAAATTTATACAGTGCTAGAAGAGGCCTCTGTAAAGCCCTGCTGTTGTTTTGAGGGATGCGTAATTTAAACCAGACCAAAAGAAAAATCCCCCTAAGGTCTTTTCACTATGCTCAGAGATACTTTGTGATGTCACCTTCACAGAAAGACTTTATGCAAATTGAGCATTGTAACTGAATCACCTATTTATGACAGTCATTGATGACATCAAATGAATAGCAAAGCCCTTCTCAAAGTTACGTGCCTCCATGAGATATTTTGCTTTGAGCTATGAGCTTGGCTTTTTCCTAACTGGTTAGAAATAACAGCTCCCAACCCTTTTTAAGCTTAAATCATACAAGCTGATGCCAGGGCGGGCCAATATACAACCTTTCAGTCCTTAAAGTTGGTTGCAAATCTCCTGTGAGTTCCAAAGCAATGAGGATTCAGCTAAAAATGGAAATCACAGTTCATGGCTGTTGTGCTCATGGCTGCCATTTAGAAAATCCACAGCTATCCATGGGAACCAAAGACCTTGGTTCCTACCTTGGTGGTAGGAACCTCTTTGGATACCTCCCTTTGCTTGTAGGATGTTGCTCCAGCCACCGGAGCAGGATACAAGAAGTAGATGATGTTAATTAGTCTTGGAACTTAATGTGCAAGGGGGATGTAAGAGGAATCTCAGGCGTGAAACAGATGCACTATACGTTACCCAGATCTGCTCAGAAGGTCACAAGTCCACAGTTTGACTCAAAGAGGAGAAACTTGCTCCTCGCGTGCAATACATATTTAACTGGGTTTAATGTGAAGAAATTCATCTCTGGGGTGAACGCTTTTTAACAGAAAAATCTTGGAGAATGAATTTCAACCAGCTACCATTGGACTGAAGTGTTTATATTTCTGAGGAAAACTGTTGGGAACTCACTGCATAAAGTTGCATTTCAATGCAAAAAAATAATATAGCTATTTTTAAAGGTCACAGGAGGTTAGAGAGCAAAAAGGTGTGTTAAAGATACCGGTGTGAAACAATACACAGGGAACCCAGTCCTGGGACATTATTCAGGTCACATGTCCGCTGTGTCTCCATAAAAAGATACTATGGTCTAGAGGACTGGCTGCAAGAAAAGTTATGTAGATCCTCATTCTGTGATGGGTTTAACATGGCCAACCTGCTGCGATGCTAAAAGCTGACACTGACATATGTTATGTCCCATACTCTGACAGCAAATTCACCCTTTTGAAGTGAAAAAAAGCTCACCAAAAGTGGGAGCCTGACCTGCTAACAAGGTTCAATGGCTTCAAAAGGAGCTATATCAGGTTTTCTGTTAATGTCAGGAACTGTACATTAAGGCACATAAAGGAAATAGAGGTCAAACCAAAACCTGTCCAGGTAAATAACTCAAATTGCTGCTCCATTTCTGTTTCTTCCAGCTAGTGAATGTCAAAATTAAAACACTACAATCAGGTGTATGGTTCTATTTTTAAAGCGGTTATGTAAGAAACTGGCTGGTACTTTTGATTGTTGAATTTTGTACAATAAAAACACCTTTGGATTTTGTAAAAAGCACAGGGTTGTGAATATATTAAAGCACCAGCTTGGAATGCTCCACAGATCAATAGCTATGTCTTCCTATTTTTCTATGGTGTTCAGACTCCATCTTAGACCTTTACCTTCTGGTCCCGAAGCAGGGACAGCTACTCCATATCTTAGAGCATCACTGAATCACAGAATCACAGAATGGTAGGGGTTGGAAGGGACCTCTGGAGATCATCTACCCCCTGCTTGAGCAGGATCACCCACAGCAGGTTGCACAGGATGGTGTCCAGGTGGGTTTGGAAGCTCTCCAGAGAAGGAGACTCCACAACCTCTCTGGGCAGCCTGTCCCAGTGCTCGGGCACCCGCAGAGGGAAGAAGTTTTGCCTCATGTTCAGGTGGAACTTCCTGTCTTCCACTTTGTGCCCGTTGCCCCTTGTCCTGTCACTGGGCACCACTGAGAAGAGTCTGGCCCCTTCCTCCTGACACCCACCCTTTAGATATTGATAAGTGCTGATTAGATCCCCTCTCAGGCTTCTCCTCTCCAGGCTAACCAGCCCCAGTCTCTCAGCCTTTCCTCACACCAGAGATGCTCCAGGCCCCTCATCATCCTCGCAGCCCTCCCCTGGACTCTCCCCAGTCGTTCCCTGTCTGTCTGGAACTGGGGAGCCCAGACCTGGACACAGAACTCCAGGTGTGGCCTCACCAGGGCAGAGCAGAGGGGCAGGAGAACCTCCCTTGACCTGCTGGCCACACTCTTCTCCACGCACCGCAGGCTACCATTGGCCTTCTTGGCCACAAGGGCACACTGCTGGTCATGGAGAGCGTGTTGTCCACCAGGACTCTCAGCAGGTCCTTCTCTGCAGCGTTCCTTCCCAGCAGGTCAACTCCTAAACTGCACTGGTGCCTGAGCTTGTTCTTCCCTGGGTGCAGGACCCTACACTTGGCTTGTACAACTAATGGAGAACAAGAAGGTCTACTGAAGATGTAGGCAAGCTTTTGCACAAATGTTCAGCAGAAATAGGGCCTGATTTGACATTTACAAAAGCCAACGCTTCCCATTGGGTCAAGCTCTTATTCTTGTAGGAGAAAGTTTGCACAAGCAACAATCCCAGGGATTAGTTGGAAGCCCGATGCTGAAGTTGGTGAGCTTTTCCTTTGGTGTGAAACCAAGCTGAACTCTGCGCCCAGACTCAGGCTAATTTAGCCACACACTGAGTTCGTGCATTTTGTGTCGAGCACGGCAAGATTATATCTCTCTCTCAGAGTCAGTATTAGCTTGGCTGCCATGACTGGAATTAGTTAATAACCTGATGACAGAGCCAAACCCATTTAATTAACGGTTTTAACACTGCTTTTGTTTGGCTTTACCAAAAGGAAGTGCTTGTTATTACTAAACATCTGGGACTAATTAGACTTTTATTGACTTCCCTGGGAGCAGAATCAGCTTTCTCGAGGAATAAGCCTCAGGAGTAAAGTGCAGCATGGCTCATTTGGATTTCTCTGTTAGCAGCATAAGCAACCGAGAAGTGACATGAGCCCACGCCAGCCAATTCTGTTATTCTGGATGGGACGAGGAGCCTGAGGGAAAGAAAGTGTGAATAAAACAGCAAAAATAGGGAAAACAGGGAGAAATGGGAGCTCTCCATGCTGTTATTGCTCAAGATAGGGGTACACAGATGACTGCCCCAACTCTTGCCTCCCTTGACTGCTTCTGTGCCTGCAAAAAGCCTAAATGCCAAAGTAGCTGATCCTGAATCAAATGTAGCCATTACTCACACATTACACATCTTTCCGTCAATTAGCTCCATTGTTCTTATAGGTTGGCACAATACAGGCTGTTTTAACTGCAATTTTGCAACCAAAATTTTACAGCCTCATTCAATGCTTTTTCACCTTACAACAGCCTCTGTTGATGCACAGAGAGCTCATGCTGCTTATCCAAGGAATATCTTTCTGGGATTTTGGGATACGTAGTAGAGCATGTGGGATTTATGCAGCCAATGCCAACTTTTTTTTTTTTTTTAATATGTTGTATGCAACAAGTGGCTTCCTCTCTGCAGATGTTTGCATGGAGCAGGACAATAGATCTCCTTCAAATATTTCCTGCCACAGTTTGCTGTGGTTTGTTCCCAAAAACGGTCCTCTGCAGTGGGGTCAGGTAGATAGAAGTACTGCAAGCACTAGAAACACTCCTACATTGAATTCCTAAGAGCTCAGCAAGTCATGACTCGTGTTGGCCATCCACAGAGAGTCAAGTCTCAGTTTCCAAAGGCATTGGCTTTTCCTGCAAAGCCAAGACAAAACAACATCCTAGCAGAGTACCAGAGCCTCTGGCTACAGACCTCTCTGCAAAGACCTTGCTCAGCCCTGAACAAGCCACAGTGGATTAATATCAAACAGAATAAGTGCCTCCTAATATTTTGGGAGCCCAGAGTATTTGCTTTCCTGTTCCTATCTATTCCCCATGCCATTCAGCACCCTCTTACTTACCTGGGGAGAGACAAGCCAAAACTACAACCTGAATCGCCTGTATTCCACAAGAGAGAAAAACATGTCTTACCTTGCCCGGCAAGGAATCCTCTGGCCATATCTATTATTTTCCATAAACAATTGCCTATTCTGTTTGTACCCACATGTGCAAAGGCACAGATGCATGCAGGCTAGTATAAGGAACACATCACTTCAGGATTAGCTTTGTTTAACCTAAATGAGAACAGCCTGTACTAAATGATCTTCTATAATAACAAACAGCCTGTGGTACTGGTGCCTGTGGATTCCTATTTCATGCCTGTCCGTGTGAAGCAATTTGATCAAGATTTTCAAAAACGATCGATGATTTCTTTCAGATGCCTAAATTTGCAGCCTGCATCTCACCAATCCTGAAACAAGCCTGATTTTCCAGAAAACCGGGTCCATCTCCTCTCAAAACCAAGGTTCTGTAGTGTCTTATACAAGCCCCGGAAAAAAACTGAGATTGTCCAGATGTACATATAATTCTTTCACTTAACTGCTTACTAATGATAGTTGCCTGCTCTGACAGAGCTGTGTTGAGCATCTGAAGAGCTGGAATACAGCAAAGCTTCCCACCAGCACCTCCTCTGCCCTGTAGTCTGCTCTCAGAAGGACCAAGTTAAATATCTCCTCACTCACAGAGCAATCGTTCACCTGCTGTTGTGGCTCTTAATTTGAGTGAAAGAGGAAAGTTATCCATCAGGAAAGAACAAAAATTAAGCCTAGAGGCTTCAGTTTTCTGTCAACACTGTAACTATCCAGCCAGAGCAGATTTTGGTCTCCTGGGTCATGGATTGGTGAGGGTCCAAAATAGATTTTGCCAAGAAACAAGAGGAAAGGGGGATGAGAGGAGTTGAGAGCCATCAGAGAGCTCAGGGTGAGTGATGGGAAAAGGTGAAAACAAAGCATTGGTGTAAGGTCCCTCCAAGCAGTGGAGAGCTCAAAATACTCCAGAGGAACAGGCAGTAAGAGGTACCTACCCACCTCTCCTCAATCCGAGAGGTTAGAGGAGATCTGTGAAGCTTCAGCCCATCTCTTGTAGTGGAAAAGTGAGAAGAGACAATTAATAGAGGAGGAAAAATGAAGGATGGTAGAAAAAGTGAAAGATGGAAAGGAAATGGAGTAGAGAAGAGGGTTTCAGTACAATTCAGCTCTTCATGACGGGTAGCCGAGAAGTGTAACTGGGAACTGAAGAGCATCAAACAGAGAGGAGAGGGAAAATCTTTGCCAAGAGGCAGTCAGAGATGAGCTATGCGGAGCAGGGGGAGACGCGGATACCTTGGCGAGGCAGCGTGCTAGCTGCCTGCAAATATGTGACACGTGTAAGCAGAGGAGGACATCAGCTCACGAGAGGTGAAGAACAGAAGTATATAGTAACCAGGGAAACAGGGTGAAACCAAAACGGGAGGAAAAGAGACTGAATAAACACAGAAGAACTTTCCGAGGAGGGCTCATGAGGCTGTGCAACATTCTTTTGCAAGCAAAGACATTTGGAGACTGATGCAACAAGATACTGAACAAAATGTTGGCAAATATAAGGGAACAGTCCAGCAACAGTGGGAGAGTCACTTTTCTCCCAAGTTATTGATCGTGACTGTTCTGCTGCGTTGCAGAGCCAAGTCAGTTCCACAAATTTCCTCCTCCTGTCCTTTTCTAACAGTCATTGCATCAAATACACACATTTTCCAGTTAATAAGCAGTATTCCTTATGAAGAAACATTCTGAAAGGTGATGAAAGAAAAGATTCTTCTCTACTGTTTCTGACTTTCCCAGAAAATGGAGTGGAGAGACCAGGGTCCCGGAGACAAGACCAGAGGAGAGAAACCCATTTTCAGGCAGGAAACCCACCAAGGAGAAGAAGGTTTGGGACAAGCAACTGGGCAGGAGGCGTGCAGTGGGGAGAGCAAAATGGGAATAAGCACAGCTAAACCAGGAATTTGGAAGACAACTGGGGAAGGAATGGTCAGGATGAAATCAGAAGCAGAGTGCAGCATTACAGGGCAGAATTAAGTTAAAGAAAGGCTGCACACCACTTTAAGCTATATTTCTGTATTTAAGCTGATGGGACAGAGCCTTCACTATATTTGTGGATGACAGCGAATGGAGCAGTGGTTGATATGTTGGGGGCAGAATTGTTATTCAGAGGGAC
Source organism: Aramus guarauna (assembly GCA_013400195.1). Classification (NCBI taxonomy): domain Eukaryota; kingdom Metazoa; phylum Chordata; class Aves; order Gruiformes; family Aramidae; genus Aramus; species Aramus guarauna. Next base: position 67,838 of record VXBL01009128.1, on the reverse strand, counting down.
CTTCTACATTAGAGCAATGGTCCAACAGAAACTTCATGATGTTCAGCAATGACCTGCACCTGGACAGAACAAGCTCATGCAACACTCCAGCCTAGGGACCTGGATCTGGCTAGACAACAAGTTGTCCATGAATCAACATCGTGCCCTAGTGACAGCAAAATCCAGCTGCATACTGAGCTGTATTTGCAAAAGCTTAGTTATAAAGTCAAGAGACGGTGTTGCTCCCCTCTATTTGGCTCATCTAACACCACATCTGGATACTGTGTCCAGCTGTGGGCCTCCCAGTGCAAGAGAGAGTCTGACAAACTGGAGTGAGTCCAGCAGAGGCCACCAAGATGGTCAGGGGGCTGGAGCATGCGATATCTGAGAAAGACATGGAGGGAACTCGGCTTGTTCAGCCTGAAGAAGAGAAAGTCTTGCGGGGGGTGGGGTGGGTAAATCTTTTATCAGTACAGGAAGGGCACTTATAAAGAGGACAGCATCAGCTCCTCCCAGGAGTATTCAGTTCAAGGACAAGATGCAATCACTGAGAGTTGCAACTTGGGAAGTTCAGACTGAACATAGGGAAAAAATTCTTCATAATGAGAGAGGTCAAACTCTGGAAAATCCTTGGAGTTTTTCAAAACTTGTCAGGGCAAGGCCTTGAGCAACCACTTCTGACACTGAAGTTGGCCCCACTTTGATCAGGGAGCTGGGCTGGAGCTCTCCAGAGGCCCCTTCCAACCCGAATTATTCTCTGAGTCTTTGTAAAATAAGAATGGGTTATGCACTTAGGTGAGGAGTAAAGTAACAGAGAAACTTCTGAGCAACAGTCTGTCAATGGTATCTACTCCAGCACTGAAGCTGTGGAAGGGATTTGGCAGTAGAAGTGTCCGGAGAGATGGCAAAAGTGGCTGATAATGACTGATGTGGGCAGAGTTAGTCATGTTATTGAAGTCTGAGTTCACATAATGTTTCATGGCTTTTTTTTTCTTTTCATTTTTTACAACTCAAATTTAAAATCAATGTTTTCAAAAATTTCCATGAAAATTCTGAAAAATGTGAAATTGGAAAAATGTTTGCTTTGTAAGGCCAGAGCTTCAGTTTGAATTCAGTTACTCCTACTGCAGCAAGCACATTCTCATACAATAAGAAATAAATAATCATCGCAACATTCAGTTTGCTCTTATTATCTTTGTTCTAGAGAAGATGAGGAAATGTTTCAATCGGCTAATGCTAAATAACATCCCCCCCAATTATCACTAAAACAAAACAAAACAAAATAAAATGTGAGGATGTTGAAACTATATAATTTTTTTCATGTTTTAACACATCAAATAGTGCTGAGACACAGGAAGAATATAAAATAAAATAATGGCAGTGACCTTTTGAAATTCCAGAAGAGACCTATGAGGTAAGATTTTCATTCAAAAATGTTTTTTAGTGTTTTTTATAAATACTCCATCATGAGTATTTATACAATAATTGATGCTTTTTTATAATATTTACAAGTTTTATGACTCCACTGCCTTTCACTTTAAAGTGGTGTAACAAAAAATTCTGGCAAGAGTAGTAGATGGAAGAGTTTCAAAACCCCAGCTTCATTAATTGTTGCTTATTCTTGGAAAAAGCTCTTTGTAACAGACCTTAGCATATGTTTCTGGCCTTACATATGTGATTCAAGACCGTATGTTTCCTCTAATCTGTCCCTCATGTTTCCCCACAGACATCAGGCAAGTTGCTGAACTGGACCCATCACTCCTAAATCAAACTCCTTTCCTGTTTGGGAAGAATGATGCCCAGTGAGGTGAAGGTCCAGAAAAGAATTTGGGTGCTTTAATTGCCACTCTAGGTATTTAAGTCCAAAATCTAAATCTTCACAGTCCTTGTTCAGCTACTGATTCTTCTATCTGGTGCCTAAAGTCTGTAGAGGACTATGTGTGATGCTGAAATTCCCTGTGCCTTTAACAGCCTGCTCCTTGGCATATTCAGAAACGCCACAGACGGCACAAAGCCATTCATATCTGTGTAAGCCCCGACAGGGCTCTCATGTTGAGCATCCCTCTGCCAAGTCTCCTAAGCGGGTAGATACTGCTGAAGCCTCGCTGCTAGATAAAGCTCTGTACAAAGTGTAGCTGGAAATAGAGCTGCCATGATAACTCCATGCCTAGACTGCCGGTTCCATTCTCTTCCCTACCCAGATGGGTATTTTGTATTCCTCAAGCATTATTCTCCTTGCCAGTTCAAAGGGACACCCTGACAATTTATCCTCAGTTTTGTCTCAATTTATAGAATGTTGTGCATCTTCAGGGGCACTTAAGTAATCCATGGAGGAGGGAACTGTGCCCTCGACACAATGACTTGGCCACTGGGACTGTGGAAGGCAAAGGGCAAGAGCCTGAACGAGACACTTGGGAAGTACCATGCTCCCATATTGCTTGATGTACTGATTAAAGCAACCTCCTTCCTGCAGAGGAGAAAATTGAGCCACGGCATGCCATAGTCCACATGGTGCTCTAAACGCTATGCTATAGGAGAAAAGAGAGAGAGAAGCCACACAACCTCCGCTGTGTTTCATGAGGAAAGTCTAGGGATGTGAACCATCAGCAGCCAGTGCTGTCTCTCTCTATAGCCCAGATTAAGGTATTGAAGTCACAGAGAGAGGTTAAAATGCAGGTGCCATTGTGAAGGATTATGACGTCCAAATCCCCTGACAGAAATCTAAATCCGCCTAGGGCATCTACATCTACATGGGACACAGGCTGTGACTCAGGTCTTCTGGGAGACTCACAGTCCTGCTACATAGTGACCTGAACCTCTCTTCAGCTTCCATCAACTGTAGTGACTAGATCCTCGCTAGTTGTAAAAGGAGCATCGACCACCAGCTCACATGGTGATGTCTACATCTGGACACTTGGATTTAAGTATCTTAGAATCATAGAATCATTTAGATTGGAAAAGACCTTTAAGATCAAGTCCAACTGAAAACATAACACTGCCAAGCCCACCACTAAACCATGCCCCTCAGAGCCACATCTACGTGTCTTTTAAATCCCTCCAGGGATGGGGACTCCACCACTGCCCTGGGCAGCCTGTTCCAGGGACTGACAACCCTTGCGGTGAAGAAATATTTCCTCATCTCCAACCTAAACCTCCCCTGGCACAGCTTGAGGCCATTTCCTCTTGTCCCATCGCTTGTTCCTTGGGAGAAGAGACCGACCCCCACCTGGCTACACCCTCCTGGCAGGGAGTTGTAGAGAGCGACCAGGTCTCCCCTCAGCCTCCTCTTCTCCAGGCTCAACACCCCAGGTCCCTCAGCCGCTCCTCATCAGACTTGGGCTCCAGACCCTGCACCACTCCGTTGCCCTTCTCTGGACACGCTCCAGCACCTCAAGGTCCTTCCTGGAGTGAGGGGCCCAAAACTGACCCCAGCACTCGAGGTGCCGCCTCACCAGGGCCCAGTACCGGGGGACGATGGCTGCCCTGGTCCTGCTGGCCACACTATTGCTGATACAAGCCAGAGCTTAATCTTAACTCAGAACTAAAGACTTGAGTCAGTTGCCTAAACATAGGCAGTTACTTCAGTCTATGGCAAGAAACTAGTGTCATTTGGGATGTTCCTGGGGTTTGGGCTCCATCAATACAGAGTCTGCAGGTGTGATACAGGATAGAGAGGAAGCCTAGCTGGTCTTGAGTGTCAGCTGGAGGCCAGGCAGCATACCCCAGGGTGTCTCAAAGGCAAGTGAACACCAGTTTGTGGACATCCAGTCAAACCCACTGCTGGGTATGAAGTCAGAATTCATTTGAAAAAAAAAGCTGTGTCCTTTGCTTTAACTGGCTGGTATGTTAGATCTGTTCTCTGAAGTCTAATGTCAGTTTGCCCTCTTAAACGGTAATCAAAACCAGAAATCAAGACCAGCTTTCCACCAGGACGGTTTTGCACAGCTCTGCCTGTGCACACCCAATGTCATGTTATCTGTTTTACTTCTTTTCCCACGGTGTAATTGCTTTTCCAACCTCCTGCTTCCTTAGACTGCTCATGAGGAGGCTTTCGAGTAAATGCAATAGAAGTGCAATGAAATCACGTGTTTGCGCACTACAGAACGTGTCACTTCATTCGGTTTGCATCATGCACTTCCTACTACTCCAGTAGACCTCACCTACTCCAGTGGGACTCACCCACACAAAGTATTCTCAGATGTTTCCAGCGGAGTACCTGAGTGCTGCACGGTTAAAGAAACCACTGACTGTGGTCTGTGGAGCAATGCTTTCAGCATCTCATGGCCCAAATGTTGTTTTTTCTGACCACTTCTTATTTCACAATTTGGCTGTTGGGATTTTGGTCTTGTGCAAGAGTTGTTGTGGGAATAAAGTCTTATCTCAGAGAAAGATCTTGCTTTATTTAAATCAAATAATCTTGGATCAAGTAAGATGAATAGATCTCCCTAATTTTCCTCCTACAATTGTAATAAAAATGCTTTATTCAATTAATAAAAGCCTAAAAGACATAGCTAAGTTTTGCATACAAACATCCAAAATGCCCTTGCTTTTCCACTGAACTGTTTCAGATACTCCCACAAATTAGAAATGAGGACAGAACATACTATCTGCGTTGGGAAGGCATGGCAATCATTCTTCTGGTTAAGTCAGCACAGTTTTTGAAGATGTCTCAGCCACAAGTGAATGAGATCAAGTTACAATCTGTTCACCAGCCAACCCGTCGCAACTTTCTATACCTCTCCCTGTTTGTGAAGTAGTTTAAACCATCTTCATGTTTCACTTGACAAATGGGACAGGCTAAGACTATGTCCAGTATCATTTACATCCTGACTAGGGATAATTTATTAGGTCACGAGACTCAGCTCCATTGCAGCTGCTCCTATCCCGCTTCTGCTGTCTTGTTTTGCAGAGCTCCCAAATGCTCTCCTCAAGATCCCTGGTACTTTCTCTCAAGAATGAGGTTACAAAACCTGGCAAAGTTTTCCAGCCAGACACCGTGAGAGAGTTCAGAGGGGATGCAGCAGCAACTGGGAAAGGTGTGAAAAATGGGACCTTTGCAGAAAGGTTATGAGAATTGGTTTGCAGTGGAAGGGGGAGAATTAAAGCATATAAACAGAAAGGGATGTTTTAAACATTCTGAATCAGCAGGGAAGAAGGAAGAAACAGATAGAAAATGTAAGTCAAATGTTGGGTGGATTTTTACAGTCTCAGTGGTGGCATAGATGTAAAAGTATGTTGGGATCAATCCTGAACCCGAGGGACCCAGCAGAGACTGCCTCCTGGAAGAGCCTTTATGCATGGGGAAGGGACTGGATGCTTTCCTATCAATTTGGACCTACAGATGTTGGAATGTGAACTATTCTGAACTTCTGAGACACCTCTAATTATCCTGGAGGGTTTTCAGATCAGACTGAGTGCCTGCATCCATCTTGTTCTGCAAATGAAAAATCTGCTTGTTTCTCCAAGGACCATTTAACCAGCATATCCAAGCTACTGCTAGAGAGAAACCCTGAAGTGGGATAGTGTCATTCACACCAGTGACGATGCTGCTGCTGTTGGCATTCACTTTTTGCTCTAAAAATGGTGCCAACAACACATAAGGGACTGGCAATGACATCAGGTGATGCTCAGCAGGTTTGATACATCCAGCAACTTTTTGGACTGAGCTCAGAGGACAACCTGGGTGAAACACAATGACACCTTCAAAAGTGTATTCATTCTTTTAATACATTTATTGTTTTTTCATCCCCAGCTGTTCTGTTTACTCCATCCTGACCACTGCTGCCTTCTCCCTCTGTTCTTCACTGGGTTCCTCTCATCTGTTTCAAGCTCTCTGTCCCAAACAGGACATAAACCCAACGAAGTTTGATCCTAAGCTGAACTTTTGAACTGCATTATGTTTGAGTGGACTGGAGATTAGGTCAAAGGAATTTGTGCACCCATATTTCATTGAGAGATGAGGCCTCTCCTCCTTGTTTATTATTCCTAAAACATTTAAAATTTAGAAATAATATTATTGGTTAGGAAAAAAAAATAATCTGCATTTCAATGCACCAACATATTATAATATCAGCCAAGTCTGTGCTCTAAAGGATGCAGGCAAGCATGAATTACGGGCTGGCGCTGTGTCAAAAATGCAGCTATTGTTCTCAAAAACAGGATGCAGACCAAGGGGAAATGGTGTCTAGTCTTGACTGTTCATAGCATAGGCATAACCACCCTGATACTCCAACTGGAAAGGTAGAAGGTCAAATTTTCATGGGAGAAATATTTTTTATTTTCCTGTATCTGTTGATTTCCCCCATGTAAGGGTCTGGATCACCAAGCATAGATAAAAGTATTTGTTTCAGCCAATAACTTGTGAAGTGTGTATATCAACACCACACACAGAAGACTTCAAAGCAGCAACTGATACATTATAAACCTGGAAATCAAGCCAGAGGGGTTTTTTTATATGAACTTAAATAAAATTCACTTCAAAATCAATGCACTCTTTGGACCAAGGTGGAGAAAGAAGAACAATTTTTCTGCATTCCTCAGGTGAGCACTTGTCCACATTACTGTCACACTGAGAATCCTGCAGGGACCAGGACTGTCCTGTGCTCAGTGTGTGTCTATCCAGTCCAACACAATCACAAATGGGTGGAGAGAAGCACAACCTGGCTCCTTCCACAGATAGGGAGGACCTTCATCAGTCCCACACAGAGAAACTACACAAGGTGACTGCATTTGGAGTATCCTTATCCAGTAAATATCTACTTGCACATAGCTCTCACTCTGTGGTGTGTGTCAGTAGCTCACACCTCATTTTTGCAATGAAATGCATTTTGCATTGGTCAAGGGTGAAAATGTGCACAAAGCAGAGGCTCTGCACTAACCCCAAGGCACATGCAACTTTTCCGTATTTCCTTGCAACAGCCATTCCTCATCTCTCCAGATCCCCTGGGGTAGAACCTGAACTTGAGGCTTCCAGTTTAACAACCAGACCAGTCGGCTCCTTGGCCAAACCTGGGCTGAATGGGGCTTCCCTGTATTGTTCTGCTGGCAGGATGGCTGCCCTCCTCCCTCCCTTCAGTTGAAATAACCCATGTTTGGCTGCCAAAAGGGAGCTGGACCCCCCTGTTATGAGAGAAACAAGCTTTCTCTGGTTTAGCAGTACTCAGATAACATTTAAGGGCAGCTCCTCATTGCAGTGGAGGGAAGGAGAGAGGGATGGAGCAGTGAAAACAACCCCGGGGGGGCTAGGCAACAGACTTGCTGCCTCTCCAGGATGCTCTTGGATACAGTGGTAGGGAATAAATCATGCTCTCCCCAGACCCGGGATACTCGGTGCTACTGTTTTCCTTTCATGCAGTAACACGTGTCACAAATCATGTCTTTATAACTCAACCCTATATCAAGCTATGAGTACATTCCTCCATTAAGGAAACAGCCCCCTGAGGAGGGTTGCTCCAGACAAGTCCTATGCCAGGGAAAATGCTTCTGGGGAAAGGCATTGGACAACCCTCCCCAGCAGCTCCGTCTTTCTCTCTGACCTCCCCAAGGGTACGTCTCCACAGACGGGTGCAGACAGATACATATATTTGCTCCACCCGATTGCTGAGCTGGTCGGCCACAAGCCAGCTCTGGCTGGGATCTGCATGGCTTCATGTGCCTGAGCTCACAGCTTCCACCAAGGAGTTTCCATGGGCACATAGCCCCCAGACAGGGTCACCTCATGCCCTACCAGCATCTTTCTACATTGACAAGCCCAAAATGAAGTCAAAGTCTGAAGAGCCAGGAGGTGACGTAGCTGTCCTGCAGTGCTCCCCACTATTAAATTAGGCAATTGCCTAATAAAACTGGAACCAGCCAATCCCTCGGTTCACTCGGGCTAGCAGCGATGAGTCAGTAGTCAGACAGATCACTCTGATATTTAGTGCTGCTTTTATCCAACACAAAGAAAGCCCAGAAAGGGCAACACAACATGCTAGCATGGCTCACCATGTCTGATTTGGGAACGGTAAAAAGATTTTCTCTAACATCACAAACCCAGGATGGCTAAGCCCAGGCTACCCGCCTGGCACTATGTGCGGGGAGGGATAGGCACCTTTTCAGCCATGGTGTGTTGAATCATGTTCTGGCCGTGCCTTGTGCTCACAGGGAAGCTGCAGCAAGCTGAAGAGGAATGTGTCTTGGTCTGTGTGTCTGCATTAACCTTTGGCTTTGGCCCGTGCTATGCTCACAATCTGGTCCGATGGGCAACTGGGATGTGAGGGATGAGCCTTTGCTATATAGCGTGCACGATTAGTCAACACAAGCAGCCCCATTTCCCTTTAGGCTCTTGGAGAAAAATGCGGCTTTTGCAGGATAGCAATGCTCCGGTGAAGAGTTAGGTTTGGTGTCTGTGGATGAAGGAGCAAGTGATAGAGCCAGTTTTGCAGTCAATTCACACGAATCAGTAGGTGTCCCGCCTAAGGACTGCAGTGGGTGCGGTCCATCCCTTCCCAGCGAAGAAGAGTGACCCAGATCTCACCAGGCTTTTATTGCCTGTGCAATATTACGGTTACACTCCAGCAAAGCAAAGAGGCAGATGGGACAGGGCTGAGGCTCGAGCGCTCGCCGGGAGCAGACCACAGCCCTTTGCTCACTGTGTCCTGGAGAGGGGAGATAGGCTGGGAGGGGTACAGAGAGTCTGTACAGCAGCCCAGGGGAGGGTTTTTGGCTGATTCAGCAACGTTACTCATGCAGACTCTTTGGCTGCCCGCTCCTGACCAGGGCTGTTTAACAGATAAGCAGTTCCCTGATTATCAGCTGCAGAAGTGATAGTCAATTTAACGAGCCAAATATTACATTTTTCTCACAGTGGGAAGATTGTCCCTGTTGGGGAGGCTTGGAAAATAGCCAAAGAGGCATGAGAAACCAGCCAGGGTGCGGGCAGAGGTCATGCGAGGTAGCAGACACTCTTTTCCTGGGGTCTCAGCCTCCGCTTACAAAATGTCAGGTAGCACAGGGACAATCTGACCAGTCTGGGGTGCATGCGGATGTAGGGTACAGGACAATTGTTTTCATTGTTTTTTCTCTTCTCACTGATTTTTCTCTGCCCAATTATCAACGGTGATTGGAGGTAGAACAAACGGCCTTTATTCTGGCAGAGCTTCCCTTTGGCTGTGTCCTCATTCCCCGTTCAGGTGGCTCTCACCTGCTGCAGAGCTGGTGGGATCTCTGTTGTTCAATTTTCCCATAAATTCTGGCTGGAATCACAGTTCACATGGATTGCATGGTGGGGAGGGCAGAGGTCTGGAGGAGAACAAGTAGCTGTCAGCACTAGGTAATAATGGAAATCACAGCCATTGTTATTATCATTATTATTAATCATTATTATTAATTGATTTACATCACTTAAATTAATTATCGGTGTTTGAATATCTAAGCCCCTTTCATCTAAGGTTGCCCAGAACACCGCACTCCTATGTGATTGCTGGACTCTTGTAAAATATTGAAACTGAGCCTTGGAGGAGTTAACTGAGTGTAGAAGTGTAGGTGGAAATTGAATGTAGAAGCTGTGACTCACAGTCACTTGCTCGTATCCCTGTATTGTTTGCATTGCTTGTACTGTTTGCAGAGCTCTGATTTCTGAAAACTGGCAGCTTTAGCCAGCCCAGTAGAAATAAACAACAATCTAGAATTAACATCAGAGAAATAAATACTCTAAAGAATAACCAATACATAGGAATAACAGTTACTCGACATCCCGAGTATGAAAGGCTGCCCGTGTTGGAGAGGTTGCTCTTCACAATAAGGTTAATTGATGGCATAACTAAAAAAGGGCCACTTGGGGTTTTGGTTGTGTATCTAAACAGAGGGTGGCAAGACTCCAGCCAGGGCACCACTGCCAAGTCAGACGGGAAATTTGAGAGCCCATTAAGGAAGCTAAAGGAGCACGAGGGGAACTACAGATTAAAAGCAAACAATAGGACACTGTTCATGCAGAAGGAAAAATAACAGTGCTTGTACATACGCAGCATTTACTTAAGATCTCTTAAGCCACTCATGCTGCTATGGCATGAAAATGTATGAGAAGCTGTTACGGAGTCCATGGGATGCAGCCCATTCCACCTGAGATAGAAGAGTCCAGTTTAAAAAAAATGATCAGCCTGAACTCCAGCTGCAGAAGGTAGCTTTCACTGGGGCAACCATGGCTATTGTATAGAAGGTTTTAGAACATGACATCATATACATTTGAGTTGCATATGGCCTTCGTTGACTATCTTGCATATGGGTAAAGTATCATCAGTTTGTGAGAGGTTACCATGGAAATGAGGAGAAATAACAGCCTCAGTCATCTGGCCTACAGACTTTGCTCAACCCAATGTGCCAACATGATCCCAGAACCACATATGTGTCTCCATCTTATCTCATTCAGCAAAATAAAGGGGTCACTGTGTATTATCCCACCCAGTTGGGAAAAAAGGAAGCAGAGTGGAGCTTTAATCACAAATGCTTGCTGACTCTGGAGGCCTCACTGCACAGACATGTGGCTCTAAGAAAGCTGAGGACATCTTATTCCCTTTTTCTAAAAAAGAACATCAGGCTGACCTGAAATTATTGTTGCACCTGAGCTGTATGTCCTGCAAAATTTCAGCATGAAAATTTGCATGAATAACCATAGAAAGCCTGCGTGAAGCTGCTTATATTACTAATGACTGAAGATGACACATCTGACAGCTCCTCTGATGGCACTGATGGAGGTTCCGTCATGGGGCAGGTGGTCCCGGGGTCAAGATCCCATGCCAAGAGAGGACACAGGAAGGCAGACACAGGATCTCAATGATCACGTCCCACCTCCCAACATGACCCAAACTTCTGTGCTACCAGACAATCTGGAAAGGAGAAGGAGGTTCCTGAAGGAGAGCTCTCTGAAGGAGAAACAGGCTTCCCTGTCTAAAATAATATTTTAAAAAATTAAAGCAAAATTTGATTATGTACTCTCATTCTAGAGCCACCTAACCTATGAACCTCTTAACCATGGTTACCTGATGGGGAAGAGCTTGTGATGCTGCCTCCATCCAGCTCAGCACAGTGAATGGCACTTACCACTGAGGACACCCCCAAAACTTTGGAGTGAGGCTTCCTTCATTAGAAGAGACTTGAAGGGATTTGAATTCTTGATCTCTGTTCCAGGGACATTCTTTTTCCCTGGGGTTGATACTGAGCTGTTCCTAATCTTCAATTTGGTAAATGGCACGTAAACCTTGTCTTAGCTTCCGCTGATTTTTAGTCCAAATACATCAAATTGTATAGCTCAACCCAAGAAAGAGGAAGTCAGCCAAAACCACCAAGAGGCCCCCATAGATGAACAAGGAGCTCCCTGTGCAAGGTCAAACAAAAAAATGAAGCCTACAGAGGGTGGAAGCGGGGACAGGTGGCCTGGGAGGAGTACAGAGAAACTGTCCAGGAGGCCAGCGACCAGCTTAGGGAAGCCAAAGCCCTGGTAGAATGAAATTTAGCCAGGGAAGTTAAGGACAACAAGAAAAGTTTCTATAGGTATATTAGCGATAAAAGGAGGATGAGGGAAAATGTGGGCCCCCTCCGGAATGAAATGGGCGACCTGGTTACCTGGGATATAGGGAAGGCTGAGGTACTCAACCATTTCTTTGCCTCAGTCTTCACTGACAAGTGTTTGAGACACACTGGGCAGGTCACAGAAAGCAAGGGCAGGGACTGGGAGAATGAAGTACCGCCCACTGTAGCAGAAGACCAGGTTCGAGAATATCTAAGGAACAGGAAGGTGCACAAGTCCATGGGACCTGATGAGATTCATCCACAGGTCCTGAGGAAACTGGCAGATGAAGTGGCCAAGCGGCTCTCCATCATTTTGGAGAAGTCCTGGCAGTC
>VXBL01009128.1:17725-55739 GCA_013400195.1 Aramus guarauna | reverse complement strand
GCTCTTGTGAGACCCCACCTGGAGTACTGCGTCCAGCTCTGGGGACCTCACTACAAGAAAGACCTCGAGCTGCTGGAAAGAGCCCAGAGGTGACCACAAAGTTGATCAGAGGGCTGGAGCACCTCTCCTATAGGGACAGGCTGAGAGAGTTGGGATTGTTCAGCCTGGAGAAGAGGAGACTCCGGGGAGATCTAATTGTGGCCTTCCAGTATCTGAAGGGGCCTACAGGATAGATGGAAAGCAACTGTTTATCAAGGACTGTAGTGACAGGACAAGGGGTAATGGGTTTAAACTGAAGGAGGGGAGATTTAGATTAGATGTTAGAAAGAAATTCTTCCCTGTTAGAGTGGTGAGGCACTGGCACAGGTTGCCCAGAGAGGTTGTGGAGGCTCCATCCCTGGAAGTGTTGAAGGCCAGGTTGGATGGGGCTTTGGGCAAGCTGGGCTAGTGGAGGGTGACCCTGCACATGGCAGGGGGTTGGAACTAGATGATCTCTGAGGTCCTTTCCAACCCAAACCATTCTATGATTCTATGAACTGTTTTGTTTAACCACCCCAACAGAAAATGGCTTGAAAATTTAATTTCAAGTTGATCGAACCTATCTGTTTAGTTTCTTGTTTTGTAACTGAACCAGCAATAGGTATGATGGGTTTAACCTTCACCAACCATAGCTCCACCAGCTCTATTCTATACAGAGGCAGTCACCCTCCAGAGCTGCACACAAAGCCTTAGCCGGGCCCAGGAACTGTTCGTTTGCTAGTAAGCTGCTACTTATGTCTTTCATTTTCTGAAAAAAGGTCACTGCAAATTTATAGCTGAAAGCAATTTTGCAGTAGTCCCAATGAAATACAAAGCAGATGCCTTCAAGAAGCAGAAACAGAGCAGAGCTGACTGACGCCTCTGCGGCACAAACAACTTTGATCTATATTTCAAAGACTGAACTGAGAGTGGATCTGTACTTCCAAACTTGGTTTGTGCTTCTTTCTTAAAGGAGTTATCCAAAACCCTGTATTTGGCATTTGTTTTCTTATGAACAATGAAAAAAACCTACTCACTGTTCCTTATAATCTCTTCCCTGTATTTGGCCTGTTGTCTTTGTTTAGAAATGTTTGTTACCAGTTTTGACTCTGAGCAGATATGCCTTCGATGTTTTGCTGAATGACTTGAGATTTATTGTGTTCTAGTTTTGGGATTCCAGTCTCAAGGTATGTCATTTTACACTTGAAATATTTCATTTACTTCTATAGCATTACTTGAGATTGGAAGGAAATCTGACACCCACATAAGTCCAGGTAAAGCTTAAGTACAACTGGTTGAGCACATCAAAAGCAGTAAGAGTCAGTCTTAAAGGGATCCAGTATAAATCATTGCATCATTGCTATTGGAAAATGTGCAGTTTAAGTCTCAGAATTTTCAGAATATGTAGACAGCGTTCTGACACCAAGAGTGGTTATAAACATGTGTTTGGGCTTTGCCAGAAAATGGGAAAGTATCACAAAAAAGTTCTTGGGAAAATTAGTTTGATTCTCAAAATTATACTTTCCATTACAGCAAAGTGTTGCCTGTTTCATGATGTGTTGAGCTGGGAAAAACATCAAAAAGGAAAAAACTTCATAGATCATTAATGAGTGCAATAACAGCAAAAGTAATGATGCACTGACATTGGTAATTAGAAACATCGCCAAGCATAATAAAATGGACTATCATCAAAGGAATTTTATATTAGAAAAATATGCAGATTACAAAGGGAGACTGTTAATGATATATAGAAATTGCATAATAATGTAATGATTAACAGTCATCTGAAATCCTGTCTCAGACACGTAATTCCCTTATTTATGTAATGCTTGTCCTCTTATTCCTTTCCACAATATTTACTTTCCTACTTTCTTATGTACTTAGCAAAGTTAGCGACATAACTTTGAGGTTTTGGTCTCTATGCCATGTTTCTGCACACCTCTATTATTGAAAAATGCTGTAAAAAAGGGGTGTGGTTTGACCTCGGATCTCTGAAACAATCAGAATGGGCAATTTACATCACTGGGATTGAGAAAACAATCAACAATTTCTAGAAAATGCCTTTCACTCTTTCATCTATGTAGAAATTTGAGTTTTGTTGGATTTTTTCCCCAATTTCATTTTTTTTTTTTACAGAACTCGGAAATGCTTTTCAAATGTAGAGAATTCAACCTACTCAAGTAGTGCCTTTAAATACCCGTTAAAGATTGTGATGTGACAATAGCAGCACTTACAATCTTGAGCAACTAGAAAATATCCTGGTATCAACTGCAAATGACAGAAACACTCTTCTTACTGACATCAGAGTTGAATGCTGAATTTTTAAGATGTACTTTATCCATCAGGCCCTGATGGAAGGATAATAGCAAATGAGAGAGAAAACTGATGGTCTTTGGGTCATTTAGCTCTTCCCATTTGGTTTCAGCTTTGCAATAGTTTTCATGTCACCTTTGAATCAAATTATGCATTTAAAGAGCTCAGATTGTCACTTGCAGATATTTTTGTTATACACAGCTAATCTCTTCAACCTAAGATGTACAAGCTTACATTTTTCAGAAACATGTTTTAAAGGTTTATTAAGTCTTCATTTTGGTATAGACTATTTCTTTTTAACCTGGTACCACTTTGGTCTGGAACCTGAACACCTTCAAGGTCGTCTTACGAAAATCTTGTTTCAGATCTGGGCTCTGAGTCCTGGACTGATGGTGGTCAGCTTCATCCTGTCTCACTCCACCACGCTTAAATGTGGGCAGATAATTTGAGGTGTTTATCTGTAGCCAACAGACAGAAGCACCTCCAGAGGAGCCACATCACCAAAAAGATATTTTACGTATTTTAGAAAAGGAAGGAGATTCTTTAGAGATTCTTTTTTCTCTCCATGGCCAATAGTAGAAGAGTAACTTACAGCAGGTACGTAACCTTGCAGAAGCTGAAATATAAAGTGTGAGATCCAACCATTAACGCTTCATCAATTAGTGTAGGATTAAGCCATCTGTGCGTGTCTTTTCTACTGAAGTCAACACGGCACCTGGTCTTTCCATTTTATTAGAAACAGCTCAAACACTTGCTGAGGAAGGTCCAGAAGTTCTTGATCCACCCTAGGAGACTGCGTGGGGACACAGGTGACCTCTTCAGGACCTTCCCAACCTGTACATAAGATTGTATGGAATCAAGATCAGTTGCTGAATCAGGCTCTTTTGTAATCAGTCTCTAACAGTGCCTCTTTCTGCTGGGAAAAAAAGGAGCTCAGACACAAGCATCTACATTACATATATTTATGTTTAATCTGGCAAATCCCACCAATATGGTTCAAATAGAAAGCACATCTTGTGCAATTTAGTCTCAAATATTTGCAGTTTTGATAGTGCAGCTGGGTATCTCCTACATACTAGCAAAGAAGAAATATCTCCAAAGCCATTGCAATGCATGTGATGTTTATTAGAAGCAAAGTATCTCTGATATCTGCTATTGAGTGATAATGTGCAAGGTTGAAGAGCGTCCTCACAGTTTATAATTCAGTACACTTCCTGGTTGTCTAAAGACCAGATGTTTCAGCAAGATGATGATGAGCATTGAGTAGGCAGAAGGTTTCAGGATAGCATGATAACATAAAACTGAAAATTGCACATTCTCCAGAATCTTATGTGACTATAAATCACGGTGGGCTCCTTCAACCTGCGTCAGGAACCAAATTCCATGTGCATGCTCAAAATGAAAATTTGTAACAGTGGGAATAGTTATAGTCTGTCTTTGAATGAGCAGGGGTTTTGAATGAGCAGGAGTTAATCAACTAGTGGGATGAAAGCAAATGTATTTGCATTTCAAAGTAGCATAAATTAAAATAATTAACTGAAGATCACCTTCTGCCATATTGTTACAATGAAGTTGAATGGATAAATGACTGCAGCACTTCACAGCCAAAGCAATTCATAGAATTAGTCTTTGGAGGAGGTAATCATTTCTCCCAATGTGTATGGAAAAGGAGTTAAACCGCTGACTATCCATTCATCATAATGCCAAATCAGGGATTAATACAGATCTTCGCTCTCTATCCTCCATAGTGTTATGTGTAATGGGCCTCTCCAGCAGGAGCAGGGATGGGATAGATCAGTCTCTTCAGAAAATGGGTGACCGTTCTCACAGTCTCAGGTGGGTGATACCTCTTGGGTTACAAATCTCAGCCATTTCTGGGAACAGCACCCTACACATCAACCTAGTTCAAAAGAAATATAGCCCCTATTCAACCTCGTTTCTATGTCTGATGCCATGTTAACTTTACACTACACTAGAAGTAGCAGCTTGACATATATTGGTTCTAACAAGCTCAAAGCCAAATATCAGTGGTAAAATTCCAGCATCAGTAAGGGCAAGGGGTTTGATCTGAATGTGGCAAAAGTTTCCCCCAACATCTGAACTTCTCCCTCACTCTGGACATTTTTGATCCAGATTTAAAGGTTGTGGCTGGATATTTACTTATGACTGGTTATCTTAAGTCCTCAGGCGGTGTCCTCCAGCAGTGCTCGTGTCCCATAGCAGCAGTAATATTGTCAATGATGTGACAAGATGAGTTTTTCATGGAGGCTGGATTTACAGACCATAGATTATTTTCCTTTAGAGATATGAAAGATATAAACAGGATCAAAGCTTCCTTCTTGCAAACATTTACATATGTCCTACGCTTCATTTATCAGAGTGGGCTAATTGACATCAGACACTTGTGTACATAAAGTTAAATATGTGTATAAATACTATCAGTACGAGGGGTCGAAAAGTAAAAGAAAGCCCTTAGGCAAACAGTTATATATAATCAAGTGGGCGGTTAAGAAGTTGCGGCTTGTCAGCTCCGCTCTGGTACTTGGCTTGTGCACGTTCTTAATGCATCCAAATGCAAGAGTACAACTGCTCTGACACGAGCGGTGGAGGAGATATTTAAGCACGAGCATTTCACTGCGCAGTTGAGGTAGACTGAGAGCAGGAACATGCACGGTGACAGCATCTCAACAGAGAGCAGCACTTTGGTAAAGGTCAGCAGGGATGTGCTGCCAAACCTCTGAGCCACCCGTCTTCAAACCCACTTTTCAAAGGTCATTCCTGCAAGTGATAGGAGGGGTCATGCAGGGGGTGAGGAGTGTGTTTCCATTTAGCTCGGGGAGCTGCACAAATCTTGCTGTAAGTTTGGGGAAAGGTCCTGTAACCCTCTTGAAGGATAAATCTTTACGCTATCTCAACACTCTCTCTTTCGAGAAGGAGCAACACAAAAGAGTTGCGCAGTCAAAGTGATTACCGACATTGCTCAAAAGCATTTACCTCAAACACAGTGATCTTTACTAGCAGAAAAATCTAAAAGAAACATTTTAAGAACTTCTTCCTCATAAATCACCTTTCTGTTGCCTCTCTGCAGTCCCAAAAATGAGAAATGGCATGCGAACTATCAAATCTGACTGCAGGAGACGCTACAAAAATGTGTCAGTTTGTCTGGGTCTGCTTCATCTGTGCGGGTAAAGCCAGTTATCTTCAGAAATGAGACTAAGCCATGTGGATTTTTATAAGATAGTCTATCACACAGAGGAAGGAGGACTGTGTTACTCAGCGGTTTGTTGATATGGGAGGTGTACGTGGTGAAATAGCGGCTTTCTGTTATTTCCTATAAAAGGCCTGGAAGGACATAAAACCAATAAACAAGTCTGACAGCACTCCAGGTCTGACAGCATGCTGAATAAACCTGAGTCATGTGAATTACGATAGCTCGTTCGTCAGAAACACAGGAGTGTGCTGGGAGAAAGGAAATTAAATACACTTAGAATTCTTGGCACCATCAGGGAGCGCACACCAGTCCGTGTCAGGATCAATCTCATAACATTTCTGTAAAAGAGCATCGCAAAGGACAGGGGATTTAAAAAGAAATATTGCTCCAAAGCGACTGTTACGGGTCTTGGGAAGGACTCACCTTGGTCTGAACTGCACAAGAGGATGTGACGCTCTGAGCTTGGATCTGGTCTCTTGGTATAGATTTATACTCAAGCTTGCCAGCATCAGTTCTCTCACCTGACTTCCTTCCTCAAAGTTACAAAATCGTGAATGGCCGAGCACCCCAAAAATCCCAGCAAATAGGGCTCAGCACCTCACAGGGTTCAGCCACAAACCAACATCTTAACAAATTGTCAAATATAAGTGGGAACTTGAACTTTCTCATCGATCATTCTTAGCAAACCCTTTGCTTCAAGATCTGAATGGTTCTGGTGAGGAGGGTAAAAGTACCTGTCAGGAATGAGTTCATCAAAGTGTGTAACCTCCAGGAAAAGGCTGGTACTCTGCTGTTGAACTGAAAGGAACAGGATTTCCTCTTCCTTCAGCAGTTTTGCAATGATAAAGCTCAGAAGATCTTGGTTGCAATCCTGATTTCTGCTCCTCTTGTTGAGCAATTCCTTTCATCCTGTCTATGTCCTCCAGCCTCTATCTGTCTTCCTAACACAGGGTGCGAGATTTTCAGAGAAAATGTTATTGAATGTGTGAATAGTGCCTGGAGGCAAATGATGGTTTTGCTATAGAAATAGTGAACGAGTGCTCAGCCTGGTGATTAAGTTCTACCTGTTCATTAAAGCCTTGAGGGCTGGATTGTTGAGCAAGAGGTTGCAGATTAAACCCTATGCCTTGACTTGCAAATGCTGCCAACGATGCTCGCTGCCTAGCTATTTTTACTGTTTGCCACCAAAATAAGTGGCTCAAATCTAAAATAAGAATGTGAACTTCATGTTCAGGCTTGTTAGTTCTTGGGCTCTGGTTTGGATAAATTACAAAGCCTCCATAACAGAACGCTGAGGTCTTATTAACCAAAATAGCCCAGCAGTTACTGTTTACAGGCGGGCATGAACAAACAGGGGTTATATTCCTTCCTCTGTGACTTTGGGCCAGTCAATTGTGGTCAGACCTGAAAAGGTGCTTGGAAACCCAAGTCCCTGTCGCTTCAGAGGACTGAGGCACCCAGTTCCTTTTGTGCACGTGGTCCATAGTCCCTCTTCTCTTTACAAGTAAAATAAAAAGCAACTCTCTCCCTGGTTCAGCGGTCTGTTGTGCTGACATCTGGAGTGGTGATAATGTTTTGCTCAATACTACAGTAAAGACTGGCTGTATACTTACAAATCCTCCCCCCATCCCCTTTTTAGTGTTTCCTGAACAGAGTATAGATTAACTACGTTGCAGAAGAAACTGACAGCCAGGCTGCTCTTGCAGGCTCTGTTAAACGCTGTAAAGCAAT
The DNA here is from genome assembly GCA_013400195.1 of Aramus guarauna. Taxonomy (NCBI): domain Eukaryota; kingdom Metazoa; phylum Chordata; class Aves; order Gruiformes; family Aramidae; genus Aramus; species Aramus guarauna. The sequence continues at coordinate 48,466 of VXBL01009128.1, read as the reverse complement.
GACATTTTTTAATCAGAATAAAAGCTGTTGCCCCGGATAAATATTTTTTCCCTTAAAAATAATTTTGATTAGTCACATCTTGGATATATGAGAGCGAGATAGTTATCTTTGGCTGATTGCATGCAATATTATGAACTATCTTAATATTTGAAAAGTGACTCAGAAGCCCTGACGCTCATCTTTGAACCATTGACACAGTTCAGAGGGCCAACGCTCTCCCCTTGGCAAGCATCGCTGGACTGTACATTGCTCATTTTCCATAAAAGAAAGGCTGTGGATGACCAGAGGAGCAACACAGGTCTTCCGAATCAGCAGCAGGTTATCTTTCCATGGGGCTCAAAGCACCACAGCAAGTTGCATCAGACATGGAAGCATGCAATGCTTCTCCTGTGCGCAGTCGTTTCCTACAGCTCAGTGTCATAACCCTACTCCTTAAGGGTTCGGTGGCATTGGCAAAAGACCATCCACAGCTCCAGGACTGGGAACATTTCAAATCTCTGGTGCTGAAACACTTTCTAATAGAGGAAGGATGAAATACAGAGCATTCTCAGGGGCCAGGATGGGAGAAGCTGCCCACAAATAACCCCCACAAACATTGCAACTCCCTATTCCAACTACAACACACATTTCTGACCTCCTTCCTCTAAAATAAGTACAGTACACTAAAAAAACACAATAATCCTTCCAAAACAAAACAGCCCACTGCATCTCCTTCTCCCCCAGAGAGAATGAGAGAACAAACACATGATACATTACTCATAGGCTGTAAGATCAGAGGAGACCATGATGATCCTCTTGTCTGACTTCTTGCGTAAGAGGCCATTAGGCTTCTGGCACTTAATTCATGCTTGAAATGGAGAAAAATGTACTGTGGTGATTTGGAGAATTGCTAGCAATGGAAATTCAACCACATTCCCTGTTCCAATGGCTTGTTACATGCCTTTATTTTAAATCTCAGTTTGTCTAGGTCCAACCTCCAGCCTTCAGGTCTCATTCTACTTTTGTCTCTACTTTTGTCATCTTCCAAAGTAAGTACTGTAAGAATCTGATCAAGACACTTTTTTTCCTCTACCTTTGACAGCTACACAGTCTGAGCACCCTGTGACTTTTACTACAAGGCAAATTTTTCAACACCTTAATTATCCAGCTTGATTGTTTGGTTTGTGGTTCTTTGTTTTTTGTTTCTTTTAAGTGACACTGAAAATGAGTACTGCATTCTGGAGACATTAATTGCTGAATGGAAATAGAACAAAGCTCACAATTCCTCCACTTATCCTCTCTGGGATGCCATCAAATGATTATGTTCATCTAAGCAGCAGTCTCCTAAGTCTCTTCCAGTTTTGCTGCTTTCCATAATCTTCTTCATCTTGTAAGTGTGCCTTTCGGTTTTGATCCTGTATATATGATTTTAGGTTTTCTTATGTAATAGATTTTCCCCTTTATCCTTTGCCTTTTTCCCTGTGTTTGTGTCATCTGCAAATAACTGATTATGATTTTTAGTGACACCAAGACTTTGACAGGATTATCAAACTGCACGGGGTCAAGAACATCTCTCCCCAAGACCTGGTGTTCACTAAGAAAATGATTATGGAATGACAACTAGCAGAATATGGAAAGGATTGCTTCTATTAAGCTTACTTATTTATGAACATTATCTCTGGAAACTGATGCTATTCTTCAATGCAGATGAAGATTCTTTGTTTAACTTTGTGTTACATGGAAGGTAAGTGCTGTCTGGCATCATCACCTTTTCACATTAACTTTGCATCAAGAGTACCTTGTTTCAGTCTTGGAGAGATCACCACTTGAAACATGACATGTTTCGTCCTCTGGGCAAAAGCCCAATGGTTTGTTCACAGTCCTCTCTTTGCACAAGGATTGTCCCTAGTCCTGTGGGTTTTCTTACCCACAGAGAAGGTACTCAGTTTGGCTATTCTGCTGGCTGTGCAGGGGTCTTGGAGACAATATAGTGCTGCCCCTTCATTACTTGCTGATTCTGGATGTCTCACAGCTAGGCAGCAGTTTACGAGCTGACCTGAAGCTGAGCATGAGCCTGAGGTTGCCTGAACCAGATTTGTCTTCTGGAAAGTGGAAGAGGCCACACACCAAGAGTGTGTGTTCCCAGGGGCACAGGCATCGTGGGATGCTACTGCAGGCTCCCGAGCAAAGTCATCAGGCCACAGCCCCCACTGATAACCTTGGTCCACACTGCCCCAACTTTAGCACATCGGCGGTGGGAGGAGGCAGCCTTTATTGCCCAATCCCCTCCTCTGGGACCTTGGCCACTTGGCAGCAGAAGTCAGGCTTCTCCAGGTCCCTGAAGCATTTAGGTGATTACTAAGGTCCCAGACCCACCTCACTGCTCTTTCAACCATGCCAGCAGCTGTCAGCTCCACCCAAAGCACAACAGGGACCTCTCCTTCTGCTATGGGACCTGACTCAGCTATTCCAGACACACAGCTTTATCATCCCGCAGCCTTCTTTAATGAGTTTATCAAGTTCAGCTGGCACAAAGTAAGCCATTAACACTTACAGCATTGACAGGAAACAAGCAAAAATAAGGAGTGTGTCAAATACAGGAGCCTCCTATTCCTCACAAGCTCATTTCCAGAAAATGTTGCCCACAGATCTTTCTCCAAGTTATTACGAACACCATCATTTTCTTTGATCCCAAACCACTAGAGATTTTGATATGAGTTGGCTTACCACAAAGCTCTCTTGTGCATACACATAGCTTTGACCTCAAAACCAACTCACTGGTTTGGTCATTGAAGAGACAACTAATGTCAATCCTTTCAAGTAGAAAAACACGTGGGAATGTCTCAAAACAAAGAGATTTAGACTCTGAGTCTGGGGTCTGACCCAGCAATGAAGCAGAACAGAACTCAAATTATCAACCTCCCTGAGCTACACTTTAAAAAAAAAAAAAAAAAGTTTAATTTGAGAGCAATGTCACAGCTTTCAAAAAAGGACAAACTTTGTTAAAAAAATGAGCTCTGAGTGTGAATAGTGGCATGCTGCTCTTTGCATTCCTCAGTAGCCATAAATTAGTTAACCAAGGATCTGGTAGACATGTGTATGCATATAAATAACGCGGGCAGATAGCTGAGTTCTGATAAAACTTAAAGGCAGGTCCCAGCGGGGGAAAAATAAAAAAAAAATAAAAAAAAAAATTGCAGGGAGCATAAATGGTGGCCCTGAGGGTCTAGTATGTGAATTGCTTCTGTGAGCCAAAGTGGAGGCAGTGTTTTTGCATTTGGAAACCAGACAGTTGTAGAACTTGACTCAGAATATTTAATTATTCTTGGCTTTAATTCCTAATTTTCCTCATTACAAGGAGAGATATCTCAGAAACACACAGGTCAAATTTTGCTCCCATTTTTACCAGTTCAAACCCAAATAGGTCAGCTGGACCCTCCAGAAGCTCCTCCATGGGCTTGCCAGGAATGGAGGTGTTGAACATAACTGACCCTTGCAGCCCAGACCCATCTGACTCACCTGCCAGTTCTGTTCCTGGAAATCCCAGACACTGTGCCTAATGACAAGAGGAAGCCCATTGTGTAGTGCTCTTCCTCAGATCTACTTGTCTTTGCTATCACAGCTTGTTCTCCTCTGTTCCTTATAAAATGGTGGGTTCCTGTGGAAGTTATACTTCGAAAAACCCCACTGTTAGACCATGGACTTCCCTGACAATGCCAGGAATCAAAGTTTCTACAGGATTTCACCTTTGAATCATTGCCCTACTTTTTATGAGTGTTTTATTAGCTGTGATAAGCAATGGCTGAAAGCAACTGGGTCATCTCTCCTTTGCTTGAGAGACCATGTCTCTGTCTACTTGTCCAAGAGGACTAGGCTAATGGGCTGCAGCAAAGGACAGATATCTGCTTATGGTCTGGTGATGCTTGCTGTCCAGATATGACTTCTTTCTCGGTCACAGTAGTAAAATCAAGTCTGATTCACAGGTTATAAGACCAGAGTGGATCTGTTTCATTTTCAGCCTGATCGCCTGTATAATGCAGGTAAAAGGCTCCTTTGGGCAAGTTTCTATTTGCGCAAAAGAGTATTTGTAAGAAAAACATTCAATTTTGCCTTAACCGTGGCCCTGATTAAACATATTACAATAGATATGTTTTTTCCTGTATGCTGTTAATAATGTGTACTTTAATTATTGCTATCACTGATTAAAAAAAAAAAAAAGGGTTAATAAGGAGTGTTCAGATCTAAGATTACAACTTACAGTTTGTTCCTTCTGGGGAAAACATGCTGCTAGCTCATGATCCGGGCCAAAATGTTTATCCTGTTTGAAACTCTAGAGAATTCAAGAATTTCAGAAGCAAGGACACACTGGCCTATCTCATCCTTGAGTTTGTGGTGACCTTCCTTCAGGACTGGGAGCAAGGATCAGAACGGGCTCACAATTCCCCTTTCTTGATTTATGAATGTGGTTCCCAGCGTAAGATGCTTGGCTTGCATCTTAGCAGCTATTCACAGAAATATCGCATATCCCATACATTTGTCTGTCCTAGCAGTCATTCCTAGATCAATGTGAGCCAAATGGTGTATTTTGAAGTCAGCAGGATAGAGGAATTGCAAGAGTTTTGTGCTGTTTTCATTAGCTTCAAACATTTCCTTAGTACTTCATATCATGTATTTCATCTGGAGGCGAATATGCTGTAATTCTAACTGCCGTGAAAGGATAAATAATAAATCTGCTGCAATGAAGTTTACAGAGCAGGGGGAGGACATCCCTTTGAAAGGCTGGAGCACCCAGGGGCAGCGCTGGCAAAAAAAAAAAAGCTGCTGTGTTGCTGTGTCAGAAGAGCCTGAGGGGGGGTCTGATGCCCTTGGTCAAAGCAGAGATTGAATCTCCCTTCTCACATCCAGACTAAACCACTGGACAATCCTGGGCAGGGCTGTTGCAGTACTGCCTCCTTATTGTTCCCTTCACCCCCTGACCCAAAGCTTCCCACTGAAACTATCTGTCAAATACTGCCAAAATTTAGGGTGAGTTTGGAGATGAATGAGATAATTTTGTCTGGTGCTTAAACTTATTGATAATAGCAGTTTCCCCACTTTGGTGCTTGCAGTGCATAATAAGCCCTCCCCCCATGGCTTTCCAGCGGGACCTGAGCTCAAGACTAGGACTTTACTTTCCAGTATTCAGTCTGAGGGACAGCTCTCTTACAGACCACCAAGAACCATGTTTAGCCTTGAATGGCCTTTCAGCAGATGACATAACATACACTATTATATTTGCTAATCATTGTGCCTCCTCTCACTCCACAATATTCTTATTTATTCGCCTCATTAGTCTGTTATATCATTTGTAATCCTGTTGAAAGAAAGGCCGTCACTGCTTACGTCTTCCTACGGCACCTAGTGTAGCAGGATCCAATTTCTGTACATCTCTATACAGTGTGGTGGTCAATGCTATTGCAGCTCTGCCAGCAGGTTACACGCACATGCATGCACACATCAAAGAAACCATGACCTTCTGTCCTCTCTGCCATTTAAAGACTGAAAAAAAAATCAGGAACGATATATGCGGGGGAGAAATTCAAAGCATGGAGACTGCACGCCAAGCGTTTACATTGAAGCCTACAAATATTGTTTAAAAGAAATATCATAGTTGGAGGGGGGGGTTATCTCTGCTTTGAACTGCAGGGCCAATGGTATTTCCCCTTCACGTTCCATATTCTCTGGGGATTATTGGGATTTTCTGCCAGACTCGAGACTATCTCAGCTTCATTTCCCAAAGAGCAAATATTTTATGTGAATCGCAGTTACCCAACAATGCTACTCTAAAAGCTACTTTGGAAGGAAAAAGAAAGGAGTTGTCTCTTTGCCAGATGAGTTCCTGCTCTTATCTGTTGGAGATCCTTAGCTTGGAAGCACTTCACCTGCTCGGTCTCTGCCAGGGAACCTCCCAGCAGGCATTTTGAAGGCAAAGTTCCCAACAGATGTGGAAAGGAAAAAAAAAAGCACTGTTGTATTTATTGCTACTATCACATCCTGCTCTTGTTTCAGTTTTGATTTGCTTCTATAACTTCTCAATTCACTGGGAATTTTCTTTTAACATGCTGGAAGGTTGTTACCCTGTTAAGTCTCAAGAAATTGGAAGAAGAAGCTATCAAAGTTTAAACACTAAATTCCACCAAAAGACTAAGCATCTAGTTGTTGCTTCTGGCACCAGCGTAATGCCAAAACCTTTCAATTAGCTGCTCAGTAACCCTGAAGATCCCTAAAATCCCACTTGTCTGTGTTCCCAGCAGCAACACTCCTTAGTGGCCTACGATAGTCTTCTGGTGGTACAAAAAGGACTGCCTAAGTCTTAGAATCAGCCTTTCAATACCCGGCTTACTCCTAAAATCCAGTGGAGCTCATAAACCAGATGTTTCTCTGTCTCCTCTTCAGGGTCTGGTCTGGTAAAGACAACGGGGTGTTGCCCTGCCCCACAAAACAAGGGGAGGGAAATACCTTGCTGGGGTGTCCTTTAGCATGTTGAAGCATGCACTCTTATTTTGGGGAAGGAGCTTTGTCTTCAAGTCACGTGAGGGATAGGAGGGACTGAAGACAAAGCCCTGTTCTCCCATGATATTTTCTGTTTGCTATCTTAGGTAGCTGTCTGCTCAGCAGCATAAACCTTGTCCTTGGTGCACAGCAACTTATGGTAAATCCAAAACCAGAATGAAATGCCCAGGAGAGGATAGGCACCTAAAACACCACCACACTGAGCAATCCTCCCTGTAAATCTGACCCTGGTGAAGACTACTTACTGATGCTACTAAAATAGCACCCAGAAAACAGGTCCCTCAGGCTAGGCGAGGTAAAATAAACTGAAAATGAGTCCCAAAAGTCTTTTCCCAAAGCGATTACAACTTAATGAGGCAACATGTGAAGGCAAGAAGTAGGTTTCCCAAGGTTGGCAAACAGATGAAAAAGCCAGGGAGAGGACCCTGGCTCCCAGCTGCCAGACTGGGGCTCTCTTCCATGTTTCATCATGATTATCTCACACGATTCAGCATCTTATCTGATAACGCACTACTCATTTAATCCTCACTCTGGGCATCCTAAAAATGCATCCAGTTTCCCGAAAGCCAGGCTGATGTTTCCTTTGGGCCTCATCCCATTTGTGCTATTTCCTCTGGGCAAAGCTCAGTAAATAATCCCTTGCTTCCTTTTATGTTCACAGCCTTCACATCTCAGCTGACTCCTATCCTACGAACCTCCTCAGTCATCTCCATGCCAAGCTTCAAGTATCAAACTCCTTAATCCTTTCTCACTTGTCTCTAGCTATCCAGGAACAAGGTTCCCAGAAATGAATGACATGTTCACGTGGAGACCTACCACAGCTGTGGAGCACGCCCATATCTGCAGCTTGGGAAATGGATGTGAGTGAAGCTCTGCTTAAACCATCTCCATCCAGTCCCACCCTGGACCACGTGAAGCATGAGGGACCCCTGAAAATCTTCCTTCCAGATGTCTTTCAGAGTCTGGAACAGACCGAGGTCTTTTGGACAAACTTCCCTTGAAGTTTCAAGCAGATTTTAGAGCTATTTCATAACAGCAGTGGCATAAAGGCTGTATCTCTGACTTTGGGTAGGGTAGTTGTAATTCAAGACTGTGGTTGTAATTGCTTAAAACAAAATAGGTCCTTTAGCTAGAGTGGACGAGGAATGGGAGGGCTAATGGGGAACCACTACATGGTCCTCAAACAGAGGAGAGGATGTCACTCATGCCTGCATTAATGCATTTGAACTTCTCATTGAATGTGAATTGAATTTTCCACAGAGGCAGAAAGGGTGAGTTTCAGCTGACCCAATGCAGATACCCGAGTTATCCGCTGAGCTGACGACACCCGTCTAAAGAGAAATACACAGTGATAGGGTAAAAAATCCACCTCTTCCTCAAGAAGATATGTAAAAGAAAGCAGATGAGTCTCCAAAGTGTCTGTTTCTCTCTACTGACTATAAAATGAACCTGGGCAATCAGAACTCCTGGGGATGCCTCCACTACCTACACATCAAAATTAGGGGAGATGAATCTCACCTAAAATGCTGCAGCAGCTTCAAAAGTCTAACTAAAGAGCGGTCTGTTTCCAAAGAGCGGTGTGGTAGCAGCTGGTAACCAGAGAGCAGAATGCTAGCCTTAAACCAGAGCTGTAAATGTGTTCTTTAATTAAAACCCAGCTTTTGGTCGACTTTGACTGGCAAGGTCTTATTATTGGTTATTGGAGAATTATGAGAGCAAGTTTCAGAATCCTGAAATGAACTGTAACATTTATTCACTTCAAAATTATCATTGAAACTGTAGTTTGAAATTGTCATCCTCCCATTTAAGTTGTGTGCAATCCGGGAGCTTAAATGATACCATATGAGCTATATGTTAAAAAAAAACCCAAACAAACCAACCAAACAAACCAAAAAAAAAAAACCCCAAAACAAAAGCAGAGGCCTGTACAGACCCAAATGAACAGTACAAAGAAACCCAAGCATCCAGCAGCAGCTCCCAACTAAGAGGTCAATGAAGTTATGAACAGAGTTATCAGGCTGGTAGAAATTCAATTATTTTTGAACTAAGGACATCAGGCTGATTAAAATGTTGTTAAATTTCAGAACTGGAGAACCAAGAAGAAAAATTGGGAACTCTTGCCACAGAATGAAAAATTTTTAGTGAAACTCTTTTCTTACAAATAATAATGGAATCTCAGAAGTTTCAACTGATCACAGAACAATATTTCAATGAACCAAGGATTAATTTGTAACAACTATATTTGATATAAGTGCACAGTTCCTATTAGAAATAGCTAAATCCTCTTCTGGCAACACTTTGATAGAAGTCTCCATATTTTCTACAACTCTGGATGAGTTAAATTAGAGTCTTCCTAAGAGTCAGACAGTGAACATCTGGTTTGCATCACTGAGATCTAAAGTGTTTGCATATGTGCAAAATAACTTCATTACTAACCTCCCCCTTTGCTGCTTGTCTTCTCTCCTTGCTTTGAGATTAGAAGAAAAGAAAAAGGGGAAAAAAAAAAATCACATGCCCTGTGATCTCAACACTTCACTGAGAACAAGACCTCAGTTTCTCACAGGTTCCCTCTGAAAAAAACATCCTAACAAAATCAGGAAAGAGGAAAAATGAGATAGTCATTAAATTAGTCATAGCTGTATATTTCCCATCCCCAAAAGACGTCAAGTTTGGATTGTATTTTCCAGCTGAAGATTTGTTTCAGAGGGTTAAAAAAAAAAAAAATCTTATCTGAACTAAGACTGTCCCTTTGTCCCAGACTCTCCAGCTGTATCCAGCTAAGTAGGTCTCAGAGGTCCCCAGGCTGGCTGGGCTGTTTTCTAGTAGACGCCCCTTTGCTTCAGATGTTTATCTATCTTCTTTATCAGGAGGAGAGTCTGTGAACTTAGTGCTTGGAAGAAAAAGCTTTCGAGTCTCAGAAACTTTGACAAAAATGTCCAGACATGGTTGACAATAAAAATGAGGAAGGGGAATCAAATCAGAAGACAGAATTGAAAATAAACACTGGCAAGGAGGTGTTGCTGGTGGCATGTATGGCACTTGTATTTATATATGCATGTATATCACATATACTTTATATCACTGGTTCTGAATTCAACTGATTATATATAAAGTCAGTTGGACAAATCACAACTGTCCTGCAGGCAAGGTCTTCAGGCCAACCAGCAGCACCGTTACAACCACCTTCCTCAGGGTTTATCTCTGTAGGCGTGATGTTTGTGTTGCGTGAGTCCTGGTGACGGCTTAATCTTTTCCCAAACCTGCCCCAGGACCAGAGCCTTTCCCCAGGCAACTGAATTGAAAAGGCTGTCTTCATAACAGAGTGTTCAACTCAGCCAAGAGACATAGCTTCACATAAAAAGAGGAATGGGACACAAAATCCAAATGTCCTGACACCACTTATTATCCCATTTATTATGCTCTGAGGAACTAACTGAAGAAAATAGAACTATTTATGAAAAATCACCTGTGTGTTGCTTTTCTCTCTGCTTCAGCTGCTCCACATTGGGTCAGGTCATGGCTCAGGGCTGGGACACTGGGAGCACTGAGACCTGCTCTCCAAGTGTGAGCTGATGACCACAGGGGCATGTAAAACACGTCACAATTTCTCATGCAGAACCTACGATCTTTCCTCTAACCCCAGACTTGCCTTTCCACCCCTCTGTGCCAAAGATTTCTAATGGGCAACCAAGTGGCCTCTGATGGGGAGTGGTCAGTCTCAAGCATGACAAATCCTTGCTTTAAGGTGACAGCTAGGCTCTTCCTGGGAACAATATCTCTTGTTCGGGTGCTTAAAGCTTGTGGCATCCGAAATTAATATTTTCTACCAGGACTTTCACACACTCTTGGGAGAATCACCCAGCTACATGAATAAAGCAATCTCACCATCTGCCTGCTGAGAGGCCAGTGTCATTTGGATATTTGCATTGGAGAAGAAAGGGCATTTGTAAGGACAACCCTGAAGTAGCGCTTCATTTTTTCAATAGTGTATATTCATCATTAATTTCTTTGCCAGTAGTAGTACATAAAATCCAGCATATAAACAGCTCTGCTTTGGCTTTCAGTTCTGTGGAGATACATATGTTTCCAATTCATCTGCCTCGAATATTAGAATATTTTTCTGAATATGTGTCCTGGTATGCATAGTTATCAGTCTTGCTTCTCCTACCACACCCATGGGGTGATCAGCTAACCCCATGAGACTATGCAGCAGAAGAGGGAAGGAGAAAAAACCTGTAGTTTCTGAGCAAGGGGATATCTTTCTCCTAATGGAGTCCTACTGAAGCCTGGAAATTAAGACCGTTCACTGGCCTGGAGACCACAATAGTGAAAAAATAATGTGTCAAAAATAACACCCTACTTTGCCTTCTCTTCTGACCTGGATAATGTCAACAACAAGGATTTTTAGACACAAGAAGCTATCAGATAATTAGCTGTCTGCCAATTGCTGGGACTGAGTACCACTGCTGCTCTGCTCAGCCACCCAGCCTGTCTCTGCTTGCTCAGCTCCTGGTGCAATGAGACAAGCAAAGCAGAAGTGGGACTTGAACAACCGACAAAGGTAATGGTATTAACCAAGCAATAAGCTTTTGACACGACCAACCATCAGGTAGGGAAAAAAAGAGGTACTATAGTGTCTTCCCATCCAAGACCCAAGAGGTATTTCCCCCCCACTGCCAAAATATATTCCTTCAAAGCAAAGGCTGGAGGCAACATCCATCATTGTGGTGGATAGACTGAGGACCTGGCAGAGTTTTCCTCGGCGTAGGCGAGGTCCCGTTTCTGGCAGTTTTGTTGTTGTCACTGCTGTTTGGGTTTGCTTTGTGAAATAAAGCTGATCTTTCCTCCACGGCATCAGCATCTGATAGCATTTATCTGCAGTTGCTTACATTAAACCGACAGCTCGCTCTACACGCCTCTTCAAGACAAAAATGTGGAGGGAGTAAACTATCTTCACTGATCTAAAAAGATTTTTTGTTGACCAGCCTAACCTTTCTGGCTCCATTAATTGAGTATTTTTCATTTCTCCTTTAAGTCAACTTGAATCCTAGGAATTTCTACAGGCTTCACTGCTTGAGACATTTTAACTAAGAATTACTACATTTTTTTCTGTGCCCCTACATGAGGTCATACTTGCTCAAAGAAATACAGACAGAGGCTGCAGTTATTTTGAAGTTGTCTCATTCAGCCCTGTGGGCTTTTGTATAAGAAATCCCTCGCAACACAATTTATCAAACTCCCAGTGTCCACAATTTTCCAGGCAACAAGGAGCTACATTTGTGTTCGCAGCTATCCCCTCTGCTCAAATAGCAGGGATGTGATTTTGACAGCTGTAGTCACAACAAATATCTGAGAGAGCTGTACGAATTTTTAGCATGTGGGGTTTTTCAGAGCACAGCTCCTTGCAGTTTGTTGAGGAGAGGAATCTTGACTCTGGTTAATCCTTCAGGTGCCTAAAAATATTGTGAGACATTTAGGATTTGGTTCAACATGCATTCCCTTTGACAGTCACTGTGAGGGGAAAAAGTCACATATTTTTCCCGTATTCATCCTATCTAATAAAGCTTGCTGGTGTTGCTATTTTGATGAAGTGTGTCCCACCTATTCCACTCCCTGCATGCCCTTGCGTGGCGACCTGTGATGCTGAAATAGGTCTGTTGGTCTAGGCTTGGACTACCTTCAAATTTCTTACCGCTATTGTTGTTTTGGTTTAGAGTGCAATTTTCTTTTCCAAAAAAACAAACCAATGTAATAACTGCCATCAAGACTTGTGTTGGTACAAAAGTGATGTATGCCACATCAGATCGTCTCCTTTCACTTGTGGTAAATATGCTATACTAAAATAAACCTGGCTGCTCCTCCAGCTCGAAGAGGACACTGCTGTTTTATTATTTCCACAGCAGCACCCTTTTTTGTGTGTATGGTGAAGTCTCAGGCAGAAGAATGTCACACTAAATGACAAGTAACTCCAAGTTTCTAAACAAAGATGACGTAAAGGAGATGTTTCAAATCCCTCCGGAGGTTTGCAGGTTCAAACTCCTGGCGTGCCACCATACAAATGGGGTAACATAGAGCGCTTTGGCCCATAGGCAAAATTCTTGTTAATCCAAATGTTTCCCCAAAGGACTGAGTAGGTCTCTAGGAAACAAACACCAAGAAACCAGACAGACCACATCACCTTTTACTCATTCCTCCCAAGAACTCACCCTGGTGTGTAGAGCCCTTTCCCTTTTCAGCTGCGGCCAACAGAGCTACCAACAGTTTCTCCATTTTTCTCACAGGAATGAAATTTTTCATTCCAACTGATGAACATCTGGGTGCAATCACAAATGTATTCTCCAAGGACTGCAGATCATGAATCAGCAAGCTGCTTGAAAAGAAGTCCAGCTCATCAAAACTGCCAGGTCTACAGCATGATTCACCAATACATTACCGTCTTTGACCCATTGTCTCCAATTAATGTTAATTTCTATCATCCAGATTTTGTCTCTATGGACATGACATTAAGACATGGGTTGTTATTTTCTGCCAGGGATAAAGAATTATTTCATTTCTTACACTTGGCAAGTCCAACAGGGCAGGCTAACCACACCACAGCTGAAGCCTAATGCAAGAAATCATGTAAGAATTTGGAGTATCTAGGAACACAACTTGTTAACAAGTGTGTGAGAAAGGAGGCTCTGGTAATGTGAGCGCAGCTTCAGCTCCCATGATGCTACCATGAGAGTCCTTTTCTTCTCCTGGGGCACAGCAACCAGCCTCCATTTGCCACACTATCCTAACAGGATCTAAGACCTTCTCTATACCACACTTGTGCTGGGAGGGAGACCATGTGAGTCATCAGAAGGGGATGAGATGATGACAGACACCACGTGAATATGTAGGAAAATAACCACTAAATCATGTGTATATTTTGTGCCATCGTAGCGATGACTATGAAGAGATGTCCTCGCACATCAGGTTTACAGCATCTATCTAAGGGTGTAACAATACACTCCTAAATAAATATTTACTATATACTGTACTGAACAAAGTATGTCAAAGATAGGCTTAAGCCCTCAACTCTAGCTTGTCCATCCTTATTCATTTTCCCTAGCTTCTTGACTGTGTTCAGGCCTGAGCTCGATCCAGAAGAAGAGTCAATCATGCAGTCTTCCAACACTGGTTCAGCAAGCTTTGCACCTTCAAACAACCCACAATGCCCCGATCCACCACCCAGAGAATTCAACACCTTTATGGTTTCACCCCATTGCCACACTATGCTGGAGGGATCAGCACTGCCTACATTATTTCAGATACTTTGAATGGAAACACATAGAATAATGGANAGAGCAGAGCAGAGGGGCAGAATCCCCTCCCTCGACCTGCTGGTCACGCTGCTGGGGATGCAGCCCAGGACACAATTGGCATTTTGGGCTCATTAGGTCTTGGAGCCACAAAGTCCAGACCAATCAAGAGTGTATAAATTCAATGCAAACTGTTGATTCTAGAGAGTGATAACCACAAGCAATGAATATCAGCCTTATACCAGGTCTCAGTCACATTCTCTCTGGCTTAGCGGTGTAGAAAGTATACACTTTCTAATAATTATAGAGGGAGCCTAGAGTGACGTGCTTGTAACGTGGAAAGCACAGCTCATTGCCTATATTTAGGTAGGATGAATCCAGGCCTTTCTAAAATGTTTACAGTGCCTTTTATTTGTGGCTTGAACCGGAAGATAGCAATTATACATATCCCAGATGGAGAAAGATGTTTAAAGGGACACTTGGTTATACCAGGAACCCTGTTGCTTGCTTTTTCTGTTTAGTCGTTTGTTCATTTCTCCTACAGAAGGAGCAGGAAATCTTTAGGGACTGGCTTTCCCCCTCCACTATTTCCAAAGGGGTGCACCTCTTTGATGTGTTTTAGTCTTGCAAAATCCGGGTCTGCCCTTGTTCCAACCCAAGCAAGTGGCAAACGCACAGGATCAGATCCTTATCTGGGTGTAAACTGGCACAACCTCTGCACTTCAAAGAAATACCCCTGATTTACACCTCTGGCAGACCACAATCCTCAAGGTCTTCACAGGAGGTGGGACCCCATGCTGCTGACCTTGGTCGGCAAATTACTTAATTAAAAACAGTCATTAAATAATCTTTAGTCTAATGTTTATTTCTCCAGGCTGATCTGTTTACACTGCTTGTTGCTGCTCTGCATCGTGCCAGAGCGACAGGAGGCTAGAGCAAGGCTGCTCCTGCAACATGGTGGATTTCAGTGCCCATGCTGCAGCTGGAAGTCTTGGCTGCGTTTGCTCTCAAGAAAAAGTGCAGTGTAATGATTAGATGGGGAGAGGAATGCCAAAAAACCCACTGCAAAACATCAAGGTTGAAATCTCTGGTGAACAGACTCTTCTGCTCTCCTCCCACCTTCCCAGTGAACAAGTTTTATCCTGAATCTAGGATTCAAAACAAAAGAAGCCCATGGTCTCTTCTAGAGTGAGGTTATGCAGGTGATTCCTGCTGTCAAAGAAAGGCTGGGCTCACACTACAGCTTTTGCTTCAGCTGGAGCTTTATTGGGACTTTCTCTGAGCAGTCTGCTTTCATGGCACTGTCTCCAAGTCCCCTGGATGACATTCACTATTGGGTTTATAAAGAAGGGTCTGGCAAACAGACCCTTTCTACTGCACATAGATGACAACTCACAGGGACACACTGTCCCAGGAAACAGCCCAAAATCCAATCCTGACCATGCTGTGTCCTTCACTCACAGCTAAGAGAGGGCATTCTCACCCCAGAGTATGGAGGGGCCATGCTGTGAGGTCCTTAGCATGAATTTTGGGGTCTCAGATTCTCAGGCAACTCCATTTCAGAGCTCTCCAGGAGCAGTGATTTGCAGAGGACTCCTTCCTATGGCCACTGACCTTAAGTGCTCAGGACTGGCGCCAGGTTCCCCAGAGCATCTCATCCAAAGCTCAGCTCTCTGCTCCTAATTCACTATCCCAGGAGCAACCCCACATCTCTCCGAGTCCTTCTTCACATCTGAAGAGGAGAATGTCAGGGCGATGGTGTCCTTAGCACATGCAAATTCAAATTTCATTTTTTTTCCGCAAAATGTTTCTCCCATATGTTTATGATATTAAATTCCATCTCCTCCCACAAAGGCATCCCTCCAACCTCCTTATTACACATTGGAGGAGAAAGACTTGGTTCATTCTCCCCTATATGCACAACTCCTTGTCAGTTCATAAGAAAGAATGGGATTATTGGTAGATATGTTTTAGAAGAGCCACTTAAAAATGCAGTTTGAGAGGTTGTTCTGCCAGGGATGGGTTCTGAAATGTTGAAGCTATTCTTTCAGGAAGGTCATGCTGTCATAACAAACATTTCACCAAAATAGAAACAATACCCTGGGAATCTGAACGTCAGAGTGGAAAGTCAGCTTCCTGGCAGATATTTGCAAAGTGCTTTGAAGATGTGAAGAATGACATTGCTGCTAAGTATTTATTCCCCTTTTCTGTACTATGATGTTGATGAGCTTAATCTTTTTTTCAGTGTGTAATATTACAGAAGCGACATCTTCTCCACACTTGGGGATTAAAAAAAAAAGCCAAAACAAACCCCAAACCAAGAAAAACTCTGTGATATCTCCGCTATCAGCAGAAATATAAACAGTGCTGATTTGTGTAAAGATTTTTCCATGGCTCTCACCACTGTGGTATCTGAACAACTTTACAAACATTTAACAGCTACAATAATTTTGTGAAACAGTGAAGTATTGTTTATATTTTGCACAGAGGGAATTGAAGCATAGAATTAATTAAGCAATGCAAAGTGAAACAGCAGATTTGATACTGAACACTGATCTCTCAAATCCCAGTTTACTGCTTCTTCTATAAGATGATGCCTGCTGGGGAAAAAAAAAAAAAAAGAAAAAAAAGGTTTATGTAGAAGCCGTTTAGTACAGTTCTTTGTCCTGAGTTGTACAATCCAGATAAGATTATCTCAAAGGGCTTAGCTATCCCCAAAGCCTTGGAAATTATTAACTTTCTCTAATTTCTTTGTATTTGGGTATAAGCCATTTTGTCTATGTATAATCTCCCAAAAGAAGGCTTCTGTGGGTTGTGGTGTTTGTGTCTATCCCATGTCTCAGTAGTCTTGTGTTCCCATCACCCTACAAATGCTCATCTGAGAACGCACGTGGGGCAGAGAACAAGAGAGAGACATTATAAATGACCCCACAGCAAGAAAAATGTAAGTTTGAGTGCATGAGCTTTTTAGGCACTGAAGGCAATCAACGAAGAGACACAACTCAGTAGGAAACTGGGCTTTATTATTTCTGGTGTTTGCAGGACTCCTGGGGTTTCAAAGAATTTGGGATGCATCTTTTAAATGGCAAACCATTTTTTCCCTGGAGAAGGGACTTTCATGCCATCATTGGAGGTCATGGAGAACAGGAGAGGTACGTAAGGACTGGAGGAAAGCTAATGTCACTCTGGTCTTCAAAAAGGGCAAGAAGGAAGACCCAGGAAAAACTACAAGCCAGTCAGCCTCACCTCCATCCCTGGAAAGGTGGTAGAATAGCTCATTCTAGGGGTCATCTCTAAGCATGTGGAGGAAAAGACGTTATCGGGAGTGTTCAACATGGATTCACCAAGGGGAAATCATGCCTGACCAATCTGATAGCCTTCTATGATGGCAGGACTGGCTGGGTGGATGAAGGGAGAGCAGTAGATGTTGTCTACCTCGACTTTGGCAAGGCTTTTCACACTGTCTCCCATAACAGCCTCATAGGTAAGCTTAGGAAGTGTGGGTTAGTTGAGTGGACAGTGAGGTGGGTTGAGAACTGGCTGAATGACAGAGCCCAGAGGGTTGTTATAAGCAGTGCAGAGTCTAGTTGGAGGCCTGTATCTAGTGGCATGCCTCAAGGGTCAGTGCTGGGTCCAGTCTTGTTCAGTATATACATCACTGACCTGGACAGGGGATAGAGTGCACCCCCAGCAAGTTTGCTGACCGTACACAACTGGGAGGAGTGGACAACACAGCAGAAGGCTGTGCTGCCGTTCAGCAAGACCTGGACAGGCTGGAGATTTGGGCAGAGAGGAACCCAATGAAATTCAACAAGGGCAAGTGTAGGNTGGTGTGAGGAAAAAGGCTGAGAGAGCTGGGGCTGGTTAGCCTGGAGAAGAGAAGGGAGAGGGGATCTGATCAGCACTTACCAATATCTAAAGGGTGGGTGTCAGGAGGAAGGGGCCAGACTCTTCTCAGTGGTGCCCAGTGACAGGACAAGGGGCAACGGGCACAAAGTGGAAGACAGGAAGTTCCACCTGAACATGAGGCAAAACTTCTTCCCTCTGCGGGTGCCCGAGCACTGGGACAGGCTGCCCAGAGAGGTTGTGGAGTCTCCTTCTCTGGAGAGATTCCCAACCCGCCTGGACGCCATCCTGTGCAACCTGCTGTGGGTGATCCTACTTGGGCAGGAGGTTGGACTAGATGATCTCCAGAGGTCCCTTCCAACCCCTACCATTCTGTGATTCTGTGATTTTTAGCACCAGTGGAACGTGATAGCAGAATCTGGCTGTAGATGAGACACCATCTGATGTTCAGTTAGGACTCAGCCCGATTAGTCATTCAGAAGACAGATTTGGGGCTGGTTTATGTTTTTCACCTCTGATGTTGCTTCCAGCTACTCTGAGACAGCCCTCCCACAGCCAGATCTTTGTCTCTCTTGGGTCATACACCCCACATAATCCAGCCAGCTGTTGGGCTTTATATCAGGATGAGGGCAGTTATACCCTGGTATCTGCTGGCGTTCATGAGAAAGCCCATGCCTCTGAGAGGTGCGTGGGTCAGTTCTTCCCATGTCCTAACACAGCCCACTCCACTGCTCTGGGGTGATTTGCACCCCACAAAGTTCAAAGGGTAGCCATTGTACAGCAAAATATTACCAGACCCTTGGTGTGACTTGAACTGTGTTTTTTAAGGCAATTGAAGTCAAGCTTCATGTCAGTGAAGCAGTTCCTGTGACTATGGCGAATAAAACTATTGCTCCAAACTCAACTGGAAGAGAGATATCCGTACTGTACACACTGGAGAAAGGATGGGAATGATAAATCGCCCTGGATCCCTGGATATATGCTTTAGGCCAGACCCCAAAATAGGGTGGTTTGGGTTTTATGTTTTGTTTGTTTGTTTTTTTGCTTTGGGCCCTTTTGCTAGAAAAAGAATAGTAATAAACTGTCAAGATACCTAGAATGAGCTTTACCAGCTTCATTTAGGTAACAGGGGTTTCTATGAAGAACAGAGAGGGGAACAGCTTTCTTATCCATTGTTCCCTTTGTTAGCTGTCTGTTTACATGGTGGCTATCATCAGAAGTGCTCTTGTTTTCAGCTGCAATTCACTCTCTGCAAAGGAGGATGGGATGACCATAAATTGGTGTCTCCTAACAAGCTGCTCCCAGCTGTTCCGCATAGGAGAATGGATGAGAAGAGACAGAGAAATAGTTTTGGATGACTGGGGGGTTATTTTTTTCCTTGTTTGTTTTTCTGAGACTTCTAAGATGCTTTCAGGTTTAGGAGGGCTAAAACAAGATACTTGTTTTTTTGTTTTAATCCTACTTAGCAGGAAGACAATTTTCTTGGTCTGTAAGTCAGGACATGGTAGGAGGTTCTTAACCGCTGGAGCAACCCACGCAAAGTGTTTATTTCTACAGTTAGGAAATAGTTATAATTGAACTCTTCCCAGAGATGCAATTAAGAAATTATCAAGCTCCTTGCCTGCTGGTAAAAGCTTTCTTTGTGATTTGCCTGGAGGGCCGTGGTTCATAATAGTCATAAAGGGAAAGAGATTTCTTCTGATGCATGCAAAGAAAAGTTGGATTTAGTCCTGGGCAGGACAGAAAAGCATGATTAAAAAGTGCTATGCCTCTGCTTTGGTCCATTACAGTTGTGGAATTGCTCCAGTCCCTGTACCTGCTCATCTGCTCACCAAGCCAGATGTTGCTAGCAGAGAAGACTTTGCTGGGGAAGAAATCCCTCACACTCCCTTTCTCTAAGTGATCACTGCTGTCCACTGCCAAAGGCAGGAAAATGCAATAGGGGGGAGCGTCAGGTACCACATACATTGGGATTTCTACTAACTAAAGGAAATTGCCACAAACCTGGATTGGATCTATGCAGTTATCCACCAAATTCACTTTATTTTCTTTCTTGAAACTATAGAAGCAGAAACACTGATGACTACAGAGATACTGTGCCCTTTTTACATGTCTTCAAATCCCAGCTTGCAGAAGCCAAAGAAAATTCTCACAGTTTTTTTTATTTTTTTCTTTCCAGACTGGATGACTGAATCTAATCTTGGGTTAATTTCATATTTGAAGGCTAGAGATCTATTAATGAGAATTATGGGCCTTTCAACATCTTGCTTGCAGCCCCCGGCTCCGATATAATATCCTTCAATACGCTCCTTAATTTTCCTGTATTCATCTGCTGCTACTTCGAAATCTAGTATCTCTTGTAGAAAAATTCTATGAGTCATCTTATGGTATGAATAATTCCAATGCATGTTTAATTTTGCGTTGTACAGAGATGACTGGAAATGAAAACTCTGGAGGGACGCTTTACAGACTGACATGTAAAGGGGACAGTAAGCTCAGTGGGAAAAATACAGCACAGTGTGTATTCCTCATCAATGTTATATGCATCACTGTATGACAGGGTTTGAAATTGTGTTCTCATTATCCATGAGGAATAAAGGTGATTTTACAGTCAGGGATTAATTTTCCTCTAACACAGAAGAGAAAGCTTGAAGTCAGTAGGCGACTTCAAAGGGCAGATGACCCTAAAAGAAGTAAATTAAGTGAATTGTAAAGGCCTACAAAGCTATTGGCTACAACAGGAGCAGATATACATTTTGCCATGAACTTCCACTTTTACATGCTTTAGGAGGGATAAGGATAACGTACAAGTCAAGAAATGCTGGCACTCTAGATTTTTCATCTGAGTGCCAATACCCTATGGCAGTGGAGGAAGATGAAATGGTCTTAATGCGGGTACCAGCAGAGTGAAGTCACCCCTGTTCTTGCTGGTGAAAATGCAGAACAATTTTGATGACGTTTCAGTGGAAACACTAAAGGTTTGTGGAGCTGCTGTGTGTGTATGAAGTTTAGCCTCCAGTTCTCAACCTGGATCATGGGTACTTCCACTAATCATCTTCAAAAGGGAGCGAAAAGTGAGGGAACAATGTATGTGAAGGACATTCAGTTACTAGGAATCCTAAAGAGCAAAGTAACTGAAAAGTTGTAGGGCGGTTGAAGGATAAAAGTCAGAGGCAGTAAATGCTACATTGAGCAGATTGACATAAACCACCCTTTTTGCTTACAAAGAGACGGTCTCTGAACCACTCTCTAGCACTCAGTAAGACAATGTTGGTGTCATAGGAGTGAGTTCTACAAAAATGTCAACTGAATGCTCAGTTGTGGATAAAAAACATTTAGGAAAAGCTATTATGGGGAAGTCATTCCTTGGGGATAGAAAACTACAGGATGATGTCACTTGAGAAAACACAGACTACCCAAATCTTCAAAGCTCTTTTGCTCTCTGAGCTTTATTCCTCAAAAAGGATATGGCAGAATTAGAAAAGTTTTTAAAGAATTGGAGGTGTAAAATTTTTTATCACAAGAAGTGTATATAAAGAATAAGACTGTTCAGCTGCATAAGAGGTTATGCAAGAGAGACACAACAAACATGTATAAACAGGTACGCCATGGCATAGAGAATAAGTATTCATTGTTTTTAATAATGGTGGAATTAGGGTCATCAAATGATGTTATTGGGCAGTAGGCTTAGGAAAAAACCTCAGGATTCTGCCTTTTCACAAATCCAGAGTTCAGTTATGGACCTCCTTGTCAACAGGCATTATGAATTCTAATCTCCCACCCCAGGAGGGATGGGGAACAGTTACAGACCTGGTCTGACTCAGCAAAGTCACTTTCATGCCCTTCCATGCTTGTAAAACAGCTTTGGAAAGGTCTCTGGCCAACTCCAAACCAGCAGAATCATCTGCTCAGTGACCCAAACCTCTGCTTTCTTTCAGCACGTTTAGCCCTTGCAAACTCAACAGCTTCCCAGGAAAGTTGGAGAGCTGAGGGAACCCAAGGCACTCCTTCAGTCACTGTTGGCATGAAGACCTCATGTCTCAGCAGACAAGTCGGTGGAGATTTTCATCTCTGTTGTAGAGGAGCCAAGTCCCAGACCCAGTTAAGCAGTCTGGCCAAAACCTTGTGAGGCAGGATGGTGCAGGAAGCAGTTTGGTCCCAGTTTCCCAAGTTTTGATCTCATGCCTTGCTGTCTGCAGCTCTGTGATACATCTGTGGTGCTCTGCAAGTAATTAATGCCAATTCTATACTAAACTGAAATGAGGAGTGACCGAACACTGAAGATTCAGCCAGGAAATGCCTATTCATTGACCTGCTAATCCACTTGCATATAAAACTTAGACCAGGCCATGAAACTAATTCTGCTTCAACCCCTCTTACTCTGTGTCATCACTGGTCACTGTCCTCTTGCTCTAAGTTAATATTCATCTCTGCTACCCAGGAGATTTCTGGTTGTTTACACATTGAAATAATCTTCCTTTTATCCCTTGTGTTGGCCTAATGTCTCATTCCCTCTTGGCTTCACTGCATTTCTGATTCAAACTTTCTCTATATGGGGCCATTCAAATATGAAACAGTTCTCACCAAGGCAGCTGCTGCCTTGTCAGCTTTCATTTCTACAGATGATGACTAACACTTACGATTTGGGTGGATTTTCGTACTCTACCCTGGCGTTTGGATCACTGGTGTGGGATTTGCAGTCTACAAAGTTCTCTACACGTGGGTCCCATTAGGACCTCATATGCGACTGATGCCATCTCTGGAAATGGCTCTCCTCCCAGCCACCCAGTTTAGTTCATGTCATTGGCTTCTGTTAACATGCCCTGGGTTTACCCTGAGCAAATGTCTGGGATTGGCATCACGGTCTCCAGCTCTTGTGTGGGAACAGGCTACTGTCTGTCCTCTGGGATCTCCCCCAGCCCCACCCTTTCTCCTTTCATATCCTACAGTCATCTCTGGAGCTGCCAAACGATCATATTTTTCTGTGGTCCAGGAATGTTAGTAATGGCTTCCCAGAAATACTTATCATGATGTGTGTGCAAGTTGCTCTTAGGAAAAAAAAAACCCTTCTCCTGCCACTGACTCTGCAGACCCTCACACATAGTGAAAGCTTCAAGGTAAGAGAAGACCCAAAATTTACATCCAAATAACTCAGGGCAAGAATACTTCTTAAAAATCTGAATATGAGAGATGAGAATGATATGGGGGTCACCCAGCCAAGCCCTTCACAAAGAACCTCTGACTGCTCTGACAGCTCTCTGAGGGCTCGTGGCACTCACGTACACCCTTCTGGAACCATCATCAACTGTATTACCAAGAAATGCAAGGTAGTAAATATTTGGTAAGAGTTCTCCCTTTCCCAAAGAGCTTCCCTTGTACACCAACCAACCAAGGGACATGTCGTCACCGCCACTTTACAGCTGAAGAGCTGAGCAGGTCTAATGTGGCATAAGGGCACCCAAATACTATGAAAATCAATAGGACCTGTGCAGCTGCGTACTTCTGAGGACTTCAGTCTCTACTTCCAAAACAATTTGGTGACTGTTGTAGAAGATGATTTTTTTTTCCCTTTGCCACATGATGAAATCCTCAGGTCCTCAGGGTGCAAGATATCTCCTTCCTAGAGAGAGTATATGCAGAGAAGAGATCTCCAAACGCAAGGGAGTGGAGACCTTCTTCCGCTAGCCGGGTTGGAAAAAGGGAATGTGTCATGAGCACACCTAGCCAAGACACAACCCTCCTGCTGCTTCAGCACCAGTCTTTGTATCCTTGCTGCTAGATTCAATTGCCCAATATTTCTGTTCAGACAGCATTTCCCATCCCATGATAGTAAGGAGCTTGCCAGCTTGTGTCCTAGGGAAGAGCAATAGGAGCTTTAGACTCATGGGGGATTGAAGTCAAGTCTCTTCTTCATATCCAGAGGAGCAGGAATGAGATCCTGGGTTACCTGCATGAAGAAGGATCTATGCAAATATGTACATTGTCACATGGCTCTCTCTTGTGCAGGATGTATTGAGAAAATCTCTGTGGGATCAGGTAGCAGAAGGGACCAACCTAAGACTCCTCCTTAGGGCCTTGGCATAAAGTCTAATCAAATCATTGACTGTGAAAGATATTAACAAGTTGGTGCCAGCTAGCAGATATATAGCACCCTCAGGTCTAGACAGTGGTTGAGCAGCAGTTCTGTCTGCTGTGTCCACAACAGTGACAGACAATTACTAATGTATTTAGTCCAGATCTGGCAAAGCATCTTAGCCAAGATCACAGACTAGTCTGTGGCAGAGCTGGGAACAAAATCTGACCCTTGGAGGTTCAGTCTAGTGCTTTAACCACATTAATATATTTCTTGTGTTATCTGCTCCCCCTTTTCATGAACTCTACTGTATTTTTCATACCTAGTGTGTTCCTGATCATAAGGAAAAAATAGCCCCTTTCAAATGCATATTGAAATGAACAAAAAGCAGATTCATAGTCCTTAAACCCCTTCCTGTTCTAAGTCTCTGTGAAATATGTTCTTTGGGTGTTCATTAATTACAAAGATTGTGAGATGGGAATTTTAAGTACAGTAATAAATCTATTCAGTTAAACCATGGTACTGGGGATTTCATCCAAGCAGGACTTTATGCCATTAGATTACAGCAAAAGTTTTCTCCGACATGAGGAACAAGTCAATACTTCAGGGGCTCCAGCGATAAGGCTGTGAAGATGCCGATCCCTCGCACAATGTGTTTCCACTTCAGAAGGAGAGGTAAGTGGTCCAGAAACACTGCAACCTGGGCACCAAAGGGCTGAGGGGTGGCTGGGGAGTTGTTGCTGGCTAGGGACCAGCAAATGCCCTCAGTTAAGCAGGGTTGGCCATGGGAAGTTGGTGGGTGGAAAGAAGCTCAAGCAAAACAAGGAGCAACACAGAGAACTGAAGAAACTGAAAGTTATGGCCAGCAAAATGAACATCTCTGTTTTGGTGGGTGTTCAACACTGGAGTCTGGACTTTGCGTGCTATCCACTATCCCAAGCCTTTAGGTATTGCATCCTTACAAAGAGCCACAGACATTGTTGCTTGCTGTTTAACCTAAACACCTTCTGTCAGTCCTACAGATATTAATACAATTTTTTGTCACTACCTTGGTGGCTGTCATGTTCACTGTTGCATTTGCTGCACCTCCATGAGGAAACATTGTGGTAACTTTTTCCGTGACTTCCTACCAGGCCCTCTTCAAATCCTTCCTTCCCCCAGGAAGGAAACCAACTACAGACCAAGATCAGCAACCAGCAAGGACAGCTGATATTCTTCATATCTCCAAAGCCTTCATGTCTCTGCAGAAACAGAGACTCTGAAGCACAAAGTGTGCACGCTGCTGCTTCGTGCCCTTGCAAGCTCCAGTCTTGGGGACTCCCAGACTGCACTCCTACTTGTCCAAACCTGTTTGCTGTGTGAACTCAGAGCACCTTTTGCCTCCTCCAGGGAGCAAATCTCCTCACAAACTCTGTTTCAGATACTCTCCCTTGCTCTTCAACTCCTGGCATTTTCCATCTGTGCTATTTCAGCCCCTTTTCT
Source organism: Aramus guarauna (assembly GCA_013400195.1). NCBI lineage: Eukaryota > Metazoa > Chordata > Aves > Gruiformes > Aramidae > Aramus > Aramus guarauna. The sequence continues at coordinate 23,248 of VXBL01009128.1, read as the reverse complement.
CTGCATCTTTCCAGCCGGGTGGGGCTAAGCTATAAAAGGGATCTGACTATCTTCCGTCGTCTCTTGGCGCACAGCCGTAGGCTATACACAGCTCAGCTAAATCATTCCATGCATTCCTTTCTCTCCCGGGGAAGAACGTAGTTCATTGCAAAAGGTTTCTTCGCCATGCCCTCCTGAGACAGAAAATTCTCCACTTTGCAGCTGCCTTGACACATTGGTCTTGGGATGAACTTATCTCAAGCATCATGTATGCAGAAAGATTCCATGGCAGCATCAAATAATAAACAGATCTCAAAAAAGTGTGCAATGTGCAAGCAGCCAAGAAAATGCTCTGTGCTCCTAGAGCGACATTTCTACCCCCATCCTCCTCCTGCTGCCACTATCCAGTTAGAAATACACGGTTTGAACCGACTGCTCAAATACAGAATTTTATTAAACCTGCTGCAGTTACTGTTGGGTGGACCATGATCCAGCTCCCTTTTCCACCACTGATCCTGATGAACCCATGGTTGCTGATATTATGTATTTTCACACACATTCCCATTGCATTAAAGCCATGTTCTGTTCTGGGGTAAGGACTAGCCACATTTTTAGCTTTCAGCTACAGAATCTTGAGAAGCAAGAAGCAAACTCAAACATGATCATGTCAACAGGTTGTCTTTGAAAGTGGGTGTCAGGATCAAGAAGGGCATTTGCCTGACCTCCAAAGCCCTTGGTAGGCATCAAAAGCCACAACTACTTTCCTACAGGCATTTGCCCCAAGGAGAGAGCCCTGGCTGCAGGGCTGGAGGCACAGGGCACCTTATTTCTGTATTTTCAATGCATAGGTCTTGGCGCTGTACATATGTATTTTGTGCTTGTATCTTCTCAGACAAATTGTTTGAATTCACCAGCTCTGTGTTGCAGCCCCAGCATGGTGGTTTATACTGTGGTGGCAAGGACACATGTCCATCGTCGGGTGCACATGGGGTGTCCTGGAGGTGACTGTGGGTGCAAGGTTTCTTCTGGAGGACCATGTGTGGAGGGTGCACAGCTATAGATTTGGGTCACACCTAAGGATAAATAAGCATTTCTTTAGTCTAGATGATCAGGGAGGTAGGACTGGGAATGATTCAGGGAGATAAATTATACAGTTATATTGACAATCTTCTGTCTCCTGCAGTCAGAGAGAAAGGTATAGGACAAGGTAGGCTAGAGTTTTGAAAGTGTATTGACACCTAGTTGTATCTCCCAGAAGCCTTCCATGCCAAAACCCCATCTGAGTCCCTTATTATTGCCCATTTTCAACCCCAGGCTGGACATCCAACATCCAAGACTGCTAAAATTTCCAGGATCCAGCAGCTCACAGCCTGGTTCTTTTGTCCATCTCGGCAAAAGAACCAAGAATATCCCAAACCTGCCTTAGCATTTGGACTGAGGAACAACATCTTTCAGCATCTGGTGTCACTGTGGACATGAGACCATTCTGAGAGTTGCACATCTCCTTCCTAGAAGATTACCGTGTATGCTTATTCATTTGCACAGCATATTTTTCTTGTGTTCAGAGCAGTAACCAAATGTGTTGCAGAGCAAACTCACACAATCTCTGTGGTCTACAGAGATGGTTTCTTGGGAACTTGGAAAGACCAGTACAATATCATGCCTTTATGATCCTCTGTATTTCAAATTTCAGACCACTGGATAAATATTTGGCTTACGCTGTGGGCAGCTTCTGGAATGTGGCTGTGAACTGGGCAAAGATATGAATACTTGGTCAGGGTGAGAGGGCACAACCTCGCTCCAAAGGGCCTTATAACTGGAGAAATAACTTCTTGGAAGAGCTTTGCCATGGTGCATTGGATGTGCTGGATGGTCCCCAGAGGATGCCCAAGAGGAAATGGCTTTTCTCTAGCACAGTTAGAAATGTGTCTGCATAATCTGGGCTGTGGGTGATGCCCTCGTTAGGAAAAGAGCACTGGGATTTTCAGTGAGAAGCTCAAGCCAGAAGGAAATATTTCATATGGTTTCTGATCATCTTCTCCAGGGCTTGTAGAGCACACCCTGTCTGAAGAGTCCATTTTTAGCAAGCAAAGAGCTCAACTTCCATTTGAAGTACAGGGGATTTGACATGTGCCTCTCTGCTTTGCTAAGTCTGAAACACTGAGCATGTATTCAGTGTTTTGGCGACTTCAGTGAGAAAAACCTTCTGGGGTTCTGCTCAAGTAGTGACTAATTAATTACAGACATACCAATCCAGATACTTATTCCTGTAGTTTTGAGCCAAATGTCACTGTCATATTTCTTGCTGCTGGCTCTACCTCCATTTCTTTTACTAATGAACCAATTGAGGTCTATGAAATACTCAGAAGATAAATTAAGAATTCAAAGTTTATTGTCTGAAGACAGCACCACCACAGATTGATCTCACTGATACATGAAAAATTGAATATTTAATATCATGCAACAAACTTGCTTGCTGATGCAAAACAAGTCAGAAAAACAGGTGAGCTATCAGGACGCTCACTAAGCACTTGGTTTTGCAGCCCTCGCTCCAGCGACAGTGTCTGTGTTTGAGGAAACTGGAGCACCAGGTAGTGCAGCATCTGCATTTATCAGCAGTATTTCTCTTGTCACATCATTTATCACCATCTCATGGTTTAACATTCTTACTTTCATAGAAGCAGACATTTAAAATGAATTAAATGAATTCATCACTTATAGAAAAACGCACAGGAATCTGACCACCTAACCAGGCACTGGGTATCATGCTTTAGCACAGAAGTGGTTGCCAAATGGGTGATCTGTTATTTATAGGTCATGGAGTGAAGTGGGAGCAAAAGAGGAGTTGGCAACTTCTGCCTAAGGGCAAAACTTTTTCCTTTGCAACAATTCTGTTAAAGGGATTGGTATGAGCATTAGAGGAAGCCTGTTATTGGAGTAAAATGATATACTGTAGCCCTGGCTCAAGGCTCAGGGCTATTTTAGCCACAGATTAGAAATCTCCTCATCCAAGCAATATCCAGTATACACGTTGGAGTACGGCAGATGAGATGTTTCCAGCTGGTTGCATGCTTTGTAAAGCAGGTCACAGCTCAGACTTTGCTTCACACTTTCTCTTCTTGATTATGGCTTGTGCCACTGCTGATCTAAGTCATCAAATAGGTGCGTTATCCAGATGATAGGCTGTGAGAATGAACCAAGAAATATTTGTCCCTTTTGTGAACCCAGATTAGAAAAACCTATTGGGAATGGCTGAGCAAGCATTAGCATGGGGCACACAAGTTGTTAATTCCCACGTATTAGGATGCCATTTAGTTTAGTTAAGGGGCTGAGGCCCGTGTAAGAAGCTGCTTGTTGTGTGGTCTGACACTGCTTGGTAGACTCACAAGGAAGGAGATGCCTACAACCTGGTCTCCAGCCTCCTGAGGCAGCATCTTCACAGGAGCAGGAGGAACAAGAAAATGCATAAACATGGAACCCGCGTTTTGCATCAGAAAATCTCCAAAAATCTGGGAGGGGGGGGGAAATCCTTATAATCCACCCTTTACAGATGAGCAGGCCATGAACAAATACACAAGAGAGGTCCTGAGGGCACCTAGCAGCACAGAATACGATACCCAACGCAGGATGATGAGTACAACCCACCCAGCTCCTTGCTATGAGGTTCTGCAAACATATGAGTGAAATCATCCATCTCCCCACCAGCCCAGGACTGTGGCCAAAAGGCATAAAAGGCTTATATTCCATTAAAGGAAAAAGAGATTTTTAAGGATATAAAAAAAATGAGGTCAGGATGACCTGAAAGCCTGGAAGATATCAGCATCTTTCCATAGTGCCTTCTTCAGCTTCAAACTTTCTCTGAGTTTTTCCATCTAGGCTATAGGTAATTTTGCAGATTCTTTCTGTTACACATGCTTATGCTATGGCCCTCCTAACCATCCTCACAGGAAGAATGTTCTCAACATCTTGCTGCTTCAGTTATTGCAACTTCCTTCTTGTAAAAGTTTTGCTCTGCACTTCAGTTCCCACACTGTATAGAGAAGAATAATCTTTTTTGCCCATTATTTTTAACCACTTACAGCAGTTATGCCTGTTTAGTCCATGTTTGTAGAACATCTCACACAGCAGAGCCCTGATCATAGATGAAGTCTTCAGATACTACCAGGACCTAAACAAAAATGACATTTTTGGGGAAAATAAATTCTAGATTATCAGTGAGGAATTCCCAATGATGTGAGCTATCTGGGTGCAGAAATGTCTTCAGACTTCTACCATATTTTCAGGTTCTGGTAGATAAAGTACAGTAAACAGTGGAGGCCTGTTCCTGCTGTCACATGGGGATGGAGCAGAGGACATCAGACTCCTGAAATCCAGATCCCCTGAGCAATATAAAAAGGTATTGCCAATAGCAGTCTGGCCATGATGCAGATGTATAAGTGTGTTTCATACCCTCTCCAACTACTCAACAGGAACGGTTAGTAATTCTGAGCCCGGGGATATTTTGGGAGCATGTGTCTTTGTACTTTTTTTTACTTACATAATTTTTTTTTCCACTCATAATCTGATCATCTTCATGTTCTGGGAAAAAAAAAAAAAAAAAAAAAGTCCTGGTGCAAACAATTATTGCCCCACACAGTCAAGATTGTTTTCATTTACTCCATCACAGCACAGACAAGTCAGAAAAGAAGTCTTAGTCATGAATCTAACACCGCATGAAGGGAAATTCCTGGGGAGTGAATGAACGCAACAGTATCTCGATGTCTTTTTTTTTTTTTCTGAGCACTCCACAAGTAAACGTCTGCTAAACCTTTTTTAATGATTTGTCATCGTTCCAGTCTGAACTCAGCACTTCACATGCAGCAGTTCTCTGCACGGAGTTAGTCTCTATTGACTTGACTTTTCCAGCATCATGACGAGGTGTATTTTTGCTGGGAACAGGAAAAGGACAGGATTTCCCCACCGCCACCACCCCACCCTGGGTCAGTATTGGTAGGACACAGTTCAAAACCTCCCGATGTAGTGATTGCCTTGCAGCTAGACGGGTTCCTGATTCAGGAGGGGGTTGGATTTACCCGTGATCAACCTGCACGTATATCTGCTAGCCTGACAGAGAAATTCGGCCAATATAAATAGTGTTATCGAGCCTCGACATGCCTTACTCCATAGAAATAAAGGCTTTAAATGGTTTAACTGATCCCAGGAAATTGTTCTGAGAAACGCAGCAGGAAACAAGTTATCATTAGTGAACTGCTGATACTCCGGTGCCCAATCTTTGGTCTTCATTTCTGTATCTGTAGCTCAACAAGTGCAAAGACAGCAAAACACCCATACCCAGATCCTCTGGGGAGACCTGAGGGCATGTTTATTGAAGGAAACATGAAAAATGGAACTTCCTAAATATCTCTCCATCTCTGTTTGAAATTATTAAGGTGGAAATCAGGGTACAAATACCACTGGAACCTCTTAGATGTATGCTCCTATGTTTTCATATTTCATCAGAGTGTGACCAGCAGGTCGAGGGAGGGGATTCTGCCCCTCTACTCC
>VXBL01009127.1:225419-262158 GCA_013400195.1 Aramus guarauna | reverse complement strand
TAAAGACTTCTATCCATTAGTAATAAACACAGCAAATTAATACTGCAAAGACCTGAAGCTGAGCCAGTAAGTGGAAATAAGCTTCGCCTCCCCACTCATAAAATCATTGGGATTTTTTCCTCTCACACCCAAGTCCTGCTTTGGGGGAAGCCCAGGAGGGTCTCTGTACCCTGCCGTAGCTGTGACTGTTCTTGCAGTTCATGGACGAGATCCCCAAACCCTTGACACGGGTCCAAGTTCTTGCTCTGGAACCCCTGATTGAGCTGGGCCACGTCATCTGTCTGACTCTTGGCTAATGGGACTAAGACAGAGCACTGCGTAAGCAGATGTCCTGAACAATCTATTAATTACATTTATTACCTTCATAGCTATCTTCTAGACTTTTTCATTATGCTATCTGGAGGCTGCACAGCTAGCTGGCCTGCACATCTCTCCTTCTGTACCCAGACGTGCTGCTGCCACGCTGAATACACTCTTAATGGAGTGTCTGTGTTAACAATGTCTTTGCATCATCCTGATGTTGTTAAAACTTACCTAAAATGCATGTGTATTGAGCTCTGAGTTGTGTTTACACCAGTTGACGTATTGACATTCAGGTTTTGTGTGTTCTGTGCCAAGGTTGCAAGGATTCAGCATCTTTGTTTTGCTGACAAATGACATCTCCAGGGCCTGGGGCAGCAGTGGTGCTGCAGTCTGTGTTGGATTTGCTGTTAGGATCTGCTCATTGCTTTTTGGGTTTATGTTGAAATGGTGCCTCCATTTCCACACTATCTGTGAATTTACCAGTTCTGTGTGCTTTGAAACAGCTCTGGTTGCTGAAATGCAGCATTTGAGGCTGCACATAAAATTGAGTAAGCTGTATTGTTTACCGAGGCTGCTGGGGACTTCAGAGCAATTTTTGAACTTTTATGGCCTGGCACTTGGTCAGACTAAAGTCCGTTTGCTTAGGTAAAGCTGAGGAGCCTGTCCATTCCCTTCAAGTGCCATAGAAAGTTACTAAGTCCTGCTCGAAATCTGGGGTTTGTTACTTGAAAATGTTCACGAAAAGTGCTTGTCCCTCCCCTCTTCAGATGGGGCCAGAAGCGTGGTGTTAAAAAGCAAAACAAAAAAACCAAAACCCCAACACCTTTGGCAACCTAAGTATGCTTACCTTTTGGTTTGTTTTTTTTTTAGTCAAAATAGTTCCTTCCAGGAGTGAACTGGGAAGGAAAGCAAATCAGATTATTGCCATGATAACAGTTGGATATGCCAAGATGCCTCAAGGTTTCAAGCTGTGAGTAAATACCTTTGTTTTAGGAGCGGAAGACCACAGTCTGATGCAGGAGCTTATGGTTTGTAAAAGTATAAAAGTTGTGTTTCAAATAGTAAGTGGAATTGGTGCATGTATTTCCTTGTATAGGGCAACAGCTCAATAAACTGTAAGCCAACTTGTTTGATTTTTAAACTGAGACCCATTGTAACCTGAGGGTTACGGCAGATGTGTGCTAGTCCTTGGGAGAGGAAGGGGAGTGATTCCCTGATACCGAATTGACTGCACTTCAGAAGGCTCATTTACAATCCACATTGAGATGTGTGAATCTGCAGCATCCCCGTGTCTGTTGTGCCCTCTGGAGATGTGTGTCATCGCCATTCGGTGGTCCTGATGCTTCTGATTATCATTAAAGCCTATCTGGCGTTAGAAGAGAGACTTGAAAAAACCATGTGCTGTGAGTTCTAGCAACTAAACCTTCCTTGTGCTTCCTTTGCTTACTGCTGCAGCTACCACACATTTACTGAGTTGGTACTTGAACAGTAGCTGTATCTTCTAATGGGTGTGCAAAGCAGTTTGTTAACTCCAGATCTTGAGTAGGAGGGGACTCTGTGTGGGGTGTACAGGAAAGCTTGTGTTTATCCATGCCAGAGATTACTAAGCTCTTATAGTATGAACCTTATCTTTAGAATGTGTTTCCTGAATCCATCTTTCTGTCTTTCAGTGACAGCTTTAGCCTCTGTGTGGCATTTACTACAGCTGCTTGTGGAGAATGTAATACTGAGATAAAGAATAGTTCTGTTAATCTGACAGCTCTGCTGACCACTAGAAAAAGTTCTGTGGGCTGCACATCACGATTCATGAAAGTGGGTCTAATTTTTGAATACCAGGTGTTTTATCACCAAACTGTGAGCGAATGTATAGCACTCATAGTAAAATTTGGCTTTATTAGATTAGTAACAGGTATCTGCAGGGCTAGTTCACTGCAAGATCTACGTCTGTGGTTACAACATGTTCAGTCCAGTCCCATTACATACCCGTGGATGACAATAATGCATAAGATGACTTGAGACATGATCCTCAGGCTGAAGGACTGAGCAGACTAATATTGTTGCTTTACCAAATTGCCAGTCAAACATATATTATAGCAGGGAGCTTGCTCAAAATATGAATGCTTATAAAAAGTTTGTTAATGTGTTATTCTAAGTGTGTGAACAGAGGAGACTGAGGAACAAGGCAAAGACTAACTGGGAAGTAAAAGGAATGAAGGTAGGTCAGATCCTTCAGCTACTGAAAGGGTCTGCTAGGCGCTGAGCGAGCCCAGAACAGCTGCCCCCATGCATTTCTGCTCCTTCTTCAGAGGTTAGTGAAGGAGGGGCTGACCAGGAGGTGCCGTAAGGATTCCATAGGAGTTTATGTCTCCTGCTGAGCATGAACCAGGTGCTCTAAGCTAGAGGAATCTAAGTTAAGATTCCTGTTGTAAGTAGAAAGGGAAACTCTGAAACAGCCATTCTGGTCCCTTTCCTGGTAGGGCACCTTGGCAAGGCTTCAAAGTTAAACGTGAATCCTCAGAGTTTTCAGCTCTGTGTGGATATCAGGCACTTACATGTATTTTGAGAATCTGGGACAGGGTTTCTGGACTTGTTGCCATCAGCTCTTTAGTATCTGCATCAAAAACATTGCTTTATAAAACAGGGGTGTGGTTTTTGACAGTTCAGAGGATTTAGATAGATAATTTTTTTCCATAGGTCACTGAAACAACACATTACCTATTTTATGATCTCAGACACGTAATTCAGTCCTGTTTCTTCCTTGCTGGACTTAGGGCAGTGCTGTAACAGTTTGCAAGGCTCTGGGTTAACTTTTTGGTAGTAACGTAGATGTTTGCATGGAGAGCAGTTTGCTGTGCAAATAGGATGCGTGGTAGTTTTTGCATCCAAAGAGCTGGTTTCTTCAAAGCTCCTCTTGAATTGCTTGAATGCAGATGGAAGGCAGCTCTCCCAAAAGCAGGAGGAGAAGGTGGTTGTGGGAGAAGATGTTTCAGCAGAAGTTCTGTCTCAGCGTGTTACCCCTGTCCAACATTAGTGTTGCTTGTTGAGAGAGCAGAGTGATAGATGCTGCTGCTTGTGTTCCTTTTCCTGCCCCTGCAGCCTGGTGGCACTGCTCGGGTCCCTTCAGTGTTCCTTGCTTCTGCCTCTCTAAAACAGGTGTAATTGAGCATTGACCTCTTTGTGTCAGACCCTCTAAGATTTAATGATAAGTAAACTATACAATGATTGGGTGTGGGGTTTCTGAGGGAAGGGTTTAATGAAGTGGTAATATTGCAAAATAGGTGTTGAATTCTCAACTAAGAAGCCTAATCATTGATCATGATGGGCAACTGACCAAACAAGCTTTAAAAGCAGGGCTTTGTTCTTTCTGTGATGCTTATCACCCTACCCCTATGTCTGTCTGATTTTTTTTGCTCAAGAACTGGAAACAGAAATACTCTTTGACAGCTTAAATAACCAAATTTACAATGTGGCTTCCTGTTCTGACTGGTTCTTCAGGATTCAAGTACAGTTTTACGTGCTTTCCCTGTTCCTGCCTCCCCCCTCTTTTTTTTTTCTTTTTTTCTTTTTTTTTCTTTTTTTTTTTTCTTTTTTAACTAGATATGGGCTCCTTTATAATTACTTTCTTAAATTTCCCTTACTGTGTGTAATAAAGCTGGTGTATGTAAGCGCTGCCTTGGTGGGTGGTATGCCTCTTACTCACTGGGAAAACTTTTGTTTCTTTACTGTACTCTATCTCATTCTGCCCTGCATGCATTGGCTTGTTTCTGATCACTGCTACTGAAATGGTTTCATGTTTTCCTGATAAATTGGGCTACATAACGCAGTTGGCTTTGTCTCTCATGCTAAAAGTGGCCAGAAGACTTTTGACAGATGAACTTCTTCCTCCAAGGTGGGGAGGCAGCAGTAGGAGACAAGCTCAGGAGGTGCTGCTCTCAACGAATTGTTCTCTACCTGTTTACAGGTTTGCTGCGCTAATTTAAAGCTCTCCCCAGATAAGTCATCTGTTTGGATTCTTAATCCACTCAGACTCATCTGTAGACTCTGTTCATTGCTGAAAGCCACGTCCTCACAGCAATAGGATGAATTAACGGACCTCCCACCAGTAGAGCAGGGACATCAGATCCTTTGGCCCTCTTAAACTGCTGCAGCGTGGCACCATATTCTTCAAAGGTACCTCTTAGGACCCTTTTTCCCCATCAGACCTGGTGCTGAGACAGCTGTCTTTGTAGGGAAAGATTTGAGTGTAGCTGCCGGTGAGGAAAACAAAGGACTCAGCCCCACCTCTGCACACGGAAATGAACTTTCTACCTCTGCTCTCTGCAGCGGTGCCTGTGCAAGACTCCAGTGCTCGGCTGTGGGCAGCAACGTGTTGTTTTCAAAATTCTGTAACTTTGCATAAATGACACCGGAAACAGCTGCCCAGCAGTAAAGAACAAACTTTCCATATACGCAGTAAAGGTGGCTGCGCAGGCACTGCCGTAGCTCATCGCTCTGAGGGGAGAGGATGTGATGGTGGTGAAGGGGAGGAGGTTTGTTTGCCTTATGCAGCAGCTTCACAAGTGTTTTCATAATGCCCTGAAAACATGGGTCCAGGTCCTGCATTGCCTTATCTGATACACTGATGCTAATAGGTTGAGGCCAAAATTCCTATGCCTGACAACATCCCACTCTTCTCTCTGCCTTGAACATGACTAACATTACGGCTATAGTACCTTCCACAGGTTTACCCTGCTGTGTTGGAAGAAGACGAGCATTCCTTGCTTTTGCAAAGAATACCTAGACTTCAGTCCAAATTGACTTAAAATAATACCCAGCCCTTCATACCCACTAGAATGAGTTTTTAGAGAGACTATGGTAATACATCATCTTCATGAGGGCTCTTCAAAAGCAGAGAACTGAGAGGACCAGAGAAAGCCTTGCTGGCAGACATATTCTGAAAAGAAAAGAGGTCACCAGGCCCTAGTGTAGGCTAAGGACTGAACATGCGTAGTAAGACAATTCACGCTCCAGATTTAATCATCTTAGCATGTGAGCAGACACTCAGCAAACTCCTGTGGGATAGGAGTGGGTGGAATATGGTGACACCCACACCTTTGTGTGGTCTGACAAGAAGCAGCAATTCAGCCTTAAGCTGTTGATCTTGGATAGAAACATTAGTTTGATTAATGCCCTCTTTGCATGTGGACTGTGTGCACTGACAGGACTCCGTGTCCAGCTGTAAGCATGCTTTCTGCAACTGTCATCTGCGCATGCTAATGCAAAACCTGACTAGAGCACTTCGTGCATTTTTACTGGTGACCTATGTACCGAGGCCTCAGCTATGCAACAAGAATCCCATTCTGCAAGCTGGACACAGAATTACTCTATTACATCACTGCAAGATCAAAACATGTTAAAATGCACATAAAGGAGAGTAAGGCAGCTGAAGTTACTGGTGCAAGCTACTGTGATTGTGTAGCTTTGAGATACAGACACGGGGGGAGATGATGATTGTATGAATAAATCATATATTTTCATCCTTGTTGTCTGCCAGACAGAACAATACAAGTTAATATAATAGATTTGTGCGCGTGTGTTCTCCCTCCACCCCCTTAAACCTCTTTCCAGAGGCAGCCCTGGTGAGCATTCCTTCTGTTCCCTCCTGAAGTGCATGGCCAGACATCCTTAGCACTCTTCATTGTAGGGTTTTTTTTTCCCATGATGTGTCCATAACTGGTTCTATCTGCCAGAGTATCTGGCTTAGTTAGCTTTGCAAAGGTTCTGGGATTGGGTTGTTTTTTGGTTTTTTTTACAGTGCATCTTACATACATCATACCGCTGTAGTTTATTAGTCTGTGTGGTGTTCAAAGGTTAAATGAAATCCTGCAGCCCAACAAGGGTCACGTTGGACTGAGTGCAGATGCGGTGTTGTTTACCACTTGCCTCTGCAGCAGGCGGTGTGGCCCTGCTAATCCTGTGACCTCCTGGGGAGCACAAAATGCCGACCGAAAACTCGGACAGGCAGTGCCCTTTTCGCCCGCAGCATGGTGTAATTTCGTGCACTGGGCTGGGAAGCGCCTGAGACCCCAGACAGACGTATTTACATCTTGTCACGCAGTGATTAATGGCTGTGCTCACATGCTCTATTGCAGCATGGTAGTGATTTAAACTGCTACCTGTCATCACTGTAATTTTGTGCACTTTAAATTCTTTATGTATTTGTCCCAGCAGAGTGCACCTGCTTCCAGCAAGGAGCAGTTTCTTGGCTGTCTTGTGACCTGCCGCCTTCAACTCCATCTTGTGCATCCCCTCAAAGCCTCTTCTTTCTGCCTGCTCCTTGCTCCTGCATGCTGAGAGATCATGTTATTGGGTCAATACTTCTGCTCACATCTAAATGTAGGATGTCTTAAGTCTGCTTTTAAAAAGCAGAATATGAAAATAACACGTGCTATACAAATGGACAGAACCAAAATGCTGATCTCCCTAACATGTAGCCTGAAGACAGTGTCAGTCTCAGGCTGGTATTTCAATCCTTACAGCAATAAAACCAGGCTCAAATACCTTTTATTAGTGCAGATTTCCATATATGAACTTAGTGGAGGATTTCCTACTCCTGTTTTCTTAAGGTTCAAAAAGAAAAAAAAAGCTGGGATGTTTCTATCTTCATTTGGTCTCTTAGCATATGGAGATGCAGTGCATGATTTAATTAATCCAGGACTAATTAATTTACAAATCTATTATCCATATGTTATGAGTAGCTGCTTTAAGAGTATTGCTTGTAGTTAATCACTGCACTTGTTTTTGGCAGTTTTTAAGGGCTTGCCTTTGTAATGTTCATTGCATGTAAGAAAATCTGACATCTGTCTGGACATTATCTAAGTGCATTTAGTTTTCTACAATGCTTGAGTAAAGCCCTGAAGTTATTAATTAAAATAGAACAGAAGTTCTGGGGTGGGGTTTTTTTTCAGTCTATGAATGTGTGGTATGTGTTACTACGGAATATGAGGTTCTTGCCAGTTTCTTGACCTCTGGAAGGATTGAGTTACCCTCTATTTCTCTAATGTGCTGATTTTTTCCATTGCTTCTTGCAACAGACTTTATTTCTGCCTAACAAAATGATTTTTTTTGGCACTGCAGCAAGCTGGCACTGCATTTTCTTTACAGCTGCGAGGAGCCATAACCAGAGATGTGCTCTTGGCTATATAAGATGACATTGCTTAAATTAATGCAACCAAACCATATTCTAGCAAACTTGCAGAATCACAAATTCTGCTGCTTTGTCCTTTTCTCTGCGAATCCCTGAAGTGGGGATGGTTGAGACCTTTCAGGTAAGTTGCCACCACAGAGTGTTATTTTTTTAAATTCCTCTCTGCTTCTCTGAAAGTTTTAGCTAATAGTTGGAAATAAACCCTAGACGAAGCTTTCTTTTGGCTTCTAGCTCTGCTGTCTGATCAGAGGGGCAGTATTATTTTTTTTTTTTTATCGAGTAGGTGTCATTAATAAGTATACACGTTTAAACTTGCATCTTCCACTGCCAGCTCACTTGTACCCTGTTACCAGGTCTGAGCATGTGCTACCTGCACCAGACAACTTCAGAACAGTATCCTATTTGTGTCCCTCTCTGCTAGGATATCCTGCATTCCTATGGGAAACACAAAACTGAGCTAGCTTCCAAGGTTTGTCAGTTGTTTTCCCACACTCCTGGTTAAACTGCTCGGAGAATGCAGATCTGGAAGAATTGCTGCTCTGGGGCCATCCTGTGAGCAGGACGGGATGAAGCAAGCTGCCCCTCCAAATCTCCCCAGTGGCAAACTGCATAAAGTTTCCCTTGCGCTGTAACATCTGAATTCCCAGCAGCCGGAGAACAAGATTTTTGTTCTAACGAACTTCCTTTCTTCCTTTTCTCCTGAGGGGCGATGGAACTAAAGATTAAACAGCATTGAAAGGCAGCTGCTTCTCCTCTCCTTTGGCAGAAAATGAGTTGTCGAGTCTCTGCAATATGAAAGTTATTGCCAAGAACTACTTCCCCTGTCTCCTGCAGGAGAGAAATTAAGGTCGCTTCCTAAGTACCCGAGTTGTCGCTGCCTGTCTTTTGCAAAAAAAATCTTTTGATGTGCTGCTTCAAACCCAGTTTCAAAGTTTGCAGCCTTTCCCAGCTCTTCTGGCCTAGATCTAGGAGGTGGGGAAAGGGGGGAGGGAAGGAGGAAACAGCGCACCCGCCCGTATCACTGCTCGCACACCCCCGTCCTCCTCTCTCGCCCTCCCGGGGGAACCAGCGGTCAATTCCTGACCCTTGAGCAAAGGGAAGCGCCCGCCGTCGGCCCCGCCGCTGCCCGCTCCGCACCGCCACGTGCGTGACGAGGGCGGTGCCGGCGCCGGTCCCGCCCCGCTGCCGGGGCCGCTCCTGCGCACTGGGCGGGTCGGTGGGAGGGAGGGGGGGTGGTGGCCGGAGCGCGGCGGCCGCGGGGCAGAGCGGCGGCGGCTCCCCATGCCGCGGGGCAGGGCGGCCGCCTCGGCGGGGAGCCGCGATGATCCCCTACTTCTCCGACAACGCCGTGATCTCCCAGGGCGCCATCGCCCAGCTGTGAGTACCCGCGAGAGACCGGCACCGACCGGCAAAATCTTCCCTCTTACCTGCACCCCGGGTGCCGCTCAGCCCGCCTTGGCTCTGAACGGGTCCCCCTTTCCCGGTGTGCCGGGCGCCCGCCCGGGCTGCGCTTTCCCCGCTCTCGGTAGTTGGTTTCGCCGCAGGTTTCCTTCGGGCAAACTTTCCCCTGGCCGCGGAGCCGGCACCGCACCGGGAAGCGGCTGGCGGGAGCGGGGGCTGCGGGCGGCACCGGCACCGCAGGGCTGTCCGCTTCTCCCTTACCGCTGATTTGCCTCTTCTTCCCTTTGAAAACTCTGGGTCCCGACCGAGCGGTTCGGTAAGAGTTACGCAGCAGCTGCCCAGGGGAGCTCTGCTTTACGCGTCCTCTCGCCGGAGCTGCCGGTTGCCCCGTCCCGTGTGCGGGGCGGTTGCGGGGCCCGGGGCCGGGCTGCAGCACGCTCCCCCCGCCGCCCCGGCGTTGATAGTGCGGGGCAAGCTTCCTCTGACCGTGTACCCTGGCCCTCTCTTAGACTTAAAAGTCGAGAGTAGCCGCTTTACTTGATTTCTTGGTTTAGTTTCTCACAAGGTGGCAGAGAGGGGCTGCGGATTTGGGGTCGGGTTGTTGGTTTTTTCTCATGTCGGTGCAATAGGAGCAGGACCGAGAGCTTACACTCAGGACCTGCAGGTCATGAGGGAGAGACGTGAGCTGATGCCAGTTTTTAATTACTGTCAGTCTTGGGCAGCTAGAAAGTGCAGTGTCTCTGTGCCCTGTACTAAGCCGCTTGAAAAAAATCAGTCTCTCCAGCTGCACTCCCCCCTTTGAAATGCAGATACAAATAATCATTTAATTTGTAGACAATTAACAGTGACTGCCCGAGTAGTGAGGTTTGGCTGGAAGGATTAGGGAGGGAAATGGCTGCTACGGAGTGGTAGATAAGGCTTTTAGAGATAGTCACTGTGGTCTTGTCACGCTTGATATTTCTTTAAAGAAGCCAACGGCATTTTTATCTCTTGGAAACATCATGAAAGGCTTAAAAATAGGATAAAATGCTGGGTCCCACCTGGAACTGTGTTCTTGTCACAAGAAGCTCCTGCTAGAAATTGAGCTGCCTTGCACTTACGAGTCTTTAGTAGATATCTCTGGTTATGCTTGATATGGAAATAAGTCCCCAGACTCTGTGGCCTCTTTTTTGAGCATAAGCAATAACTGCTGTATTTGGTAATCAGTTTAGTTAAGTCTCTCTGAGCCTTTCAAACTCTACCCAAAATACTTGTAATTAGTCCTTCCCCGCCCTTTCCACTTGCAGTGTTGCCTGTAAGCATGACGGCTTTCCCTGTGCGTGCTGATAACATAGGTTTAACAGTGATCTACCTGAACTGTTCTGTGAAAGCAAGGATGCAAATTGGATATGCCATGGGCTTTGGGAAGTAGCAGTAATCCTGGAAAAAACCTCAACCTTCTATAGGCTGAAACATTTCCTTGCAGCTCAAGATGATTTACTAAGCTCTATTACGTAGCTAGGTAACAATTTAAGTGCTTTTAAGATGTTTGTTTTATACGCTGCTCAAACACTTGACCCACAGTTTGAGACGGTACGGAAAGGGATCAAAAGAAAGGGGAAATACTGCTCGTCTCTACTCCCTGCGTCACTGGTAGCCCTGCAGTCTTGTATCTGGTAGTAGTTCAAATTGCTACTTGGTTGGAAGGACCACCCTTTCCTTTTCTGGAGAGAGAGATAACTGAGCTGTCGGAGGAGCTTACACTGTCCTTTGCTTCCTGGAAGGAAAGATTAATAAGCATGAGAATGACAGAGCTCTTGGCCCACGGGTAGATGTTCAGACAAGGCTGAGCGCTGGATTAATATTTTGATAGCATTCTCAATCAGGACAGTCCTGTCTTTGAGGCTGGCATAATACAGAAGTGTTTTAAAATTTATACTCTTAACTACAAGTTCACAAAAGCTGATTAATATCAGGTGTCCTTATTTCATTGTGAGCAAGACCTAAAAATCCAGATTTTGTTGTTTTGCTGTGCTAAAAATGTGTTCTCTGTGGAACGGGAAGGGCAGTAGTGACCCAAATGTTATCAGAAACTTCTGTTTCAGTGTATTCTTTAGTAGATGTATTTGGCTAATCACTCTGACTTTCAGAGATCAGCAGAAATTACTCTTGTGTTGACGCTTTTAGTCAGTAATGTAGTCAGCTGCTCTGGGTCTAATTCATTTCAGGTTCACAAGGATTCAAATCAGTGTCCAAAAGACTTGTGTTTATCAAAATGCTCAGAATTTATAGTTGTAACTCATTCCAGAAAGTCTTGCTACTCTCATTGAACCCAGTGGGAATTCTGCTGATTTACTAGTTTATTTGTGTGTAGGATTCAAAATTTCCTTTGGTCTACTAAAACCAAGGCAGCTGATGGAAAGATAGAAAGAAAAAAGCAAAATTTCAGATAATCTGCAAATGTCAAAGAATTTTTAACAGGAAAAACCTGGATAAATTGCCGTAGATCAGTTCTGCCTGCCTGCAGCCATTTCCTCTGCCTTTGGCCAACTTTTAGGTACCTCATTTGTTGTTGATGCCCCTGAAGTGTTTTTTCCATGTCCCTGTGATAATGCCAGATTCCTCTGTCTCTCAGTTTTCCTCTTTATCTCACTAGCAAAGCAGGATTATCCAGCAATCAGGGTGCTTGCTTGGGATTTGGGAAGACCCAGCTCTTACTCCTTGCTGCGCCACATCCTTCCTGTGCAACCGTGGCCAAGTCCCACTGGGCCAGTGTTCAGTCAAGGGAGCAGGGTCTGAAGGTGCAGCTGGATGCTTAGCTTTTCTTTCAAACCTGAGAATTAACTGCCTAGCTTTGATGCCCGCATCCCCCTGGCATTTTTGTCCATTTTTTGAGCGTTTAAATACTTTGGTCTCTGCCTCAGCTTCCTTTCTGCAAAGCAGCAGTGAGAGCCCTCCCTGGGCTCCTGTTCAGCACGTGTTAAAGCACTCCGATACTGTTTACTACCTCATCCTCCAACACTTGGGAAGCCAGATGGATCTAAAACGGCGAATATGCTTGCTACTTTCCATAGTTCTTGTCCTTGCTTCACACCGGTCTGTTTTCTATTATAAGATGTTAACTGATAGTTTTTATAAACTTTTATAAACTATTTTTTTTAAAACTTTAGGAAACAAAAAAGGAGGAGCTAGAATAGATAGTTTCTTCAGTGTTGTGGGTATATCTTGGAGCTCTTAAAAAAAAAAAAAAAGTAAACACCACAAGTTAATTATTTTCAGTGAAAGCTTAAAGGTAGCCACAAAATGCTCTTGCAGTCTTGGCTTAGCTGCCTGTTACTCTCTCGCATAATCAGTTTTCTTTTAAGTGACAACCCTTCTTCTGCATCAGGTGAAGAAACAACACCTTACAATGTAAGAGGAAGTTACAGGCTGTGCAGGTAATTATAAACTGTACGCTGAATTACAGCGCTGAGTAATTCGGGCTTATTGTACTGCCGCCTCCTTGCCGTAACCTGTCTTTGTGCCCAGCCTGCCTTGGCCCTTGTCCTCCCCCACCCTTTTCATTTACCTTTGTCATGCGGCAGCGGCCTTTCTGATAGGAAATTTCATGACCGTCTAATCTTAAATTATGCCAAGGGCCAAGTCAGGAACTTAGGTGTGTGGCTGCTGTTGCCATTGTTTGGAGACCTGCTTATTTATTTATTTATCATACTGGAAACCTTACAACCTTTTTATCTGCTCACAATGCTACTGCTGCCAAAAACCTTGAGCGTTCAGCAATTAGACTGCAATCCTCCAAGCGGCGTGTTATTGGAAATCTTTAATTGCCTCTGTGCCATTGTAAGTGCTGTAGCTTTGTGAGTATGTTACCATTGTGTTGAGAGTCGATGATATTTAAGAGTTGATGAGGAGATGCTTGGAAACAGCTGCTCAAAAGACTGGGAGATCAACGGAGTGATTCCAGTTATGCTATCAGCTCTGGTTGAAGCTGCTTTATGAGCTGAGGGTCGCTCTGGTTGGAGATGCTTGAAATACAAAAACAAGTTGATCAGCTCTTCATCTCTTGTAGAGGCTGGTAGGATCAGCACAGACTACAGCAGTTCTGTTTCCCATTTAAGTGTGTGTTATGTGCTCAGGGTTTGTATGACTGCAGCAGACAGCCTCCTGCTCCACCAAGGACGCAATGGGAATGTGCAGGCAGGGGAACCTGACCCCTTACCCTTCCTGCCCACCCCTCCATGCAGCTCAGCTCCCCCAGCACAGTGGATGAGCTTCCTGTTGACTGAGCGGAGCCGTTGGGGATTTCTCATCTTTTTTTGTTTCTTTGCTGATTGCGATAACACAAATGCAGTGTGTAAAAAGGCCTCTTACCACCCACTGATTATTAAAAACTCTATGCAAATAAGTTGTGGTAATTGGGTAAAAGTAGTATGCTGTGTGCTCCAAAGTTGATCATTAACTAAGCCAGGGCTGTATTGTTCATAACTACTTTTCCTGTTTGGCTTTTCCTTTTATTCCCTTGGAAGCTATGGGTATTTGTCTCACCGATCCTTCCTGGTAGGGGGTTGGAAGAGAGACAGAGATGGTTATCAGACGTAAAATCAAAACTTGAGCAGCAGACTAGTGTTTCAAGGACAAACCCCCCCACACCACCACCCGTATTTAAGCAGTATGTTTTAGTTAGGAAGCCCATGCTGCTGGGCTGCCAAGTTCATGTTTTAAAAGGCTGCAAAATAGTAGAGTTGCCTCTGAAATTCTGTGTTTTCTTGAAACTTCTGCAGATGTTCATGTCTCTGGAAATGCTTGAGATTTTTCTAAAGACTACAAAGCAGAAGGACCCGAGTGAGATTATCAGCAGAAAAGGACCTTTTGGGGGCCAGTGAATAGGCTGGCTGGGATTTTTTTTGTAGGGCTGTACTTCCTTGTGCCTTTATCATGGAGCCGCTGGCTAAAATGTTACTGCATTATTTTTTAAACAACTTCAGGCTAACTTTCTTGAAATGTTGCTTGTGGGGTCAGAGAAAGTTTAAAATTCTGCGTCCCGTTCTGTGATAGGCTCTGAAGAGTTGCTGTCTCCTCTGCATCAGTCTGGCAAGCAGCATTTAAATTATCAGCCCATATGGGCTCAAAACTAGTTCAAGCAAATATTTTTTCTCCAGTGTAATGGTTGTAATGTGTACAGAGCAAATCTGCAACTTGAGTTTCCAGCCGTGGTGTTTTGTAACAGCTGGCTGAAGCCTCTATTTCCACAAACACATGAAGTAAAATTCACTCCTGTCGTTAATTCTGAATGCTTGTGCTTTTGCTGGAGTATTTGGAAGACACCCCTTTCCTTTACCTGTGTGCCTGGGCCAGAGCTTGAATTCGGCAGCTTGGGAAGTAACTGGAGACTGGCAATAGTTGTTCTGCAGCCACCTATTGCTGTGATGTGTAGGATTAACTGAGTGTTTTGTGACAGGGAGAAGCCTTCTGGTTCAAGGACATCAGCCCACAGGTGAGGGAGGGTGAGGAAAAGAGAAACTTGTAGAGGTGAATGATAAAATTAAGCTGTACCCCAGCATTTGCGAAGGCTGGGGGTAGCACAGCAATCCAGCCTGTGAGATCTCCGGGTAGGGTCGGCAGTTCTTGGCATTGGCAGTTTCTCAAATTTGGGCATTTGTAGGTATATTAAGGCCACGGGCTCCTCATTCAGTGCATTTTCCTGTTTATCCCGTACTTATCTGGCCCTCATCAACATTACATTCAGCCTGTTGGGGTCTCTGGGTTTATTTGCAATAAGCCATTTAAGAAGTATGCTTTTTCTCAAAACACCTTTGTTACAAGTAGGCTAAATCCACAGACTGCTGAAGCATAAATGATTTAGTCCTTTCTTTTAAACAAATGATCTTTGTCACTTAGTGGTCAAGTCCTTAGTTTGTTCACACACTTCACACAATGGCTTAATGAGGTCTATATTGTCCCACCAGCTTGGGCTTTCTCCTGCCTGTGATCTCCACAGTTCTGTGTTTGGTTCACACTCTGTTAAACTTCCAGCTTTTCACCAGAAGAGCACACTTTTGTTACATCTGAATTTTGTGGTGTGGCTCTCGTGGAGGTACAGAGGTGAATTGAAGTTCATCCCTCGGTCCAGCACTGTGTTGAAGCACCCTGGGTGGGTAAGGACCTCGGTCCCTGCAGAGGACTGAGTTGAGTTGAGCCCAGAATTAATAGTCTGTACCCCGGTGTGCAGCCATCGTCTGCTCCACGTTTACCTCACCCCTGATTTAGAAATCACCGTGTTACCGTGTGTAATGAACTGTGCTGTATTTCCTCTCTCCCTGTGCTTTGTTTGCCAGCATGAAGAGAATGAATTTACTTGTCTGAACCTTTTGTCACCCTGCAGCCTCCGTTCTTACAGCGTCCTAACGGGATGCTTTGGAGTGGGCTGTTACCTGTGTCTTGGCTCAACCACCTCTAGCACATGGTGGCCGATGGATGGACACGGGCAGCCGTATTCTGGGTGTATTGCTGATGCTTCGTGAGAGACTCCAAACAGCAGGTGGGACTGCAGAAAGATCATTTTGATTAGCAAATGATAAATTTACCTCCGTCAAATTGTAATTTATGGGGAAACCTCATTTGCACAAAGATACAGATGGAAAAAGCTATCATTAGTCATACTTTTGTCTTCTAAAACTTACTCTGTTAGTCTTCTGCTTGCTTTTTGGAACTCGATGTTGGATTAAAGTGAACCCAGAATTGTTATTTTCTCTTCTTTTCTTTTTTCTTCCCTTTTTTTTTTTTTTTTTAAGGCTCATTGTTTGGTGGTGTGTGAAGAGTTTGTCATTGGCTTTTGTTGTTGTTATTGTTAGGGTTGGGTTTTCTTTTCCTTTATTTGCTTTGAAAAAGAGATGGAGAAATCAAAAAACAAATGCAAAGTGGAACAGCTGCATTCCTCTGTGTGTTGCAAAGACTGAAAGCCAGTTAGTCTAAAGAAAAACAAATAATTTGTCAGCACCATTTCTAGCCCTTCTCTTGGTTTGCCACGATGAGAAAGTTGGAAGAAAGCGAATGGAGGAATATTCATGTACCTCATTAACAAGCAGGTGACAAGCCCAGAATAAACATCCCTCCCAGAGTTTTGTGCTAATACGTTCAGCGTGTGCATGGGAGCAGGGCCGGTGTGTATTGCTAAGCTGTCTCTCTAAATGCCAGGGTGAGCAAGTGAGCCGGGGAGCCCGTGTGTCCAAGAGCTGCGTCTGCTGGGCTGGACGTAAGGGAGGTAGGGCAGGACATCGCAGAGTTTCCCAGCAGAGTCACCACGGCAAAACCTTGACACCATCATAATGTAACTGACTTATTTGTCCTTAGTTCCTTCAAGTATGTCATGAAATGTTTTATGAGAGGCTCTCTAGCTTGAAGTTAAGCAAATATCTATTTTAGAGACTTTTAAAAAGCTGTTTAAGAGCCTTTTCCCTAAAGTACACTGCTCTTGTTAGGGACTTCTCTGGGTCTGTGATACACAGCAGTGTTTAGTATTCTGTTGGTCCTTCTACTTTAATGTGTGGTTTTTCAAGGGGTTTGCATGCTTTTAGGAAATACGAAGACCCGAGTTAACCACTGAAAATTGGCTGCCAAACTGCCTAAAGTGCTAATGCTGATGAAATTTAGCACCTGACTTGCAGGGATAAACACATCTGGAATCTCTACTCTTCAGAGTTCAAACTCTTGTAAAATAAAACTTTATTTAATGTGTTTCCAGTCTGAGTCTTAGTCAGCAAGACTTTGCAGAGTTTTGTTGAGTTTTGTTGAGTTACAAACTCCTCAAAATGCATTTGGAAGTTAAGCACTGATACCTCCTCTAGCTGGAAGTCACATTAAGGTGCTAAAAGAGTAGGTTAATTTGCAGCTGTACTGAGGAATCACAAATGCAAAACTGCAGGGTGATGCTTCAAAATGATGCACATTGCTGTGTTTCCTTTTATTTACTCTTTTTTTTTTTTTTTTATGAGCAGATATCATAAAGAGCATATGGTTCAAATGGTACTGCTTCCCAGCTTTTATTTCAAGTATCTGCATAAAACCATTGTGATCCTTAGGAACAGTTTGAAGAAGTTCATTTGTCTGCTACTTAGAAATCTCTCAGTTCCTTTCACCCATTGGACTGCCCTTCATTTCAGCCTTTATTTAAGTTAGGAGATGCTGCGGTGGTGTTACACATCCCACAGTCTGTCAGCTTCTGTTTAAAGTGGCGTATGGTGAGTGATTAATGGAAATTATTTCGGGAATAAAAGACTCCTGGTAAGCTGATCCCTATTCAGAGAGCCAAAAGAAAAGCAGAGTCACAAGGGATGTTGTCTCCAGGAAGAACTTGCTACATCCGCGGGGGGAAGAGTTGGATTGGAAAGTAATGCTGAGTCCGCATTTTGAAATGCATCATAATTATATCTCACGGTCTGATTTGGAGAGCTTTTCCTGATGGCTCCGGAGACTGATTGTCACTTAGACCAGCAAAACGCTGGAGTGCTTTTCTTGGCTTCTGCCGGGGTAGGTGTGCTGGGGGGGGGGCCGCGTGCTCTGGGCACCAGCGGACAAGGCAGCGTGTGGCCTGTCTGCTGGGGAGCAGATGATCTTTAAAGGCTGAGGTACCCCACTCCCCACAGGGTTAGGTCGGTTAACCCCAAATGATGCTGTATTTCTTCTTTGTTTTGCAGCTTTAAATTGAATCTGAAGTTTGTGTTAATCTTGCTTATGCTAAGGACTGTCCTTCTAAGTTGCCTTGGATTGAAGAAAACACAGAGAATCCATGAAACTATTCCAACTATAGACTGTTTCTGATCCTTTGTCTGTGATGTTTTCTCACTAATTTCAACTTACTATTTACAGCCACGTTACAGTTTGTATTCCCTTAATTGTGGCTTTGCAGTTCCATAAAATGAAGTCACTGGCATATTTGCAAGTGTGAGCAGATCAATAGCCCAGTTACGAGCTGTATCAGCACAACAGGTAAAGCTCCCTGTGACATCCAATTTCAAATCAAAACCTATTGAAAGAAATCTGGCACGTGGCTGTTCTCTCTGAAATGGTTCACAAACCATCTCGCATTGCTGGTTACCGCTGACTGTCCTTTTTGCTAATCTAAAGGGACAGTCAGTCCTAAACTGATTTTACTGTTCCTGCTGGAAGCTGTCATTTGGGGATCAAATAGCCCTCGTGCATGGGGAGGATGCAATAAGAATGAAAAAAAATTGAAAGTGCTGAGTGCTGGAGAAGTTAAAATACTGAACAAATAACTTCTATTTTTTTTTACGAGTCAAACCCAACAGCCTCTTGATGATTTTTGATGCTTTTGGTAAACAAGCATCTGTTTCTTTTTAGCACAGAGGAAAAAGCTTATTATTCAGCACTGATTTCTTTGTGTGGAGACAGAGTGGTCCTTGTTTTGGTGCTCTATTTACAGGGGTCCATTAATGTATTTACTGAGGGCAAAGTGACGAGGCTGCGATCAGAGCCAGGCGTAATTCCTCCATCCCGTGCCCCGCTCCAGGCATCGGGGCGGTTGCAGAGCCGAGTCCTGGCACAGGGCCTCGCTCAGTGCTGGCCACCTCCACCATAACCGGCAAAAGAAGTGATAGAGCAATGTCCTCCTCGACCTGCCCACGCTCGGGCTGTGGCTGCTCTGCTCTTTCCAAGTCTCCAAGTCTGGGCTTGTGCCTGGGGGGGAGCCACGGCTGCTGGGGAGGGTGTGGGGCTGTGCTGGGTGCGCAGGGTGCCCTGCTTTGAGTTGGGTGCCAGGCCGCTTGCCAGCTCCTGGTCAGACTGTCCCTGTCCCACGGAGACAGCCAGCGCTGGCGGTGATTCAGGCAAGTCAGTGGTCTCCTTCCATCTTTAAAGTGCTGGGCATACTTTGGCTAAATATAGGTGCCTCTGAACTTGGCTGGGGAGGGGAAGGACAGTATGTTGACCTTAATGTGTCTCGTTTGACTTGTGTTACAGTCATATTTAAAGCCATGGGGTCCTTCTTGTGGGACGTTGCCGGTGAGGCCAAACATGGTCAGGTCTGTGACAGCGATGAATCATGTACCTGCACGTGCAGGGACATCAGAGTAAAAAGTACTTGTAAAATATGCTCTCAAACACGTTGAAGTAGTGGGAAGACCTTTCAGGCTTGCTGGTTGTTAACAAACTGTGCTCGAGGATGTGTCAGCTGTTGTTTAAGGTTTAAAAAGAAATATGCTGTGTATGAAGGCAATGCTTTCAAACTCTGGTGGCAGAGGTTATTGCATGGTTTAAAGATGATCTACATGCACTGTGTTAATTCTGAGAGGAAAAAGATAAGTATGTGTCAATCAGAGGGCTGCTCTTTCTGAAGATAACTAATCAAAAATCTGGGTTTTTTTTCTTTGATCCTTGATGTGATAGATTCTTCTTACTAAGTTTTCTCATGTTGATTAAAGTGTTTTTAAGAATATATTTCTGAAAGCATTTTGTTGATACCGCAGCAGCTGGCTGATTTTGGACAGACTGAGCTGGTAGGAGTGCAGCACGTGGTGATAAAACACTGCAGAGCACTCCCTTGGGTGTAACTGTCCTGCTCCATGAACCTGGTGGTATGCATTAAAGTCCATAGATGTTTGAACAGTATATAGTGCAAGAAGAATGTAGTGTAGGGCTTTAATCTGGGAATGTCGTGACTTGGAGACCTGGAAGCCTTTGGGGACTATCATGTAAAACAAATTCCTTTCACGGTCTCGCTTCCGGTCTGGGTCTCTTGCTTAAAAAAGTGCATAGAATCAAATTTCTTCTGTAAACATGAAGTGCCCAGATTTCTTAATAAGCATCCTAATTGCGTTAGCTGCTCCCTTTCAAGTATGTGAACTGCCGTGCTTGGACTGCAGAAAAAATGATTTTGTGCATATCTTCAGTCGTGAATTCCAGAGCACGTCAGAGCTTTGTTTGCACAACTTGTTTTGCTGTTCCTTTTTGGAATATTTTACTTTCTCTCTGGCTGGGTTCTCTGAAGCTGGCTTGAAGGTTGACTATGGGCCATCCAACATGTGGCTTGTTGGGGCTCCTTTAGTGTTATATAGCAAGGTAGACACTAAAGGTTTTTTGCTGTTTGTGCTCCGTGGGAATGAGTCCATTTCTGTGTGTAACAGTAATGTAATCCATCCTCGTGTATCTGTGTTCTTCATTGTGGTGGTGAATCACAGTCCGTGCCCAGGTTCTTATTCCTTGAAATACATTATTATCTGATGATGTGTGCTGCAGCGGGATGTCCCAGCCCATGCTGCGTTTCGGTGGCAGCAGCGATGTTGCGACACTGACACATCTCGCTCGCTCGTGCGCTGCCCAACCTCGACACGCGGGCGTTTGCTCACTTTTACAGCCGCTGCTCCGAGGCTGCCGAGCCCTGGCAGGAAGCGATGCAGACTGGCTCGGTAGTGAGGTGAGACAGGGAGGGTTGTGTGTGCGTTACTGTATGAGCACACGTTCAGCAGCAGCCCTGTGAAACGTAATACGGAGCTGTCAGCAGCAGGCATGGGCGCGCAGATGGGTGGGACGGCAGCGCTGAGCTCGCAGCGTTTGCTGTGCCAGGCGGGCTGGTGAGGCGGCAGGCGATGCCTGGGCGAGGGGTCTGCCTGCATTGCCTTTGATTTAGGAGTTTGTATGTTGTTGAGCTGGTTCATTCATAGGACAAGGGTACATGAGGGGAACGGGAATCCCACGAGGACTTTGACTTTTATCAGAAATGATAAAATGTCTTTTTTCTGCAGTCCAGCTTGGACCAAAACCCAATCTGCCTTCCTGTGCCTGTAACAAATAAATCTCAGCCCTGCCTGTGAGGGAATACGTTTGATAGGAGTCCAAAGGTCAGCTCACCACTGCAGAGCGAGGCCCAGGGCACCCGGAGGCGGAGGAATGCTGCAGGTGGTTGTGGTTGTCTTCGACATGGTGCAGACCCTTTGCAGCTGCGTAGGCTGGAAACTTTGGCTGCAAACAGCAGCTGTCGTTGCTTCCTTTGCTGGCAGCAAGGCATCTCTGGCAGGGATGAGTTTCTCAGCCCAGAGCTGTCGTCTTCTGTGCCATCTGCAAAGGATGCCACCGCTCTCACCAGCACCCTCAGGCTGCCCAAGGTGCTTTGACTCTGAAGTTTGCAAAATGGTTTCTGGAGCTCAGGTCAAATAATCCTGGTGGCAAGGGAGCATTGATGGCATGTGTACGTGATGTTTTTTTTCCAGTAGTGGGCTTGAGTTGTAGACCGTTAACTCAGTAGGGCATTGAGTGGGTGTCAAGCACTCCCTACAGCCTTGTTGCATGACCTGAGGCTGGTTAGATCCCATCTCTGAAACTGTGTCTGTGAGCGTGGTTGTTTTGTGCATCTGAAGTGGTTGCTCTTCGCTTCCAGGCACAACCATGCTCACCACTGCTCCCTTGTCGGAGTTGTATCCTCTCTCGATTTACCATAAATTCTTTCCTCACTAGGAGCAAGCAAAAGGAATGCCTTAAGAGTGGCGATGCCTTAAGAGTTGCGATGCCTTTAGAGTTCAGATTCACACCCATCATCCTCATCTTTGGGTATCTTCTAGCAAACTGTAAGGTTTTCTTGTTGTCTTAGCTCAGCCTCAGCAGATGTCCATATCGGAGACCAAAGCAAGGGAAAAGATGACTTGGCTATGGTGAGAAAGGCTCAGTAGATGACTGAGTACAAATGAGTTACCATTGGCATTGCAGACCTGTCTGTGATTGTGCCTGTCTGTCATTGCAGCTATTGCAGCTGCGTTCTCTCTCCAGGGAGCCCCACCTTGGAGCACGGGAAGTGCCTGTAGACAGTTCTTTTTAATAAAAAAAAAAAAAAAAAAGAAAAGAAAAAGAAAAAAGGCACAAATGCAGATGTTGCTAAAAATGCAGCTTGCGTCAAAAGTCTGAGATGGAGTGGGTTCCCACGCTTTGTTTGTTTTTCTCCTGGTGCTGTTTCTTAAGTTGCAAAAGTGCTGAGTGGCAAGAGACAGCCTTTGTCAGAGAACCACTTCCCCTTTCTCTCCCTGCCCTCAATGTTGTCACCTCTGTTGACAGTGTTACAGAGCCCTTTTCGGTAAGTCGTGGCCCTTGTTTTGCTCTGCACTGAGTTTGTTTCTATTTTAGATATCAAAGAAGCCTAGACTTGTCTGTGTGTGCTGCCAGCTGACCCTGTTAATACAAATGTCAATGCAGAGCAATCCTGAGTTACCCTTGCCTTTTCCATTTCCCTGTTGTTGTGGTGGCTTTTTGTTTAGAAGGTTTTGGGGCTTTTTTAGCAGTGACTGGTACTACTTCGCTTTATGCAGCCCTGAGATCTGGCCTCTGTGTGAAGAGAACCATGTGCCTTCATCACTTGCCTAGGAGCAAAGCCTTAAACTGGAAGCCAAACATTGCTCTCGCCTATATGATTCATTAATACTGTTGGCAGTTATTAAACCAGGTGCTGTAAAAGTACGCAAGGGAAATAGGGATGTTAGATATTGAAAAACAAACTACAATCAAGGTGAAAGAGTTAGGCACTTCTCTAGGGAGGGATGCTGGAGACGCATGATGCTCTTGTCTGGTGGTTTGATGGAGACATGCCCTTGGCTGCCAGGCTGTGCGAACTTCCAGCTGCGTACCCAGCCACCATTGCACCCTTGGCTGGAGGACTGATGCTTTATTAGCCAGGATTTTTCTTGTGGCCAGGTAAAGTGAGTGGGCTGGAGGAGGCTGGTGGTGAGAGCCGGTCTTGGAGCAGGTTTGATGCTGTGCCCCAGGCCTGCCTGCGGAGGAAGGGAAACCGCCAGTTTGGGAAGAAGGGGAGCAGGAGGAAGGAGGGAGATGGCTTGAGGTGCTGAGAAGAGCAGCAGGCTGCGTGGCCTGCTCTCCTGTAACTTTTTCCACACCAGGCACAGCAAGCTGCAGTTGGAATTGCTGCTCTTGCAGGGTGAGTCCTGGCGTGCTACAAGAGCTCGCTCTCGTGTCCCCGGCTGCCCTCCCTCCACGCCTGGCTCCACGGCCTCAGGAGTGAGCTAAGCATTGACGCCTGCTGCACCACTCCTGCCAGCGTCTGAATTTTGGTCTTTTCCTTGGTTTTGTGTTTTATAGGCTATGGATTAAAGGAGGATGATAGAGCTGAGCTGGCAGCAGATAAGATGTGCAATGCAGCGATGTGCACTCCCCCCTGCAGCACGTTCCAGCTGCTCATGTTAGAGCAAAATGTCGGGGGGCTCTTGAAAGAGCAACCTGGCTTAAAACCGAGGGAAAGGAGCTGGGCACACAAGACTTTTTTTTTTTCACTTCCTGGTAGACACCCTTCTGCAGAATGTCTGTTCCCCATCCTATGCTTGAGCTGCTGGCTCTTCAGACAGGGGCTGCCTTTCGCCGCACATGCGAGCAGCGTTTGGTAGAGTGGGCTCCGAGCTGAAATCCCCAGCGCTTTCATACAGATGTCTGCATTGACACTTCCCATTTTCAGGGCTTGGGCTGCTGAATGCTCCCAGTTAGTCAACACCAGGGTTAACTTGTGTCATTCCTTACTGTCAGACTTGCCTGCCTGCTTTCAGTCAGTGTTTCTGCTTTTTTTTATTTTTGATTGTTTGCCTTTAGTGGAACTGGCCGCTGGAGGGGAAGGGTACATCCTGTAGATGGGTTGGAAACTCGAAGTCCTTTCTGGTGGTGCATGGTCCTGCCAGGCAGCTTCTTGTGTTTGCAAAGCTTGTGCTGGGTGGTGGTTGTGTCCCAAGAGATGGCCTTTAGGAAAACCTTATTTTGATCGGGAATTGGGAGCTTCCATGGTTACTGCACAACGCCTTTGTCCTGGGGAACTACAGCTGGAGCTGGGCTTGGCATTGAAATCCCAGTGTAGCCTCCTGGTGCTGAGCCATAGCTCGCTGTTAGGATACTGCTTCAGAGTGTTTTCTGCAGGTTCTGGTTAATAAATACCTGAGGCTGACAGTAATTATGTTTGTATTTCTGTAAGTCGTACAGGTAATGGACTTTTATTCAGATGTCAGGTATCTTGAAATCTTCTTTTCCCCATCCCATCACTTTTTAATCTCCTCCTTTCTTCTAAGGGCAAGGAGTGACGTGACGGGAGGATGCAACCTCCCTGCAGTGCCTGTGTTGCTGCCTGTGCGTGCCACGGGCGCAGCTGGTGAGGAGGTTTGCCCCTGACCATGCTGACCCGTTCCTGCGCGTTGTGCAGGGGGGACATGGTAGGAGGACTTCTGCTGAACCTCTCGGGATGGTGCCAGCTCTCTCAGTTGTGCTACTTGGCAATCAGCCGAGTAAGGGCTGGGCTGGACAGGCTAGAGCCTGCTGTAAAGGACCTGCTCTGATGAGTAAGTAGAGCCTACTGGAAAATCATCCTCAGGCTCGCAATAACTTAATTAAGTGCTTATTAGGATAAAACATTGCCAGAAGCTGTTCAGGTGCCTCTTTGCTTTCCTGTACTTCTAAAAAGGTTTTATCTTCTTTGTTTATGAAATAGTTTCTAAAGAAGACTAAAAGGATTCTTTCTGAATAATTTTACATTGAGGACTGAGAATTTTTCATTGAAAACTGGTAGGTGGTGCAGATTCACCTACTCCAGGCTGGTGGTGCAGCACTCTGGACAAGCAGCTCCCTGGCTGAGCAGCCTCTTAGGTGGAAGGCATCTTCCAGAAGGGTCATGGCAAAGCGTCGGATGATTCCTGTTATCACATCACTTTGGCATAGTCCATAAACCAGTAACATTTTTGTGTCTTCAAAACAGTTTATTTGGTGTTTGTGCTTGCAATTTATGAATGGAGCTGTGCAGGGTAACATCTGGGAAGGCATTCACTATTTGTTTGCTATCTGTAAGTTTTATGTGGTTCCCCAATTTTGTAGCATAATGAGAATTTGGTGTGAGCTGTGTGGTGTTTTCCTCGTGCACGAGGAGCTCAGCCGCTGGGCAGCAAGTCAGGGAGCACAGGAATTGCTTTTGTTTCATGCTGTTGCTGTTTAGAAACTGGGTCTTCTGAGAGGAATGTCTGTGTTTTTTGTGCAACAAGCTTTAAATAGTTGTGATGATGTGCCTTGTACAATTTCTACAAAATATTTTCTGCCTGAGAGAAAAATTGGTACAAGTAGTAATTTCTGTAGGAGTTGCTTAAGTCTTCCGCTTATGTTGGTTCTCTTCCCAGTGAGCAATGAACTACAAATAGCACATCACTAGTGGCCTTAAGGTTGCTACTTCACTTCAGAGGTGAACAGGCTAAACGTGGAACAGCAACTTTTTTTTCACAGCTCTAGTGCTGAGGGTTGCTTATAGCTTAATAACTCTTTCACAGATACGTCCCGAGTCAGTCTTCTCCAGAAGAAAGCCACTGTGTGGTACAGAGGACTGATGACAAGCCTGGTGTGCTGATAAAATACAACTCAGCTTTATGACCCCTGCCAAGTTGGCTCCCTGTCTTCTGCTCTCCTGAGCTCTACTTCTCCCTTAACCAGATTTAGTATCTTTTAATACCCAGTCTGTTTCCAAGAGGTGGTTTCAAAGAGCATTGAAGCTCCAGTAGACTCTGGCAAACCAGGTTTTATGAAGTATTTCAAAGCACAGGTTACGTTTGGGAGCCATTGAGGTGTCGGCAGGATAAAATCAGTAGTGGATGATAGCATGGCTCTGCTATCATGGTGAGCACAGTTGTTTTGAGCCTCTAATTGCCCTTTTCATACACATCTTTTCTACCTTCTGTGTTTCTGAAACATCTCAGAGTGGAGCCCTCTGTTAGTGTCCTAAGGAGGAGTCCTCTGTCCTCCTTACATATTGGGGCAGTATCCAAAGATGATCCTGCTCTGAAATATGATGCTTTTAGGAAAGATTGTGGTTAGGGCTTTCCAGGCAGGACGGACCCGAATGGAGCAGCCAGCCATGGGTGACACAGGGAATGTCAGGCCAGTAATTGCCTTTTTTTGTCTGTATAGGGCATCACAGGCCCCAAAATCAGCATCTCTCAAAAGAATGGTGTTAAACTTCACTGGTAGTTATTATTACAGCTGTTTGGACTTTCCTATAAACTTCTTGCCTTTCCTCCCTAGATTTTCTTTACTGCTAGAATCTCAGAGCAAGGACTTGCCTGCGTGTTTGTGTATTATGGGTTTGTGGTTTTTTTTTGCTTGAGTGCCGTGCTGGATACTGATGTCTTGTGTGTCTGGTGTTAGGAGTTTGTGGCAGGTGATGTAGAGAGTGCTGATAGCGTGCCATGCCCTCGTCCGCACAGTGAGTGTCCCCAGAACTGGAACTAGCAGAAGGACGAGGCTCTTGTGTCCGCCAGCCTGCTCTCTGCCCACCAGTGCTGGGCCATCTCTGCTGCCTTGCCTGCTTCACCTCCCCTGCTCTACAAGAATGATCTGCTTTGCCACATGCTCCACCTGTTCCGACCCTTCTTATGGGAAATTACATACCCTTTCCCTAGCCTTACCAAGTCAAACTTGTTGCTTGTGGTTAATGGCCCAAAACAAGGCTCTCTGTGGCCTTAGGAGAGAAGATGGCCTCCTGGAAGGATGTACCTGATGGGAATCTCTTTAGTTCTGCCCATGTTTCCTTTCTAGGCAGGTGGCTGACAGCAGAGCGCTGGTGATAAGGGAAAGTGATGGAAGTGAGAAGATTTTTAACCTCCCAGTCCTCTAGCTACATGCTGCTTTATCCACTAAAAATAGTTTCCAGTTCAGGCTTTAAGAAGTTATGTCATTTGAGGGCTTTCAGGGGATCTATTTGTCACCAAAGCCTAGAAAGCCTCAGTTAAATTTTTTTATATGAGAAGGATCTGAGGAAACATCTGTGCTCAGTGTGCCCGATAAATTAAAATTTATTTGTTTGGTTTAGACTGTAGCATAGGTAAAGATCTCTGATCCATTTTAATTTGGGATGAATGATTTATTTTTTTTTCCTTTTTAAAATTCTGGTTTCTTTGAAACATCCAGTGCATGTTTGACATCTGGTTAATTTTAGAAAATAGTCCTGGGAGAAGCTTTCTTAGTAAGGAGGAGCGCTGAGGTTATGACAGACAGTGCATAACATGGGGATGTGCTACAGGCTTGAAAAAGGTCCTTCTGAGCATGTGCATCTGCTTTGCTGGAGCTCAGAAAATTTGATTTTTTTTATATCCCTCCAGGAAAATGGAGAGGTGCCCAAAAATGGGCTTGAGGTTAGGGGAAAATCCAGCCTTAACACAAGCTTTTATAATTCTTGTAGCTATAAAAACATAGTCAGCAAAGCCTATTGTCAAAGCGGTCAACCTCAAATCATGAAACCAGAAGATCACAGGCTCATGCCATGCAGTGTCCTGGTTCTTGGTCACGTTTGATTTCTCCGTGAAGCTGTTGTCTTTGGTCTTGCTTAGGCGTGCGTCTGCCTTTGAGTAGGTACTGAAACGTGTCCCTGGAGTAGGGGCTGCAGGCAGCAGTTAGCCTGGGCATCGTCTGTGGAGCAGAAGTAGCCGTGAAGGGTGGTGACTTGGCATGTTCTAGCGTTCACCTACATTTTGCAACATGGAATTTCTTCAAATATATGGCGGGGCTTTTACTCTATTATTATTTCCCGGTCCTCGTCTCTTAAAGGAAGGGAATAAATAATTAGTTTTGGTATTTGTTTAAGCAGAGAAAGGAACTAAGAAGTTCCTAGTTTCTTGTTCAGTTGAAGAGAGCAAGCCAACGTCATTTTCAAGGCATAGTGCTGCTGGGGTGCACGATGCCAGGGACTCTCCCATCCTGTCTTATCATATTCATCTACCATCCTGTTGACTTGTAGAATTGTTTCTGGCTTTCTTCAAAGCCTGTATGACTATCTTATCAATTCTGAAAAAAGCAGAAACCCTTAACTATGCAACAGGATGGCTTAATTGCAAAATCTGTAGTGTCTCTCACTTTTTCCATGAGCTGCAGCATCTCTGAGCAAACTACGGGAAGATGTGCTTAAAATATTAGCTGTTCCACAGAACTTGAGTATTCTTTACTGCCTCTTTCCACAAACGTCGCTCCTCATGTTACTTCAAAAATGGCAAAATTAAGGCAGTAAGTGATGTCTGAATTCAGCAGCATTACAGTTTTGCTTAATTTGTAAGTCTTTGAGAGTTAATTATCATGCAACTCATAGACAGTAGTTTCATGATTTCTTAATCTGTTATGTATACTAATTTTCTTTTGGCTAACTGCTGAAGGGAGACATTCGTTTCTGCAGGGCATCAGCTGGGCCTGTACCACAAAGCACAGGGTTAACAGAATCTGTAATTATAGAGATGCGTGGGCTTGCTGTATTAATCACCATTTAGAAATGTGGATCTCTCATCTTGACTTTCAAATCGAAAATATAGCCATAGGTTAATCCCTTCTCCCTGCTCAGGTTCTACCTCTGCAGGCAGAATGGCACTGGGCGTATGTCCTGCTCTTCAGTGTTTCTCAGTTCATGTTCTCAGTTATGCTTTGAATGTTTGCAGTACTTATGGGAGGGGGAAAGTTCTTTACCAACAAAGTAGTTCTGTCTAAATCGCTTCATTGCAAAAGAACAGAGCATACATTCAGTGCCTTGAACACCTCTTGTTGCATTGTTTTTCTCCTTTTAACAACAATATAGTTTTCCTTACTCACTATTTCTCTCTTCCCTTGCAGCATCAGCGAAAGCTTCCTCACTGTGAAAGGTGCAGCTCTCTTCCTGCCGCGAGGAAATGGGTCGTCTGCTCCTAGGATCAGTCACAGGCGCAACAAGCATGCAGGTAATCCATTGCATCCGATGGCTGAGGCTTATCTGCTCACTCTTGTTTCCAAGTCTACCTTTCTTGAGTTTGTTCTCACTAGAAGACACACATTTCTGTTTACACCAGGCGTCTATTAAAGCTAGACCTGCCAGTCAAAACTGCAATATTTAATGCTGATAGAAAACAAGGTTTCAGTACTCTCTTGTTTATCCTGCAAAATCAAACAGATGAGTGACATCAGGGCAACAATCATGACGACACAGAGAGTTGAGAACAGCCACTCCCCAGAATATCATCCTGTAATTTTTGTATGAGAGAGGGGCTGGAGGGTTGCCGTCAAAACCTTCCTGCATTCCACTGGGAAACTTGAGGCTATGATATGTCATGCGTAATTGTCCTTCCTGGTCTGAAAGTAACCGGTTATGATGGAAGAAAGGGAGGAGACTTACCTCTACATGGCAGTGGTGAAGAAACCTCTGAGCAAAGTCAGTATGACTTCTCAGACATGTGAGCAGAATGAATAATACGGAGTCAGTCATAATTCCACCCCCTTTATCTGCTGAAAGTTTGATTTGTGTTTTTGCTTTGACTCTTTGTTTGAAAAGTCAGTCTGAATAATGAAACTCAAACATTTCAGGGTAGGTTGTTTTTCATTGTGTATACGGTGCTTATTCCCTGATGGCATTTTATGGGGATCAGATAGTGTGGGGGTTTCCCCTTCCATTAAACAATCCACAGGACAAAAACAACATTGAAACTTTCAGGCTTTTGCATATAAAGCAGAGACAGAAACAGAGAGGCTTGAGTCAACTTTCTTTGCCAAAAAGTGACCACCAGAAGGTGATTTGGTTCAGTTCCAGGCGTAGATTTCTTTGTACTTTGATACCATCAGACTGACATCCAGCATAGTAATCTACCTGATGACTGGTCCACCTCAAAATCTGTTTACAAACATCTTTCTGTAAAGAGTTAAAGTCAAAAGGCAGTTAATTACATACTTCCACTCAGACATAGTACAAACAGTACCCAAATTGCTTTGAGTGAGATGTATCAATTACCAGTTACCAAAAGAAAATAAATTGTTCTGAAACTTAATTTAAAGCTGGCCTTTTTGGTTGGGACTGAAGTGAAAAGGTGTTCAGCATGCAAAGAGAGTTAGCAGTCTTCTTTTAAAAGTTTATCTTGACCTGTCTTGGTTTTTAATCTCTCCAAAGTCCTCTGCATAGTAGAAGCCCAGGTCAGTTGCTGTCTTGGCTTTACCTTGCACAGGAGACCTGCTGGATGGGTTTCCTTGTGAACCTGTGCAAAGCAGCACAAACAGCTTTTGAGTCTCCGTTGTTGCCTCATCTACTTGCTACCGCTGACTTGCATGAGGTCTGGAGACCTTGGTGGAAAATAGTCACTCTCTGATCAGCCCAGAGCTCTTTAGAAGCCAGGTTGCCAAGAAAGCAAATCCGGTGTGTTGTAATTGCTTACAGCAAGATGGTTTGTGTTTAAGAGGCTGGCTTGCCTAGGAGATGGAATTTTCCTTCTTAGAAGACTCTTTATTCCTGTCTCCCCAGCTTACAGGGTGAGATTTCATGAGGCATCAGTACTTGTCCTTTCCTCAGTTTCCCTGCTTGTCAAGTGATGGGAATGGTATAGTATTTTTGTAAGGTGCTTGAAGAGCTCCCTGAAAAAGAGACCTTTGTATGAGTGTACAGTCTTTCTTTTTCTGTGAACTTTCCTGACGTACAGTATATGCCAGCAGACCAAGACACCAAGGGATGAATGTATCACCTTCCTGAGCAAAACATCTGTGCCACCAAAATTAAAACAGTGATGTAGAGAGTGTGGCTTGGGGAGGTGAACTGGCCATTGGCAGCAAGCTGGCAGAGCATGTGGCAAAGAAAACTGTCTCCTTTCCTGGACTCCGATAATCTGTGCTCAACTTTCACTCCCATGTGTGTGTTGTGACTTATCTCTGGTACACAAAATTAGAAGGGGGTGGAGAGCGGACATAACTTTCCAGTATGAAATTGCTGCCTATGGATGCAATAATGTTTCAAGTGGCTACGAGAGGATTTTCT
This sequence comes from Aramus guarauna, assembly GCA_013400195.1. Taxonomy (NCBI): domain Eukaryota; kingdom Metazoa; phylum Chordata; class Aves; order Gruiformes; family Aramidae; genus Aramus; species Aramus guarauna. Next base: position 231,520 of record VXBL01009127.1, on the reverse strand, counting down.
AGGAAGGTTGACTACCTTCCTGACCTCCCTTTCTAATTCATCAGAGGTGCTAGAATCCAGCAGAAAGAGTAAATGCGTAACAGGAAATAACTAATGCTTACGCCCATTTCTTTAATCATATCATCTTCAGAAATGGCAATCACTGGTTGGCAGATTGACCAGATATGGTACCAGCTGTCCACACTCCTCTGTGTTCTGGCAGCTGGTGGGCTCGCTGTTGCGCTCCAACAATGCTGGAGGAGGCCAGAAAAGGATACAACTTCCCTGGGGCTTTTGCCATCTCTGGGATACTGTAAATCACTTTTAAGATCGCACTCTAGCTGATGTTTTACACCTAGCCTGCCAACTTGAAGGAAACAAAAGCATCTGCTCGTTGCTGGACAATGTGATAGGAAGCAGCAGTTGTGCCATGAAAGCCAGTGAAGCTGACAGCTCTTCATAGGACAGGATGTGGTATCTTTGTGCTGATTCTGGCATGCTAAAACCTTTCCTTTGCTTTTTCTTAATCCAGGAAGCTTACAAAATGCCTTGTGTGTTTGGGGCCGAAAATGCTGCAAGTCAATTAAAGCTAGCCAGGGAAGCAACACTTTACTTTCTAGCTCTGGAGCTCCCAAGGCTGGCAGGGCAGGCTGGGGAACAGGGAGGAGTGCAGTAACTTCCTGAGGATGAGGGATAGTGTAGCTCCTTGCCTGAGCCTTGCAGAAAGGGTTGTCTTAGAAACTTCCTCTTTGTTTTAGTATTGAGATAATCCAGTACTCCTGGTGGTGGGGTGTTTTTTTTTATAAAACTCTGGAAACTTCAGCTCTTAAACTGGTTCCTGATGTTGAATTACTGGCATTGATAGATGGGAACTGTTACACTTAGGGGAGGGGAAAAAACTGAGATGAAGCATCTTTCATTTCAAGCTGCTTAAGACATGTGAATGCCTCATGAGTCAAATACTTGCTGGGCTCTTCCAGGCTGCAGGCAGGAGGTGCCACCTGAAGCAGAGGGACCTTTGCCTGTTGAGTCCAGTTCTCACCTATTCCCACCACACTAGCAGCTGAAGCTTGCTGGAACTGAGCAGCATTGCCAAGACTGCGCACTAGTGTTGACGTAGGGAAATCCTGTCTCCTGCTGCACCCCTGGGAGGACAAGCATCCGATGGATGAGCTGGCCTTTCCTATGTTACCTATCTCCCTAAATAATTGCTGTTTAGGAAGGCACGTGCCAGGCATTCCAGCCCTGGGAACAATGTCCTCAGCCAGGAAGTAGTTTCAGGTGCTTGTCACTGCTAGTATATGTATGTGACTTCCCTAGCACTGCGGAGTCCCTCAGTTTTTCCCACCCCCAGTTAAAAATGCAGTCCCAGGGCATTGACTCATTCTCCATGTGCTGAAATGTGTTTGAGGAGGAAGGAAGAGGAGAGCAGGGAATGTTGTGTCCTGTGTAGCCCACTCCACACGAGCTTGCCGCTGTCCCATGAGGAGAGAGGCTGCAGCAGCCCTTCAGCCCTGCTGTTCCACCAGCTATAAAAATAATTTGGAAACTGGGTACCATGCTCTGGCTGGGCAGCATTTCCTTTCTTCCCCTTCCCTTATGTGGTACTTCTGGATGCTGCTCCACGCCCAAGGTTCCTTATTTCTGAAAGTCTGTGACATGGCATGGATTCTAGCACCTCTGATGAATTAGAAAGGGTGGTCAGGAAGGTTAGTCAACCTTCCTAGAAAATGCTCTCATAGCCACTTGTGCTGGATACTTGCTCCAGTATTCGTGCTCTTCCCTGCAGTGTTGCCTAAACTCATCTTCCTTCCTTTGTGGGAGTTGGAGAAGGTGGGAGACTAAAGGCTCCTCTTCTTGCCAATCTGTGCCACCCACCTGCCAGTCTTGCACTCTCCTTTCTGGGAATGCAGATTAATTTTCCAGGTAATGATTGAAAAAACAGCCCATTGCTGGAGGTGTTACTGCTTACTGACACTCAGAAGGTAATGTGCTGGCTTAGCAGAGAAACTCCGGGCTCTCTGCGGGCCAGGGAGTAGTGCTGAGAAGTCAGTGCAGCAGTACCAACACAAAGGTAGCTCACTTGTCTTTCAAATGCTTGATGCTTTAGGAACCTGGGACACAGCTCTTTTAAGAAGACTTCAAAGTTACTGCTTGACTGTGATTTTTTTTTTTTTTTTCTTTTTCAGTTTTTCCTTAGCCTCGTCAATAAAAGTGTAGCAAGCATTTTCTAGGAAAAATTGTAGGTGCTTGATTTTTCAGATGGCAATTCTTAGCTGCTTTTGGGTGGGGCTGGTACATAAGCTTATGTGTGCATGTGCTGCTCTAAGATGGGACTAAATCTCACTTCAAAGAGGATATACTTTTGTCTAGGTAGTAGTTCTGCGCTAAGTAATAAGTTAGTGTAAAAAAAAAAGGCAGATTCCTGATCTGAAGCACGTGATGGAACAAGATGTTGAACCATGGGGTGGGGTCCATTTCTGCCTGTTTGGCCTTTGTCTTTTAAAGGAACAAAGTAGTGAAAGGCTTTTTATTTCTGTAAAAACATAACAGGATTTAGCAGGAGAGATCACGGTAAGACAGGAACAGGTGAACACACAGAACAAAGAGCATTCGACTAAGAGATGGAGTTTTGTCATCTCTGAGTGGGTGGAAGTGACAACACAACGCTCATGGTGACGTGTCGGGTTTCTTGGTGGAAGTTTGCTCCAGCTGGACAGCCAGGAAGTTGCATGTGATTTTAAACTATTTTTGTGCATTCACCTTTCCCTCTTGCCTGCAGGGGATCTCCAGCAACACCTGCAGGCCATGTTCATACTGCTCCGCCCAGAAGACAACATCCGACTGGTAGGCTAGCTTTTTGCTTATCTGCTGTTAACAAATATAAAAGTTAAGTTCCACTTGACAAATACACCTGTGTAATGAAAGCAGTGGTGCATGTACACTTGAGTGGTTTCATCAGCAGGTTTGAGGCGTCTTCTTTACAACCACAAAGGTAGAAAAGCAGCTAATTATGAAAGGCCTGCTTAGTTGGTCATTCAGTGAGACAAATTGTATGGCTAGAAGACTGCCTTTTTGTCTGAACCAAATACTGAGTACTTACGTTCTCAAAAAGTGCTGTAACAATTGTCAGAGAAGCTGGGTAAATTAGTTTGTCCTATTTAAATCAAGCACATGTGACTTATGTCTGACCAGTGTGAACACTTGCTCTTCCACTTTAGTTCATTTGTGTTCCTCACTCTGCTCCCTAACTGGTTGCATCCCAAAGGCCATGGTTTATCAGCAAGGAGCATGTAGGATCCCCATGTAGATGTGCACCTATATTGAACCTTGTCTTTCTGCTTTTCTGGGTTGTTGCCTCCCATAATGATGTCATGAAAATTAGGCATTGCTGTTTATAGCATTGCTAGCTACCCAGAAGCCAAAGAAGAGCAGTAACAAATTTGTCTAGGACGTATTGAAGTGCTCTACAAGGTCAGGCATGACTGAAGTGTATCTGCATCTCTCATCACTCAGCCTGAAGTTTCTTTCCTGTGTTGCCTTGGTGCATCTTAGCAACGTATGCCCAAAGTAGGACTGCCAGCATCAGAAGTGTTGTTCTGACACCTCTGCTTTGCTGAATCCTCCTGAGCTGTGCTGGAGCTGGGCTGTTCGTATGAATATAGCTAGGAAACAGCCAAGATGACTATGGAATGCTTTAACTTTAAAAAGGACCACCAAAAATCATTTGCCATAAGCAATCTTTGTAAGCAAACCAAAGGACCAACTCCTAAACTTTGTCAGGCATACCTTGCTGTCACTAAAATTTCAGTGAAAGTGATGGGAATGGGGGTTCTCAGTGCTTTTCAGAATCTGAGCCAGCGTTAGAACATTGGAAGCTATTGAACAAGGCATTGTTCAGCAATATCACTGGCTACATTGTGTGATTTGGGACAAATTAGCCTTAACAGCTGAATAAGGACTTTGTGGGCTGAGACATAAACCCTTTTGTTCAGAGCTACATTTGGAATGCTGAAATCTTGCATGAGGTTAAGTTCGATAGTCTACTTGAATTTAATTGATTCTTGACGAACGAAGGGTGTGCAGAGCTGCAATGGACTCTCTTATAAAATAGTAGATACAAATGAGATCTGAAATATAAACAGTACTGAGAGAAATGCATTCTCTTCTTGTGTTGGCTGCTGTCATTCGGAGGGCAGACTTCACAGCTCAGAGGGCAGCAGAGGAATCTAATCCTCTATAAACCTACACTTAAAATTTGGAACAACTCTTGTTTCTGTTGGAGCTATTGGCAGAGGTTTTTAGCCTTCCATGAGAGCAAGATTAGACCAATGGTACCACTGTAAGATCAGTAGGAAGGAGAGGAAAATGAGTTAAAAGTGTACAAACGGATTGAACGTATTCCTCTGGCTTAGCAGATTGGGGACTTGTTCACTTACATGTGTTCAATAACAAAAGCTTCAGAAAGTTAGGTGTTTTTTTAGTCTTAAAATCAAATATCCCTATGAGAAATGTATTATTGTATGAAATACCTATTGTGTAGCATGAAAAAGATGAAATGTCGGCATGAACTTACCTTTTGGAATGTGCTGTTCATAAGGGCTGGTAAAATACCACATCATACTTCTGACGAAACAAGAATGCAGCAGAAAATAAAGTTGACTTGTGTTTAGGTGAGCCTAAAACTAAGAAAGGTGTTGCTGGCCCTGAAAGGACTACAGAGAACTTCTTGTTCATGGACAGACTATAACTAACCTCCCCAAATTGAGGAGAAAGCTAGCTATATGTTCATGAGCTGTTGAGAAAGAACGTTCCATCTCATCACAGTCCCTGAAGCTAGGCCATCCTCCCTAGATTGAGTGGGATTTCAAATATCTTCATTTAAAAGGCATCAGACCACTCACTCACTTGGTATGCTCCTGCTGTTGGGTGAGCATATGAACTAGAGCTCAATGGAAAGGTTAGAGACCAGTTTGTGATTTGATGGGCATGTTGGAGCGCTCATAGTAACTTTTGAGCTTGACTGCTTTAGAATGTCAAGTTTCCTGTTTTGTTATTCTACAAAATTTAGCAAAACACATTAACTATCCCAATCATGGTTCTTTGCTTTGTGGTCAGGGTGTAAGTTTTGAATCTAGAGAGCCACAATAAGCCATGCCCTGTTTCTCTTAATTGGTCTTCCAAAAATCCCACCCCAGTGACTTGAAGCTACATGACCTTTGGCCACTGTTTGTCTGGGTCTAGCCATGTTCTAAAGGGTCTTGCATTAAGACCACACTTCCCGTTACTGCTAGCCAAATTGGGCTAGCTAAGTTAGTTAGATTATGCTAATCCTTTTGCTGCTGGACTGTCCTCAAGAGAAGCAGAAGAGAACTTGTGTCTGGATGCTCCAGACACAGGGCAGGTGGTGTCCACTGGCTCCTGTTTTAGGCAAGTCTTTGTTTCTGTTTGAAGTTTGGTTCCTAATGTAGATAATCACTTTAACCACCAAGACCTTGGTGATTGCTTGCTCTTCTAGGTTGAAGAGCACCCTTTCTGTTTCGCTACAAGTGGTTAGTTGTAGAAACAGCTGTCTTTGGCAGAATTCACACCTTGAAGGCCTGACCACTTTGATCCTCCATGTTTCCAAAGGAATCCCAGTGACTCAAGGAGCAAGAAGGAAAATAAGGCTGGTTTTAGCATGACTTATCCTAAAGAGATGGGGTGGGGCACAGTCTCTTGCTGTACAGAGCACGTCTGTCTGCTGGCATCAGCATTTGGGTAGTTTCTGTTAGTCTTTGGTGCCATTGGACAAGTCTAGAAGACATGGTCAACACAGTCTTCTGCCTGCACTTGCTATTCTGCCCCCATCACTAGAGCTGCTGCAATGCCACTGGGAAGCTTTCCCTGCCGCGCTCAGCTTAGTCTCCTGCCGTAGAGCACTCCGGTGAAATAGTGAGCTGTTTTGACTGCCATGTGTTGTTTTAACCTTTGTTGTAGGCTCTGTCACATCTTGTGGCCAAGACTTACTGGCTAGCGGACAGGCAAGGTGTGAGGGAGTCAGAGAGGGCTTCTCTAAGCAAGGAGGTGCCATTCTGACCTCAAGACCAAGTTAGAAAGAACTACAGGAGCATATTGGGAAA